>JAUIMM010000796.1:0-385451 GCA_031769625.1 Taudactylus pleione | reverse complement strand
CAGATTCAGCCTAGAGTGTGCTAGAAGTACAAGAGCAAGACAGACCAGAGACAGGTAAGAGGAACACAAGGGTTGTGACAGGTGCAGGGTGCTAGAATGAACACTACGTAATATACTGAATGAGCTACATGACAAAAGAATCAGAGCAGTAGCTGTCTCTTCCCAACTTAAACATCACTTATGGAAAAAGGAATGTTTAGCATTTACTTACGCTACAATGGTAAAATGTGTTTCATATATATTTACACTACCATACATGGGTACAGTAGATACTGCTATCAGATACTGGATTCCTGCAGTACATTCAAGTATCTTACATTGCATTCAATTTGGAACATGGCCCCACAAATCTCTCTCATAGTATTTGCCTGAACCATATCATCAATCTCTGCAGTCAAATTTCTGAAACCCACAATTAAATGTAGCCACCATGATTACACTTATAAAGACCTGCTATATCTGCTCACCCAGCTGGAGCCAAACATAGATAAGCCCCATTACCCAGCCAATATGGGTGCTAACCACCCAGTTGGGCAAATAGGGAATCCAGCCAGGGCAGCAAGGGAACAGATGCACACTGACCACCCAGTAGAAATTCCCTGTAAAACTGCATTATGGGAGGACAATTTTAAACTCAACATCTGCCAATACTTAATATAAAATGTAAAGCGCTTTACAAAAGCTATATAAGAGACACACCCATGATCTTACTTCCACAGATATTACAGCCATCGTTGGCTTGGAATGGGTCATGCAGGGCCGATAACCATATAAAAGTAATAAAAGTAATAACATATCCACACAATAAAAATAAATTTTACTCTCAAAGGCAATTCCTTATGCGGTGCCAAGTAATACTGCTTTTCCATCTGACTGCCGTGTCGCACCTGGGATTATGTTCACGCTCCCATCCTGAGTGCGACCCCTTACAGACAGGCGGTCCGACCCGTCACTAATGCCGGCTCGATGAAGTCATCTGCATCACATGATGAGCCCGCGCTTGGAGATGATCTCATAGTCTCTTCCTATGCAGAGAACGGGGCCCAGGTCGGATCGACCCGGGTTGCCCGTTCACACTGTATCACGAGCAGGGCTGGACAACCTTTCAACCCTTCTCGTTACCAGGGTTGAAATGCCGGGTCACTCAACATGGCTTATTTCAACCTGGCCCTTTCACACTGCACAGTAACTCTGTTTGCTGAGCGCTCATGTGTAAAAGGGGTATAATAAATGTGAGTTACCCGGAGTAATTAAGTAGCAGAACAGTACAGGTTCCAATCTGATTACCAGTAAGGAGCAGCCAAACATGGACATTTACATTATACACAGCTGCCCGCCTGTAGGCACAGTATATACATCTGCCGTCTGATGGCACAATATATACTGCATGCCAAAACTGCACTTAGAGGCAAACTGGCAGCAGGAGAGGTGTGGCAGCGGGCACATAACACCCGGACTGGCACGGAGCAGAAGGGCAGGGAGGAGGCTATGAGCCGGGGACACTTTTACAGATACATGCTCTCACCCGAGAACTCAGTGCGCTGGTGTCTCCGTCTCCCCCGCCCTGTCCCGGTAAAGCAGCAGATACTGGATGCTGATAATAATCCCGATAGACGTGCTGCCCGGTGCCCCGAGGTTTCTTGCTGCTCCCAGGTCCCGGGCAGTAGCAGCTCGAGTACAGTAATAGCTACAGTATCTCCTGCGGAGCTCTGTCCGGGCTCTGTCTGCTGCAGCCAGGGTGCTCACACGTGACAGGGACAGCCAATCAGAGGCCAGGCAGTGGCCCGCTCTGGGAAAGAGAGAGAGAGGGAATAACTGGGAGGGGAGGACGGGAGAGACTGAGAGTGCAGGGGAGAGAGCCGCCAGGAGAGCAGGTGTGACCGTGTGTGCAGAGGAACTTTGCGTGCTGTTTTTTCGTGTCTTTATCACTCACTCTGTCTCTCTATTTAGTGTGTATGAATGAACAGAGAGAGAGAGATTTATCTAGAGACAGATCGACTTATCTAGCTATATGTATACTGTATACACGATATGGACAAAAGTATTTGGAGCCCGACAGTTACATATACATATACTTCCAATATGGAGTCGGTCCCCCTTTTGCAGCTATAACAGCTTCCGCTCTTCTTGGAAGGCTACACAAGATTGTGGAGTGTTTCTGTGGGATGCCCATTCATTCTGTAGAGCATTTATAAGGTCAGGCACTGATGTTGAACGAGAAGGCCTGGCTCCCAATCTCCATTCCAGTTAATCCCAAAGGTACTCGATGGGTTTGAGGTCAGGGCTACTCAAGATCTTCCATACCGAACTCATCAAACCATGGCCCTCATTCAGAGCCGTACGCTCTGAGCAGAGCGCACGCTCTGAATAAGGGCCGCCCTCCATAAAAATGGAGCGTCCTCCTGGACGCTCGTATAGCTGTGGGTCACCACCCACAGCCTATACAAGCGTGCAGTTTGATGGTCGTGACCATCGCGACCATCGAAACTGCGAGCCGGAGCCTGCGGTTGAGGTTTTCAACCGCAAGCCCCGGAGTGATTTTGGCTCTATCAGAGCCAAAATCACTCCCACTGACATCACTAGTGATGTCAGTGGGCCGGCTTCTGACGGGAGGCGTTCCCGTGGGAATGCCCCCGTCAGGGAGGCACGCCCACCAAAGGGGGCGTGCTGTCAACATCGACAGCACGCCCCATTTGATCAGACACAACGAGCGAAGGAAAGTCCTTTGCTCGTCGCGTCTGGCGCATGCGCACGACGGAGCTCCCGCCATCGTGCGCATGCGCATATCACAACATCGACCCACTTGCGAGCGGACAGCCGCTTGCGAGTGGGTCTGAATCAGGCCCCATGTCTTTTATAGTCCTTGCTTTGTGCACTGGGGCACAGTCATGTTGGAATAGAAGAGTGGGTTGCCACAAAGTTGGAAGCATAGCATTGTCCAAAATGTCTTGGTATGATGAAGCATTAAGCAGGGGTGTATCTAGGAATCCAAGCGCCCCTGGCAATGTAATGGACTGGGTTCCCCCCTATACAGTGCCCCCAGTAGTAGTCCCCCCTATACAGTGCCCCCAGTAGTAGTCCCCCCCTATGCTGCATTGCTCCCAATAGTAGTCTCCCTATACAGTGCCCCCAATAGTAGTCCCCCCTATACAGTGCCCCCAGTAGCGGCCCCCCTATACAGTGCCCCAGTAGCGGGTACTCCCCCATCAAGTGCCCCCAGTAGTGGCCACCACCTATACAGTGCCCCACCCCCCTGCTGTGCCAGGCTTACACACAGAAGAAAAAAAAATACAACTTACCTGATCCCCGCTCCTGACGAGGCCGCCGCTGTCCGCTCTGTGCCGGCTCTTCACTTGCACTATGGGAGAGATGTCATGACGTCTTTCCCATCACCCGCTGTGGGGGGAGCCGGAAGACGGAGTTCCATGGACAACGCAGCAGCCAATGAGAGTCTGTCTGACTCTCATTGGCTGGCTGCTATAACAAACACACAGCTGCCGCTGGCAGCTGTGTGTTTGTAAACTGTGAAGGGCAGACCGCTCTCACTGCACTTGTGGGGCCGGGGGACTAGCGGGGGGAGTCCACACCCTGGCTGCTGGTGACACTGTCGGACAGCGCCCCCCATTTGGTTGGCGCCCCTAGCGTGTGCCATCCTGGCCAATGGGTAGATACGCACCTGGCATTAAGATTGCCTTTCAATGGCGATAAGGGGCCTAGCCCAATCCCTGAAAAACAGCCCCATACCATTATCCCTCCTCCACCAAACTTCACAGTTGGCACGATGCAGTCAGGCAGGTAACGTTCTCTTTGGCATCCGCCAAACTCACACTCACCCGTCTGACTGCCAAACAGAGAAGCATTATTCAACACTCCACAGAACACGTTTCAACTAGGGATGTGCGCCGGACCATTTTTGCCGGATTTGGATTTGGTTCTAATTCGTCGTCCGGCTTTGGATTTGGATTTGCCAAACTGCGGTGACTGGCTTTGGATTTGGATTTGGATTTTTTTACAAAAATTGACAAAAAAAGCTAAAATCACATAAATTGGTCTTTTTTTTCTTCCTAGAGTATTATTAACCTCAATAACATTAATTTCCATTCAATTTAGACCATATAACAGCTCATAATATTGTTTTCAACATTATTGGCCAAAGGTTGCAGTGAGCTGACTGGTTCCTAAGCGACAGAGCAGCGGCACAACGACACAGACACCACAGTATAAAGTACATCTATGACACATTGCCACACAGCAGTGGCAGAAATGAAAAGTAGTGCACCCACCCAGTGGGGTACGGCCAGCAGAGTCACAGTACTTGTTTACATAGTGGGCTACGGCCCAAGGAGTCACAGTGCACAATCTTATTCACATTACACCGCACGTAGGGCCTGATTCACATTACACCATAAAGTAGTGTCTCTTATTTATGTTACGACATACAGTAGTGCCCCTTTTACACAATGCCCACAGTAGTGACCCTTTTACACAATGCCCACAGTAGTGCCCCTTTTACACAATGCCCACAGTAGCGGTGTTCTTTACACAATGCCCCCAGCAGTGGTGCCCCCTATGCAGTCCCCTTAGTAGTAGGGTCCCCTATGCAGTGCCCCCAGTAGCATGCCACCCAGTAGTATGCCCCACTTCAGCAGGCCCCCCCAGTAGCAGGTCCCTCAGTAGTATGGCCCCCCCAGTAGCAGACCCCCCCAGTAGCAAACCCCCCCCAGTAGTATAGGCCCCTCAGTAGTATGGACGCCCAGTAGCAGAGCCCCCCCCAGTAGCAGGCCCCTCAATAGTATGGACCCCCAGTAGCAGACCCCCCCAGTAGTATAGCCCCCCCAGTAGCAGACCCCCCCCCCAGTAGCAGGCCCCCCCAGTAGCGCCCCCGGACCTTTGACATGTAAAAAAATAAAACTTACCTGATTCCCCGCTCCCGCGCCGTCCACTCTGCTGTCACACGCTGCGGAGGGAGCCGGAAGACGGAGCTCATGTGTGAGCTCCAGCCGGCTCCCTCCGTACAGCAGCCAATGAGAGTCTGTGTGACTCTCATTGGCTGCTGTGACAAACACACAGCTGCCGCTGGCGGCTGTGTGTTTGTATCTGTGTAGGGCAGAGCGCTATCACAGCGCTCTGCCCTACACAATAGGAGCCCTGATGTCGGATTCTCTAGTGAGAATCCGACATCAGGCGGCCGCCGTTCGGCCCCGAACGGGGATCCGAGTCAGGCGGTGAACACCCGAACAGGGTTCGGGTGGACTCGGATCCCCAATGTTCGGAGCGGTTCGGATTCCACAGAATCTGAACCGCTCATCTCTAGTTTCAACTGCTCCACAGTCCAGTGTCGGTATGCTTTACACCACTCCATCTGACACTTGGCATTGGACTTGGTGATGTGAGGCTTGCAAGCAGTTACTTGGCCAGGGAAACCCATTCCATTAAGCTCCCATCGCACAGTTTTTGTGCTTACATTAATGCCAGTGGAAGTTTGGAACCCTTCAGCTATGGAATCAGCAGAGTGTTGGTGACTTTTATGCACCATGCACCTTAGCAGTCATCGACCCCACTCTGTGATTTTACGTTGCTGTTGTTTCTAAACGCTTCTACTTTCTAATAATATCACAGCTGACCGTGGAATATCCAGCAGTGATGAAATTTCACCAACCATCTTATTGCAAAGGTGGCATCTCATCACAGTACTACCCATTTTGTATCGTAAATGTTTGCAAATGGAGACTACATGCCTAATTGCTTCATTTTATACACCTGTGGCAACGGGTCTGAATAAAACACCTGAATTAAAAAATTAACAGGTGTGGACAAATACTTTTGACAATATAGAGTATATTTATCTAGATATACAGTACATACAGAAATAGGTTTACAATCGGGCGTATGCAGGGTGTGCGGTGCATGCGGGCACCTATGTCCAGAGGGGGCCCGCACTGCACACCCTGCACCCATATTTTTTTTACCAAGTCCCATGGAGTAGCGCTACACAAAAGGTCTGGAATTGGCTGCCACGACCATTTTCCCAGCGTTTTGCACATTCGCAGTAGGAAATCACTGGGAAAATGGCTTCTTCGCCAGTTTCCTGGTGACCCGCGCAGTAGATTGCGGGCACAGAATAGTGCCCAGAGTCTACTGCTGCTGTCAGTTCGCTGCCCCAAGATCGCAACCCCAAGAATAATGGGCAAGTGGACTCACTACCCCCAAAAGCCACAGCAAGCATGAGACCTGGGCTAGACAGGAGGAAGGGGACAGAAAAGATGGAGGGGAGAGAGATTAAAGAAGCCAAGAATGAGGTAAGTACAGCACAGAAACAGAAGAACAAAGGGGAGAGAAAGTAAAAGTATCTAAAACATTAAGGGACTTATTTATTATTATTTCCGGACAGCTCCCAAAGATAAAGATGCAACATTTCTGAGTTGCCGGCACAGAAGCTCCAATAGGAGCCCATCCCGGCCATCAGTGATCAGTAAAGTGATTACATTGTAGTCACATTAAATCCTGCTTTGGCCCCTCAGCTGTGCTACTGTATGAGCCAATGGAATTCCCAGGACCGAAAAACCTGCAAAAGGTAGCCCATAGGCTAACGTCATATTAGGATGGTGTTAGTAGCCGGGGGCAAAGCCCTGGAATATGATGCTTGGTAAATTCCGGCAGCACAACAGCCCCCCTAGAAACCTTTTGGAGATATCTGCTGCAGTCCCTTCTTGTTATATCTTGAGGATACCTAATATTTGCGAGTACCTCCCGAAAATTGGTGATTTTCAAGTATATACCGCTAATGTACTTTAATAAATATGCCCCTACTAGAAAAATGTAAAAGTCCATGAAATAACAAGCAGTGCCTCGAATACAAGAGAGAGTGAGAGTGAGAATTAAAAAGTAGTATAGTATAGTAATATATATATATATTTTTTTTAAACATGTTGGGATTCTTCATACATCCACGATTACATTTATGCCTCTTTCCACCAAAAACCCGGGTGTGACCTGGGTTTTCAGACATGGTTCCAACCCAGGTCAGACCCGGGACAGACACCGTTTACACAGCACCTGCTAAACTTGTGAGGTCATAAAAAGTGAGAGGTGACTGCTCCACAACCACTAATCAGCTCATTTCAGGCATGACCCAGGTCAGATAACCCCGGTTGCGCCATTTACACGGCACCATTACCCAGGTCCATCCTGGGACCGACACTGGTAGCTACCTGGGTTGGATTGCTGGGTCACTTGACCCGGGTTATTTTTCAGGGACCCTTTTACACTGAGCTGCAACCCGGGTAGACCCAGCAAAAACCGAGGTTTTGCTCTGGTGTAAAAGGGGTATCTCTTAAATAAAATGTAATTTCTAAAATATTTTAAAAAAGCAGAACATGGCACAAAAAACTTTAAAAACAAGCAGGCATGTTAATCACCATGAGTTTTCAATCAAACACTATGGGCCAAATGTAATAGGGTGTCAGTTTTAGTAACAGTACAAACTCGCAAATTCAATAGCCTGCAAACTTTTCAGCTCGAGGCTACTGCATTTGCGAGTTTAGGCGAGTTTAGGACTATGTAAACTGACACCTTTTAATGCGAGTAGCATTAAAAGGTGCGAGTTTTAGAGAAGCCATCACAGATCAGTGAGATCCGTGATGGCTTCTGTGTGTGTGTAAAAAAAAAAAATGTGCACCCCCTTTTTTTTGCGTTTTTTTATTTTAACCCCTGGATTGCCTACTTGGACAAGTGTACGTGATCTACGCATAGGAGAGGTGAGTATGGATTTTTTTTTTCAGGTACACCCCTATGGATTACTTCGGATACTAGGTGAGTATGTGTGAGTGTGAGAGTGCATGTATGTTTTAATAAAATGTTACATTCATGGTGTATGCTTGTTTATTTACGTATTTCTTTAGTTGTGGAACTACAAGTGCCAGCGGGCCCGTAATGCCCCGCATACTGGTATTTGTGGTTCTCCAAATACCAGCATGCAGGGAAGGCTTGCTGGTACTTGTGGTTCTACAACTAAAGACAATATGGAAACTTCATTTTTACACTAACACTATCAACCCGGCACCCACGGGCATAGGGTGCCGGGGATAGCCCCGGGCTATCAGTCTAGTCCTGGGGTGCTCTGGAGAGGGGTACCCCTTTATTGGGGGGGTACCCAACTCCCCAGGGATCCCCGGCCTGGACTGACTAGCGGTCAGGGATAATGCTTGGGCCGGGATAACCGGTGAAAGATTTTCCCTGGCTGTGGCATTATCCCCCTGCTGGAAAGAGTTCGGTGCTGGTTCTGGAATTTTCAGGGGACCCCTACTCGTTTTGTCCCCTGATTTTCCAGAACCAGGACTAGCTCAACAAAGCCCTCTGCTGGTTCTTAATATACAGGGGCCCCCTAGTCATTTTGGCCCCTGTATTTTTAGAACCAGAACAGGCTTTATAAAGCCCGGGGCTGGTTATGCTTTTGGGGAGGGGGTGCATGTCATTTTTTTTTTTAATTTAAAAACATTTAACATAAGTACACACAGAAACATGTACATATCTCATGGATATGTGCATGTTTCAGTGTTAATCTGACCTGCTCAGGATGTACTCGCTAGCCTGAAGCAGGTCTATTATTTGGGGACTTTTGGTTATCTTTTTTTTGCGAGTCTGAAACAGACACCCTATTACATTGGGCGAGTTGATTGTTTTCAATGTGAAAACATCTGGATGCGAGTTTGAGAATGGAGAGTTTTAGTAACTCTGAAAAATGCGAGTTTTAGTGAACAGACACCATATTACATTGGAGAGTTGTGAAAAATTGCGAGTTTAGCACCAAACTCACAATTTACCAAAACAGACTACCTATTACATTTGGCCCTTCAACTTAATTATGTAATGTGGTGAGAAATAAGCAGAGCACTGCCTCGAATACCATTTACATGAGAAATCATTTTAGATGTAAGAAACTAAAAAAGGGAGTTGCTCAACCATTGCTAACACTTTATTTGTATTTTCTTACATAAATATTAATTCACTGAGTGGGAGTATGCAGTGAGGAGGAAAACTGGAAGGGGGAGTTTATTCACAGCTGTGAAGGATACATCCATAGGCAGAAGTGCAGAGTCAGTCTGAGACCTCATACTGAGGAGGAGAATACAAGTGGTGCTCATTTATGATAGCTAGCTCTATGTTATTCAACTAGTGCAGCCACCCGTGCAGCGTTTACAAGGGTAGCCCACTTCTGGACAATTAAACCTGAGAAGAAGAAGAAAGTATTCAACTACAGTCGTTATTTATGTCATTTATTAGCTATATCATCCCATTTTAAGCTGGTTTATATGGTAATCATGTCTCATGTCCCAATAGGAGTGCTACCTCTAATAATTGAATAACCAATTTGATGCCAAGTAGAGGGAAAGACAGCATATAGTTATACCGCTTTTATACCTAAATTCCGGGTCTGACCCGGAGGTTAGAACAGGGGGCCTGATTCAGACCCGCTCGTAAGCGTCCGCACGCTCGCTCTGATATCAGAGGTCAGTGGCAGTAAGTTAAATGCATATAGAATGATGGGGACAGCATGTCCTTAAGTATTTAAATCTGATCGATCCATAGTTTCGACAATCACTAAACTGTCCAGTAGCGTTCGCTGGATAGTTGTACAGTATCATTACCTTCATATTCAGACTTGGAATATTGAGCCATATATATTGTATCTGCCAAGGTAACTGTTTCTAATGTGAATCTCCAGTCTGACAAGATATGTATTATTGACAATATTGTGTTATCTATTATTGCTATAATTGGTTGTTTAATCTCTTTCATGTTATGTCAGAGATTATCATTTATGACAAACCTTGCTTACAGTCAGACACTGTATCCATAATATGTGCTACTCTGTACAGTATATACAGTATAGTGTGAATAGGATCTCACCATGTATGAGATACTGTTTCCCAGAATAACGTTAAAAGAAGTTAATGGGTGCTCAGGTTAGTTCCCAATATAATTCTATTTAGAACAGTGATTGCCGGTATTGTGTTGTGAAGCACTCTGCTTAATGAGCTGTAGTTTCTCAAACTGATCATTAGGATATTATAAATTAGTATTAATGCGGCCCTTTTTGTTGTTCCACATTTCCGATTATAATTGCCATTCTCCACCTTTCTGATTATAATTGCCATTCTGGTTGGCTTTATGCATAAGGTTAATCATTGGTCATATGTAGAACTTGCTCTATTGTGTATTCTCTGTAGTTTACTTATTAAATTTTATCTTGCAAAGAAGAAGAAAATTGATCTCTCTCTTTAAAGAGGTCCAATCCACCAAGTTTTTAAATTTTGTAGTGTTAGTATAGGTGCTGTGACCAAACCGTGTTTCTGTTTATTATAGATGCATTCAATATATTTTCTTTGTTTATGGTCTTTTATTGCTTGGTCCTTTTTAATTATATGGGTGTATGTAACCTACAGGGGCAGATCTAGATTCTTGTTTTAAGGGAGGCGGTGTGTGTATATGCAGTGGTGGCAAGGATGTGCTTGCCACTGCGACGGCGATCCGTCCATCATCATGGATCCCCATGGGGGCCCAGGGATTGAGGTACGTGTCGCCTGGGTCCTCAGACTCCTCATTAATCCGGTTTTAGTCACCTGTAGAAGGGAGACCTTGTGTGTCATATCAGGGCCGGTTCTAGACCAAGTAGAGCCCAGGGCGAAATTTGGTCTAAAAGGACAAAAAAAATCAATACTGTATTTATGTATAGTAAATAAAAACTCACCTTATGTGGTAGTTTCTCAGCAATGGGGAACCTCTGAAGAAATTGATCCTCCGTGGGCAGACATTTGGGGTCATTCAGACCCGGTCACAAACGCTGAGCACTCACAACCGGGTCGATGATTCCCCACTGGGCATGAGCGAGACCCTGTTAGTGACCGGCGCACCGTCGACACCGGTCTCGCACCAAAGGGGGCGAGCTGTCGATGGTGAGTTACAGCTTGCCCCATTTGGGAGGCGGGCAGGGGGCGTGTCCGGACAAACTGAGGCGTTCCCGACGGAACGCTTGCCGTTTGGGGGCGGCCCCACTGACATCAGCAATGATATCAGTGGGGAGCTTCCTGCTCAATCAGAGCAGGAAGCTCCCTGGGGCTTGCGGTTGACGAGACCCAACCTTAGGATCTCATCGCAAGCCCCGATGGTCGCGATGGTCTTGACCATCGCGACCATCACCCTAGTCGATCGCAAGAGCTGTGGGTGGTAACCCACAGCCTAGCGATCGACCAGGAGGCGGCACTTAAAAAAAGTAAGCGGCCACCCTCATTCAGAGTGATCGCTTGCAGCAAGTGATCGACTCTGAATGAGGTCCATTGTCCCCAATCAGTAGTCACTATTCACGTTGAAGATCACATGGTCCGGAAGATGCCTGTTTGTGTAGGAATATAACCAATGTCATCAACAGAAGTTCAACCAGAAATGTGCCCCCTGTGTCCCCTCAAGCCTCCTGCCCCGTGTTCATCCCAGCTTCCACCCCTCTATGTCCCCTGTCATTCCAGCCTACAGTCGTCTGTATACCCTCCAGCCCCCCATCATTCCAGCCTCCAACCACTTGTCATTCCAGCCCTCAGCCCTGTGTCCCCTCCAGCCACCTGTCATTCCAGCCACCTGTCCCCTCAAGCCCCTCATCATTCCAGCCTTCAGCCCTGTGTCTCCTCCAGCCACCTGTCATTCCAGCCTCCTGTCCCCTCCAGCCCCTCATCATTCCAGCCATTCAGCCCTCTGTGTCTACTCCAGCCTCCTGTCCCCTCCAGCCCCTCATCATTCCAGCCTTCAGCCCTCTGTGTCCTGTCCAGCCACCTGTCATTCCAGCCTCCTGTTCCCTCCAGCCCCTCATCATTCCAGCCTTCAGCTCTCTGTGTTCCCTCCAGGCACCTGTCATTCCAGCCTCCTGTCCCTTACAGCCCCTCATCATTCAAGCCTAAAGCCCTCTATGTCCCCTCCAGCCACCTGTCATTTCAGCCTCCTGTCCCTCCAGCCCCTCATCATTCCAGCCTTCAGCCCTCTGTGTCCCCTCCAACCCATCATCATTCCAGCCTCCTGTCCCTCCAGCACCTCATCATTCCAGCCTTCAGCCCTGTGTCCCCTCCAGCCACCTGTCATTCCAGCCTCCTGTCCCCTCATTGCTCCAGCCTTCAGTCCTCTGTGTCCTCTCCAGCCACCTGTCATTCCAGCCTCCAGTCCTCTGTGTCCCTTCCAGCCACCTGTCATGCCAGCCTCCAGCCCTGTGTCCCTTCCAGCCCCACAACATTCCGGCCTCCTGTCTCCCCTCCAGGCCTATATCATCCTGTCTCCCCTCCAGGCCCCTGTCATTCCAACCTCCTGCCCCGAATAACTTCAACAACTAACCAGCTCCCCAGCCCCCTCCAATTTACCTTCATTTCGGCAGCTCTACTGCTCCTTTTTCTTTGAGTTTGGTGTCCTGCTGCTCCAACCCCGGCAGCCAGTGTAGTATGCGCTGCCTGTTCCTCACGCTCTTCGTCTTCCTGAGCACTTGTCTCTGTAGAGAGCACGCTGGATCAAGGGGCATGGCCTAACCACGGGTCCGTGGCCACGTCCCCTTATGTGGAAAAAAAATATTTTTTTACAGTTGTATTATGGGGGTGATCGCCCCCCCCTGGATCCGCCACTGGTAACCTATGAATTCTGCTATCAGTTTTTACTGTCGCTACCATGTGTCTGTCCAACAAATATATCTCTCTACACTCGCCAAATAACCCAGGTTATTGCCATGTCAACCCAGGTTACGGCTCAGTGTAAAAGGAGCCAGTGTTGGGTGCTCGGGTAGCAAGCAGGGTTGAACACGGGTATGACCCATGTAACCCTGCAATGTGAATAGGTGCCCTGAGTTATCCAACCCGTGTTCAGTTAACACCTTATGGAGAGCCGGCTCAACGACGTTTGGAGATGATGTCATCTCCAAGAGCTGGCAGAGGAGAAGCACCCTAAAATAACCCGGGTACAGCCTGTGGTGTAAATGGGTTTCAAGCCGCTGTGACGGCTTGAAACCCATGTTCACTGACCCAGGCTGAAAACGGAATTTGATATAAAATGGGTATTAGAAGGCCACAGCTGACTCAGATGGACAATTCGACACACAGGGACTACAATCTGGATATCACCAGCCCCATGCATCACATAGTGCCCACAATGTCAGTCAGCATCAATGTTATTGCTCAAATGTTCTAATTTAGGCTTAAATGTCTATAATAAAGCTACTGTAGGTAGAAAATACACAAACATTGTGGATCTGATTCGAGTTAAAGATTACTTCAATGTTTCTACTTCGGTATTTTGAGTTTCACATATTTAAAGATACATTCTACTTTATATCTAGAGTATAGATGTCTCCAGACCAAAGACACAACAGTCATCATAAATTAGCACCTGTTTCTTTGTGGGTGCAAAATTGACATGGTGATTTAATATGGTGTGTTTGTAAAGTTAATAAGTTGTTTTGGACTTTTTTTTTTCTCTAAATACTGTACAGAAATTAGAAAGATATTAACTGAATTAGGGGAAGAGAAAACACTATCTGTCCTGGGAAAATAACTAATAATATAAAGTACACCTACTGTAGGTAGAATAAGAAATTAAACAAAAATAGTCCTAACAATGCTGCCCAAATATGCCAAAAATGAAGCCTCCTTAAGTACAGTTTTAAAAGCTAGATTTTTAAAAACTACAGCTATCTTCAGTATCACACCCCTCTTTGGCCTATATACATTTTGTCGACAGACAATATGTGGACAAACCATATGTGGATGGGAGAATACTGACGGCATCATGTCGACAGTGTTGTAATGTTAAAGTACTTTAACTGTGTCGACATTATAACTTTAAACATGATGCTTTATGATCATGTTTAAACTTATAGGGCTAAATGTAATAGCCTCTAAACTTCTGACGCTGCAGAATTTATACGAGCCTCCCTGCATTTTTTAAGTGACAATCCTTTGCAAGCCTAAGCCAAGCCAAATACAGGGAGACTCACATAAATCCCCACAGAGTCAGACGTTCAGAGGCTATTTCATTTAGCCCATAATGCTAACACTGGTAAAATGCTGTAAATAACATTAGAGCAATGCGGCATTCTCCCATCCACATATAGTTTGTCGAGATATTGTTAAGTAAATACCCAAATCTGCAACAGTAAGGGCTACAGATAGTCTTTTTCTATATGGACTGTACTTGATTTTGTGCACACCAGGTCACTATTGATTACTACAGCTTTTCACGAGAGTGTACAGAGGTAACCTTATCCACCAGTATCAGTTTTATGGGATAGATCACATACATCTGTATATATATTTTTAGCGAGGGTTAATTATGGTTGATTGTTTATTGCTGCTACATGCTTTAGTTGACAACTGTTCAGTCCAATAAACTGAGGAAATGGGTAGGAGGAAACCCAGATCACTGGTGCTAACACTGAAATATTAGGAATTGTAGGTAAATCCACATGTAAGAAACATTTGGCCCATACGGGCTTGAAAAAATTACTCTGTGGAGGTGCACCCATGAGAGTAAAATCGAGTATACGGAGAGACTCACTTTTTAGGGGCACTCAATCTACCATAATTATTAAAACTTAACGTTTATTAATATGTGATAAAAATAAGTCAATAAATCTCAAAAACAGATATGTAGACAATTTAAAATAACCATACAAATAAAGCAGACCAATGGTCATAAATAAATGGCAACAATATTAAGCTAAAGTGATATATGATCATTATATGATACAATGATCACCAAACTAGGCAATAAATAAACTTAATGTTTACATACAGTATATGGGATAATCTCCCAAATGGTTCCTTTCGACATGCAGGAAAACAAATAGTTGGTTGTTACTAAAATTATTGTTGACAAATCATACGGCAATATATCAAAACATGGAGACTATAACAAATTTATTAGTGGTATCTGAAAATAGGATAAATCACTACAGTAGTGGAAATACATAAGGCACCTAATTACAAACCCAAAATATGGGATCATAATTTAATTTTTCACCAGTATTTCAAGTCATACCCAAGTATACATATGATGTGATATACGCATTAACAAACAGTAGTATAAAGAATACTAAAAGATCAAACGTGTGTGTGTAAAAAACACAGAATAAAGAGACAAAGGAGATCCCTCCAGTGAAGTATGGAGGGGGTGGCTGCGGAACCGGTATGATTAACCGCCGGATCCCTGGCCGGTGGTTCAAATCCCGACAGCGGCAGCCCGACAAGGATGAAAATCCCGATCGTCCCCAGGTAAGTATTCACTAATCTATTCTATCCCCTAACCCTTCCTTAGGGGTGCCTAACTCTAACCTTCCCCTCCAGTGCCTAACCCTAATCCCCCCTCTAAGTGCCTAAACCTAACCCCCCCTTCCCCGTCACCTACACCTAAGTTCCCGAGGGGGTGCCTAACCCTAAGTCCCCCCCGGGGGTGCCTAACCCTAACCCTCCCTCCCCCCTAGCCTAACCCTAACCTCCCAGGTGGTGCTTAACCCTAAGTCCCCCACGGGAGCCCTAAACCTAACCCTCACACCCCCATGGCTATCTGCATTCGGTGCCCAGCATCACTTCGATTGGGATGCCGGGTGCCAGTCTCCCGGCGTCGGTAAAATGACAGGCGTCTAGATTTAAACGCCTGTCATTTAACCCTCGCCGGGATTAAGCAGTCGGGAATCCGGCTGTCGGGATTTGGTCCGCCGGCTTCCAGGCTGCATACCGCTGCTGCACACCATATACCTGGAGGTAGTGAGTCATGTGTGAGCGGACCCCTATCTATATCTGGTGGTATCAAGGAAGGTACTGTAGGTAACTTTAGGTGCTGTGGGATGTAACTCTGGGGTGAATCTAATATAAATAGTGCATATTCAGTAGCACAGGGAGGGAACCCAATGAGAGGGCCTGATATAAGAAATAGGAATAGTGATAGGGGAATAGGTTTCACAGGGTGCTGTTCCTGCTGTATGTGATAATTCATAGTGAACAACTGGTGAGCGAACCTGGAAACATGTCCCAAATCAGAAAGAAATATCAGATATGGGAGCCCATAGTAAGCATATGTGTATTACTCCTGTGTCACCTGAAGTATGACACAGTGCAGGGTGACACTAGGAGAGTATGCATACAGGGCAGCCCATGATAGAGAGGGAAAGACACCTGACAGATTCCCATGAAGTCTGTTGTGGAAGTTCAGTTGGAGGAGTACACTACATGCACTGTGGTGACTCCAGAACCAAGATGCGCGTTTCGCCGGGGAGGGCTTTCTCAATTGGTTGCTGCACTACCCATTATTCATATGCAAGGCAACACATTCCCATTGCAATTCACAATGTGCTGCTCTTATGGGATGTAGTCAGAATGCGACATTCAAAATGTGACTCTGCTTCTGTGACCCGATGTATGTGTGACTGCACCTGTGACTCGATGCATGTGTGACTCTGCAACTGTGATCCAATGCTGGGTGACTCTGCTTATCGGAAATGCTGCATGTGTGACTCTTCTTATCTGAGCTGCTGTATGTGTGACTCTGCTTGTCTGAGCTGCTGCATGTATTACTCTGCTTCACTGACCCGATGTATGTGTGACTGCACCTGTGATCTGATGCTGGGTGACTCTGCTTATCGGAGATGCTGCATGTGTGACTCTTCTTATCTGAGCTGCTGTATGTGTGACTCTGCAGGCAAAATTTGCTAAGCGGCGGGTTCTAAACCCCAGTGGTTTGGTGGCGGTTTGATGGCGGGTTCTAAACCCCGGGGGTTTGGTGGCAGTTTTGCAGCGGTTTCTAAATTACAGCCTTGTTCTATCCTATACTAAAATGTGTTTAGACAGCGGTTTTGCAGCGGTTTTGGCCTTAGTAAATCTGTGGATAGCAAAACTGCTGCCAAACCGCCACCAAACCGCTGGGGTTTAGAATCCGCCGCTTAGTAAATTTTGCCCTGCATCTGTGACCTGCTACCTGTGTGACTCTGCATCTGGAATCAGTTGCACGGTTGACTATATGTATGACTCTGCATATGTAACCCTCTGTTTTTGAATTTGTGTTAGATAATTCCTTTACAAAAGAAAAATTTATGTAACACCTACTAGTAACTCTCTCTCACTATCTCTATATTGTGAATTATGATTATGCTGTTAATTTCAGACCATAGGGGCCTCCCTGCATTAAGTGTCATGGGCCCCTCACAACCCTTAGTCCAGCTCTGGTGTGTTTAATTTGTAGTGTGGTGGTATTGTCACATTTATACTATCCCTGTTGTGGGTTTTATTAATAATAGGATACAACTTACACTCAATATATTCCTAGGGATTTATCTAACCCACGGCAAGGTACAAGGAAGGCCCAGGGTGACACTTTAGGTCTGACCTCGGGTGGCCCAGTAAATCATACACCAAAGCACCAACAATCTTGCAGTTTACGTATACTGCATTTTAGTAAATCTACCCTCAGCCATAATTTTAACGATAGCAGGGGCAAACACAGGATTTCACGAGGGGGGTTTCCAAATGTATGCACTTGTATCACCGCAATACACTTTCTCTATTTGTCAGACCAGGATAGCAATACCACATTTATGGATTTAAAGTGCATTGCAAGCCCCTGCACAATCATTGATATTGAACCACTGCTTATGTTTCAATGGACTATGGCAGTGGTTCTCAAACTTTGTCCTCAGGACCCAACACAGTTCACATTTTCCAGGTCACCCAGTAGGTGCACCGGTGTAGTCCTCACTGACACATTTTAAAAGATTCGCAAGTGGAGCTAATTATTTCACTTATAATTCTGTGAGGAGACCTGGAAAACATGCACTGTTTGGGGTCCTGCGGACGGAGTTGAGAACCAGTGTACTATAGTAAATGTACAGTATCAAGACTCATGGGTGGTTATGGATCCTTAACTATTCTTGTTTATGCATTGAAATTACATACAAACTACAAACACTTGTTTTTCCATTTATTAAATGGAAAAACAAGTGTTCTTTTTTGTTTTGCCCAATACAGCAAAAACTGTATAGTAGTACTCCTCCAGTGGCATTCACCTGCTTTTAGAGGCTCTAGCTTCCTCATGCATTTGAGTGGGGAAACCCATTTAGCAAGTATCACACCAAAGGATAATTCTGTCCTGTTATTGTCCAACTCAGAGTGGTCATTAGAGATGCCAGACATGTTAAATAAATGCTTTAATATTTGAATAAGGAACCTATTACACTGACTGGGTCTGAGGGAATGGGGTTGAGAAACACACTGAGTTGTCGGAATGGGGCAGAGACACACTGGGGCTAGGGAATGAGGCTGAGACAGTCTGCGGCTGAGGAATGAGGCTGAGAGACAGACTGGGGCTTGTGGGAATGGGGCAGAGAGACACACACTGGGTCTGGGGAATGGGTCTGAGAGACACACACTGGGTCTGAGAGAATGGGGCTGAGAGACACACTGGGTCTGGGGGAATGGCGCAGAGACACACTGGGTCTAGGGAATGAGGCTGAGACACACTGGGGCTGGGGGAATGAGGCTGAGAGCTACAGGTGGGCCTGGGTATGGAGAGACGCAGGGTGTCCTGGAGAGAGACATGGAGGCCTGGAGATGGAGAACCACAAGGGGCCTGGAGAACCACAGGGGGGCCTGGGGATGGAGAGACGTAGGGAGGTGTGGAGTAACACAGGGGCCTGGAAATACACAGAAAGTGTTTGATCAGGGAAATTCACATTTTCCCCTGCACAAACACTTCTGTTACCATACATTATCTAGTTATGATGATGACACTGGTTATATTTCTAAGTAAACAGGCATCTTCCAGACAGATCTACATGAATAGTGAATACTGGCTTAGGACGCTGCCCAGTGAGGCTCAAATTCTTCAGAGGTTCCCCGTTCCAGAGAAACCGCCATATAGGTAAGAAAAAAGACTTCCAAGCTGACTAGCCTGTACCTAGTGCAGAGTGATGGGGGTCCCCAAAAAGAGTGTATCATTCACCAAGATTTCTGTTGCCGACCCTGCTCCCCTCAGTGGCTTGCAAAAGCCCCTCCAGGCCCTAAAAGGAGGGAGTATCCTGCCATCCTTCACAGATCCCGTCCCCACAACAGACCCACCCCAATAAGGGCTGCTTCCAGACATTTCCCGGGCTGGTTTTCCATGCCAATCCGCCCCTGGCTGTAATTATGGCAGGGTGCCTACAGGCAGCACTGCCACAGCGATACTGGCTGCAGGGTTCCGTTCCAGGCACTTTGCAGCCAGAAGCAGGGGCCATTGGGTGGCAATGGTGCTGCCCACAGAGCCCTGCGCTCTGTGGTGCCTCATCGGTTGCACACCCCTAGTTACGGCCTTGCATCAGTCAATTTGATTTAACCACCTGGACTCAAGCATGGATATCTTTAACCTTGGGCTGTAATTGCAGGATTTGGGAACCTCTGCTCTAGACATTAGGGATATCCCTGCTTTAGCACAGGAGAGTAAATCACATTGACTGAGGTAATAATTAAGCCACCTGTGCTCGTGCATGGATAAATATCCTTAGTACCTGGACTGTAGATTGGCCTTAATGATCGTGTCTGGTAAACACTGGGTTAAGGGACATGATTTACTGTAAGGTCATGTATGGGAAGGTAGCAGCTTGAGTCAATAGCATTTGTCAGAACTGAAAGGACAACGTGTACTTCAGGTCAGTTCTCTGATTTCTAAACGTGTAGGTGCCAAATGTAACACGATTCACGAAATTCAGATGGATTCCGATTTCTGGAGAACCGACTGCACATCTCTGATTTTAAGGGTTACTCCCATTTTTTCCTATTAGTATCAGCAGACAATCTGACAATTTACATGTGTTATTTAGTTGTGCAATTAAAGGCTGGGTCATATGGTGTTCTACAGAAAGAATACACTGAGGGCCTAATTCAGCAAGGAACACAGGCCCTGATTCAGAGCCGGACGCTCTGACAGAGCGCTCGCTCTAAATCAGGGCCGTCCTTCTTAATTTTTAGAGCGGCCTCCTGGCCGCTCATATAGCTGTGGGTGACCCACAGCTATAGCGAGCGTCCAGGAAGATGTTCGCGATGGTCAAGACCATCCCAACCATCGGGCTTGTGACGAGACCCTTGTGGTAGGGTCTCATTGCCGCAAGCCCTGGAGTGCTTTTGGCTCCATCAGAGCCGAAGGAACTTCCACTGACATCACTTGTGATGTCCGTGGGGCTGGTCCCAGATGGTAGGCGTTCCAACGGGAACGCTCCGTCTGGGCAGCCACGCCCCAGCACCCCCACCAAAGGGGGCGTGCTGTCACTCACCATCGACAGCACACCCCCTTTGGTACGAGACATAGAGCAACGGCTTGCCTGTTGCTATCCTGGTCTCACGCATGCGCTCGCGAGCGGGTCTGAATCAGGCCCACAGTTGCTTATCTGCACGCAATCGGTCAATTAATTTGCACTGCTCATGCATATGCATTGGACATGCGCGAGCCAGGCGCTGCATTCGGAATTGCGATAGCAGAGGGAATGCAGACCCATGGCAGAGTGATTGACAGGAAGTGCCATTTGTGGGTGGTGACGAGGGGGTGGTCGGGGAAACACAGGAGTGCCAGTGCGTTTCAACGCTGTTGCAGGGGCATGCATAAATTATCCACTGTGGTACCAGATGCCACCTGAGGTATCATAGCGTGCGCAAAAGTAAGCAATTCCTGAGTAAGGGCTGGGCTTCCCTAACTGTCCGATGTTACCGATTGTTTTACTAGGTTGGTCAAGTATACAGAAGTGAGTAAGGGGAAGTGGGCGTCTGTATGTCAGGCTTTGATCGCAATGTGAATGCAAATATTTAACATGTAACTGCTGATATTAGCAACTGCGTTGCGTGCGTATAAGCAGAATAGCGATCCATAGTGAATCAGGCCTTGAGACGCTTACTCAGCTTAACTGTAGCAACTCTGCTGTCAGAGCCCCCTATATTGTCTTGTGACAGCAGAATTACTATGATGTGACAGTAACAGCATTCCCCATTCACTTCTGTGTCAAATTGAGTGATCATGTCTCAGCATATCCTCTCTTTTATACATGCACAGTTTCCTTGCCAGGAAATTGAGGTACTCTAACATGCCAGTTTAACCCAGCTCTAACACCCTCACCACAAGATATTATTTTAGGGTATGATTAATTATATAGCGCCACCATTTATATATCGTACCGAGAATATTTCTCATTCAAATTGGTCCTTACCCCATTGGTGTTGGTTGTCTAAGGGCCGCAGCCGTATCTGCAACTTTATGCTAATGCTGCAACCATTTTCTGTATAGTGAAGATGCCCACATGCAGCGACTTGTGTCTGTGGAAATCCTTCTCACTGCGCCTTTACACCACCATCTGACGCACCATCAAAACCTGCACCAGCCCTATATGAGGTGCAATTTGTCTGTCTGAACATGGCGTCCTGTGTGTGCATTTGAAGCAGCCGATGTTAGTGACACGGCTGTTACCTCCCAGGAATGCCCACTGCAAACTACACTTCCTGCATCCACATTCATTCTGTGGTAACAACCATGCAGCCTGAGCAGTACGATTTAGGCACATGCGCAATACTTAAAACATTGGCCAACTGCGCTCATATCGGCATAGCGTGTGGAAATTGAAACATGGGACAAACAAAAGCTTCCCACAGATATGGACCTGGGACCTGATTCATCACGGATTGCAACTGCAACAGCATACGTAGATCGGCCGATGGTACATACTGCGCCTGCGTATGCATCGCAGTGCACATGCATGAGTTGGCATTGCGATCACACAGCGATCACCTACGCAGATACAAAGCCATTGCCGACATAGGGATGGGACGTCAGCGGTTGGGGGTGGTGACGGGGGAGTGGTTGGAGTAACGCAGACATGCTTGTCTGTTTGAACGCCGTTGCTAGGGTGTGCAGAAATTAGCCACTATGACGGCATATGCTGAGCGCTCGCAACCGGGTCAATGGTGGCCCAGAGCGCATGCGCACGATGGAGCCGACTCCGTCGTGCGCATGCGCGAGACTCCGGGTTTCGCACCAAAGGGGGCGGGCTGTCAATGTTGAGTGACAGCACGCCCCCTTTGGTGGGCAGGCTGGGGGGGTGGCTGCCCAGACAGAGGCGTTCCCATGAAAACGCCTACTGTCTGGGGGCGGCCCCACTGACATCACAAGTGATGTCAGTGGGGGAGCTTTCGGCTCTGTTTGAGCTGAAAGCTCTCTGGGGCTTGCGGCAACGAGACCCTACCACAAGGGTGTCGTCGCAAGCCCGATGGTCGCGATGGTCTTGACCATCGCAACCATCTTCCTGGCCGCTCGCTATAGCTGTGGGTGGTCACCCACAGCTATGCGAGCGGACAGAGCGCTTGCTCTGAATCAGGGCCTCAGTGCGTGCGACGAGATTAGCAATTTCTGAGTAAGGTCAGACCTGTTGTAATTGTATACACAGGACTGCAAGGTATTAGGGATGTGAGATAGCTGCAGTGGGTGTCTCTATGCTGGCTGTGTGACTGCATTAATTAGCATATTTTTGCAGCAGACCTGCGTGCATAATCGCAGCCGCAATTACAATAGTGATCCGTAGTGAATCAGGCCCTTCATCGGAAATCAAACACAATGGCAGCCATTAATTGCTTGGCTGTGCTGGTGCTTATAGAACTACAAATGCCCATGACTGCCACAGCATACTGGCACTTGTAAAACTACAAATGCCTGCATTCCCTAGACAGGGTCCATACAATTATTTGTTCTAAACCAGGGGTCCCTAAAATGGTCTATATCACCATCCAGGGTTGATAAAACAATCCAGGGGGACAAAAAGCCCCAAATGGTCAATCAGGGATTAATTCATCCAAATCGACAGTTGACAGGGGCGTATAATGGGTGCAGGGTGTGCAGTGTACACGGGCACCTGGGTCCAGGGGGGGCCCGCACCCATATTATACTTACCTCTCTGGAATCCCACGACGATGCCAGTGTCAGCGCTGTAAGAATGCCTGGAAAATGGCCACTGTGGCCATTTTCCCATGGTTTTGCGCATGCGCAGTACAGGGAATATGGCCACCGTGGCCATTTTCCCTGTGAACTGCGCATGCGCTATAGACTCTGGGCACACTCTAGTGCCAGAGTCTATCAGTGTGGCGCTGTGCTCAGTGCGCTGCCGGCCTCCGAACTGAGAGGAGGGGGCCCGTGACAGAGACTGCACATGGGCCCCCTCCACTCTTGAAACGCCCCTGACAGTTGACCATCATATGAGAAATAAAAAAGTTGCTCTATGGGTAGATCTTCACAGGCAACCTACAGTACCTGTCATTCTCATCATGTTTCTTTGCAGAGTTAAGCTGGGTACACACTATACGATCTATCGTCCGATATATCATTCAGACGCGGAGTGGAAAAATATATTGTACACATCATATAGTGTGTTTGCCCAATCCGTCGTTCACTGCCGTCGTTCATTGAATCGTCCCATCTTCTGTGCTACACATCAGATGGGACAATTCCATGGCCAATGCAGTGTTGCAGCATGTAGGAGTACATCTCGCCTTCGTTTTATGCAGATTGAGCTATTGTCCACCATTGCACATGCCTTGCGCACGCGCAGCGATTGAATTATAATTTTTGGTCACAGTGAGGATTTACTCGCAAACCGCTTGACAGGTGGTCTGCATTTGGGGGAGTTAACGGGGGTGGCTACAGAAATGTAGGTGTGTTGGGTCCGTTTAAACGTGCTTTTCTTGGCGTGCATATATTAGCCACTGAGATCTGGCTCGCAGCTGAAGAGCTCTTTGTGTGCCAGGTGAACTTCTCTGTTGGACAGGTCAGACTTAGTAGGTCGATGGACGCCCAATTTGCATCAATGTTTCCGTTATTGCATGTCGACAGACGGATATAAGATGGCAGCAGTGGGCGGTTCTATGCACAGGTAAACTTCTGAGTTGTTAGCATGTATTTGCAATTGCGGAGAAAGTGAAATCTCAAATGCATTTGCATCCGGTTTGGAATCAAGCCCTATGTGCTGTGACGCAATGAATCATAACATTGCATCGCACGGTCGCACCATCATGATACACACCAGGCGATGCTATGCAATGATACATTGCATCACAGTAAACAGGACTTGATTCCAAACCGGACACAAATGCATTTGAGATTCCACTCATTCCGTACTGTAGGCGGCTTGTGAAGAGCAAACCAGAGAGCAACTTTTTTATTTCTCTTATGATGGTCAACTGTCAATTAAAAAAAGCTGAATTAATCCCTTATTGACCATTTAAAACTTAAGGGGGAGATATATCAAGGATAGGTGGAGAAGTTGCCCATAGCAACCAATAAGCTGCTAGCTATCATTTATATAGTACTGTCTACAAAAGCAAAGCTAGAAGCTGATGGCAACTTTTCCACTTGTCCTGGATCCGGCCACTTGGTCATCAGTTACTATAAGATATAGTAGCTTCGGCACTTAAAAGGAAAACCTCTCGTTCAATTTTTCACTTCACGCAGCTGTTTAAATGGTGGCAAACCAAAAATGAGAAAATAAATACTTAAAAAGACAGCGCTGTGAAAATGAAGAAATGTACCCACAATTTAATAAAATATAACCCTAACCACCTGCATTCTGAGAATGTCAGCATTTTACATGGTGACATTACAGATGTCGGTATTGTGAACATGTTGATATTCTGAGGATGTCGACATGATGCATATTGACATGTTGAACCATGTCATCATTCTAATATTGACATTGTAGTGTTCAGTTTATGAATGTAGACATAGTAAACGTCGATAAATACTTAAAAAAACAGCGCTGTGAAAATGAAGAAAATGTACCCACAATTTAATAAAATATATTTTAATAAAACAAATATCAACACTCTATTAATGAATGTTCAATACAAAAAAAGTTATCACAATAAATTGGATTTGTGTCAATTATAATGCAAATATGTAGCAATGATTTGATATATTTAAACTGTAGCAATAATACCAGTACATGTATCTAGATCCTCACAGCTCTAAAATATAAAACCCAAACAAATGTATTGATTAGATTCTCACAGCTGCGTCCAGCTGGAGAGGAATGTCACTGTGTAAAAATAGTAATTGCTGGATCCATACACTGGCTGTGTGTATTTTGTAAAAAAAATATATAGAATATGAGAAGATATTAGTGGGCGGTCTCCACTGTGAGAATATCTGTTGTGTCTATTATTAAGATATTTGATCAGCCTTCAGTCACTTGTTAGTTGTTTATAAAAAGTCAGTAAATAACCTCAGTGTATCAGCAGACACTTTATATTGTGTTACCTTTAAACAGCCTTTGCCATAGGGAACAGCCAGTAGGTGATCAAAATGTAGCTTAACGGGTCACCGTTCTCTTCTCACTCGATCCGGACAGAGGGTCTGATTCAGAGTTGGGAATAGAGAGAGAGATAGCACTTAACTGTGTACCTGGACAAACCATGTTGCAATGCAAGGGGTGTAAATACATATATATATTTTTTTGCATGTAGGGTAAATACTGGCTGCTTTACATGTAGCCCACAAATACTGCACAGCTTTATTATTACTATACAATTTAGATGTCAGTTTGGACACCTCCCTCCCAAATCTAAATCTCTCTGCATATTTTAAATCTGCCCCACCTGCAGTGCAGCATGGTATCACCAAGATGATTAGTTGAGAGAGATATCTCTCTCTATTCCCAACTCTTAATCAGGCCCAGAGTATGATCTTTGTGCAGTTAACACAATAGGTTATTCGGTACCAAACTGTGCTGTCTCTGTTCCCCGCATGGGACCATAGTGTGGATGCTGGATATTTGCCCTGATCCACGGAGCTCACTCGGGACAGACTGCAGGCTGAGCACCGCCGTAAGTGGACACGCTAATTAGGCATCGTGTCACTGTCTGAACTGAGAGACAGAGATAGCGGGGAATCATCAAGCCTCTACAACATGTGCACCTCGTGGCAGACACCGCTCCACTAGAAGTCTGCCGAATAACCTATGGAGCACGTGTGTGATATGGTGCCCCCCAAGTGTTTCGGGGAGGAGTCGCGTAATTAATTTGAGAATAATTGTGGTACCCCAGATCCTGGGTACCTACACCTGCGGAGGAATCCATATACTCTAAAAAATAAATAAATAAATATTCATAGTGTGTTAGTCACTGTATTGGGGCTCCGAACCCCAAACTCAGAGCTCTCACTTCAGAGCTATCTAGTAGTCAAAAATCCCACTTCAGTGGCCAGTATGAGGGATCCCCCTGTGAACTAGCTGACACCAGGGCTTCCAGGGGACAGTTGCAGCACATGAGCCCGGCGAGAGAAGATGCCAGCATGTGGAGAGAAAGAGGCAGAGGTTATAAATAGGTGCTCTCCCCCAATGGTCTGGCTGTCTGAGGTAGCGGTCTACGCAGTGGAGCTGACCTATGTCCCTGAGGTGACTGGTGGCTGGGAAGTGAGGCGGCAGTGCTGTGTGAGAGGATCGGAGTAACGGAGCTCCTCCTGTCAGTGGGACACTGCAACTTCCATAGCTCCGACAACAGCTGAGAAAGGGAGGCGGACTTTCCCTCCCAAGAGGTGGGCGCAGCACTCTATGACATTTCCGCTGCTCGCGGTCCGCCGGAACCGCCATTCCTACACCCCTGTTATCACTGCTGGTAATTATGTTTTAAACTTTCTGCAAGTTTAAAAAATGTTTTGGAGACATTCATAATGCCTCACTAACAAAAGTATCACTTCCAAAAAGCTCCTCTTTTTGTGGAGTCAGCTGCTTTTCGGAAAAGTTATACTATTCCCAATGTAGTTGAGGTATCCACAAGAATTTCCTCACTGCTGCATGACTCTTCCTCCCTCCCTTGCTCTCTATACCCCCGCTGTGTCTCACCTCCTCTCCCCCCACCGCATCCTCTGGTGTCCGGCCACAACCACCCGGTTGTCTGATCCGTCCATGACACCTTCGGGTGTCCGATCTCCCCCGCCCTGTGGGTGTCCGATCCGCGGTACCCTCCGCTCCCCGCATGGGTGCCCAATCCGGCCCCCTTTCCCCGGCGGGTGTCTGATACCACTCCCCCCAAAAAATTCTCCCCACGACACCTCTTCATCTACCCCCGGCTCACCTGTGTTTTGCTGGTCCAGGCCACATGTCTGCGGTGCGGTGCAGACACAGCAGGGAAGGATCTTAATACATCCCTCTGCTTTAGCTGGCATGTAAATCTTCATAGGCTGTCGTGTACAGAGCAGCCTGTGAAGATTATCGGGGGCTGAACACCATCTTAGGATGGCGTTCAGTAACACCATCAAGTTCCGAAAAAAAAATTTTTGTAGGAACTTGATGAATGGCCCTGATACTAACTTTTTACAAAAGTATGTGAAAATTTACATTTTCCCCTGCTTTTGTAAAAAATAAGCCTGTTGACTAAATCAGGTATTTATATTCCAGAAATAATTATAAAAAAAATCTTTAAAGCATACTTTTCAGTCTATATCAGTATAGCTGCTATAACTGTACCAAGAGTGCCGATTTCAGACAACAAGCCACAGTCCTTATGTAACACCCCCTATCAATATAGTGCTAAGTGTGATGTAACTAGCTAGTTCCTTACCAAATAATTCTGTCCTTGATTTGTCCCGGGATCTTCCACTTGGTTATTATAACAAGCGATAGTCAACAGTGTACAATAAAATGCAGTATTTATTCAGACAATTGTGGTTTCAGGCAAATAAGAATTCCTACACTTAGCAATACAATTTCAATAAGAATAAATACAATTGGTTACATGCATTAGAGTCAGAAAATTGCACTGGGATTGGCAAAGTTTTATTGTAACCGGAACTCTGGAATACCTTAGATCCACTATTGAAAGAAAGGTTAAATGCACACAGATGCAAAGTAAAACATCAACATACAGTGACTTCAATACAGAATTATACATTAAAGCTGGCCACACATCTAAAGATTATCTGTCCAACCAGCCAACTAGTTGATTGGTTGGAATGAAAATCTGGTAAGGTATGAAAGCAAATGACAATCAGCAATTTGCTCCCAAATGCAGGAAAATGGACAAAAACTGTTGTTTGAACAAATTGTTTAGATCAAACATTTAAAAAACTTGTCTGATCGACCATTTTCATCTGTTTTCTGGCATTTAGGAGCAAATTACTGATCATCATTTACTCCCATATGTTACCAGATTTTCATTCCAACCAATCAACTAGTTGGCTGGTTGAATGAAAGTTGGTCTAGGCTATTTTATTTACTCCTGAAATAATAGTTCAGTTCCCCTTTTGCATGCAAAAGATTGTCTAACAAGAATTGTGTCAGGTTTGACGTACTGGAATCCCCTAGTGAGGGGTTGTGATGGTAGTTTGGAAGAATTCGGGGAACTGGCCTGGACATCAAGACTCCTCATCCACAGGTCTTGGACGTTGACGAGACCTGATCAAAGGTGCGGAGTCTAACCTGCAGGGAGGTGTTCGCCAGTGACCCCTCCAAGTGGGATATGGGCTTAGCTGCACCCTGCAGGCAGGTCCCGGTCCTTTGACCAGGTATCCAAGCCCTGTGGGAATAGAGACTCGAATGTCAGTGGCCCAAGGGAAGTGCCTAACCAAGGCACTATTGCACCGGGAGATTCACCAGGAGATGCGAGGGAACCGGAAACAAAACTCAACTAGTAAACTAGGATTGACCTTTGTTGATCAGGCAACTTCCTGGAGTTCTGGAGGCATGACGGAGACGGCTCCATCGTTTGCATGTGCGAGACCTGCTAGCGACGGGCAATCTGTCGCTCCGGGTCTCGCACCAAAGGGGGTGAGCTGTCGATGTTGAAAGACAGCTCGCCCCCTTTGGTGGGCGGGCTGGGGGTGTGGCTGCCCAAACTGAGGCGTTCCCATGGGAACACCTGCTGTTTGGGGGCGGCCCCATTGACATCACGAGTGATGTCAGTGAATAGATTCCGGCTCTGTTAGAGCCGAATCTCTCTGGGGTTTGCGGCCACGAGACCCTACCACAAGGGTCTCGTCGCAAGCCCGATGGTCGCGATGGTCTTGACCATCGCGACCATCATCATGGCTACTGGCAATAGCTGTGGGTGGTCAAGAGGCCGATCCAAAAAAAATAATGCCCGGCCCTGATTCAGAGCGAGCGCTCTGTCAGAGCGAGCGGCTCTATATCAGGCCCTTAAACCGAAGGAAAACAGATTGAAAAAACACTGCAAGCCAACACTAACACTGATGGACTACACTGAAGCTACACAGTGAGTCGCCAAAATCATCAAAACAAACTTCTGCAGTCTGCATAACCTGCACACGCTACACTGATCTCCCTGGTTTGAACACTGCAAAACCTTTCTCCTCAGCTGCAGCTTCTTGCACTGAAATTTCAGTTTTTGAAAAACCTCTGATTGCACATCCCAAATAATGTCATTTGCTTTGTATACACATGAATACCCTGTCTAAATCTACTTCTTACCAGTGTATTATTTCCTATTCATCATTTGACATTTTATTCCTCCAACACTATTTACCTAGTCTCTTCCACTATCTCACTGCCATATCACACTTACTAATTGTCTGCCTCCCCTCTAATTAGCTGCATCCTCTGCTGTGCTTTCCTGCCCACCTCCTACTTGCTCTCTTGTCAATCTTCACTCTCCCTCCACCCTGAGTCAGCTACCATGCCTCCTCGCCCCTGCCCCATACCAACCATATCCACTGGCTTACACCTTCCCCTTAGATCTAGCCCACACGCCCTCACCCACAACCCAGACAATCTCATCCACATATCCCCCATCCCCTCTCTCCCATTCTCATGTGCTCTCTGGAACACCAGATCTGTCTGCAATAAACTGCCTGCTATCCACTACCTTTTTATTTCACACTCTCTAAATCTTCTTGCCATCACCGAAACCTGGCTCTCCTCCTATGACACTGTCTCCCCCGCTGCGCTCTCCTATGGGGGCCTCGCCTTCACCCACTCTGTCAGACCTGACACCACCTAGGCAGCGGAGTGGACATCCTCTTATCCCCCAACTGCACCTTTCGCTTTATCCCACCTGAGCCCTCCCTTTCTTTCTCCACCTTTGAAGTACACTCTATCCGTCTCTTCTATCCCATTCATCTCCGTGTTGCAGTCGTCTACCGTCCCCCAGGCTCCCCCACCCAATTCCTTGACAACTTTGCTGCCTGGCTTTCCCACTTCCTCTCTGCTGACTTTCCCTCTATAATCCTTGGTAACTTTAACATCCCTATTGACATCACTAATCCTGCATCCACCAATATTCTTGCCCTCCCCTCCTCCTTTGGACTTTCTCAATGGACCTCCACCGCTACCCACTGTCTCAGCCACTCCCTTGACCTTGTCTTCACCCATTTGTGTGCTCTCTCTGACTTCTCCAACTCTCCCTTCCCCCTCTCTGACCACCATCTGCTTTCCTTCATTCTCTCAACTCCTCCCCTCACCCAAAGCCACGCAATCTTGAGACCCTTGACCCTGCTGTCCTGTCCTCATCACTTGATACTCTCCTCTATCAACCATGGCCTGCCCTATTCAGGCAGCCTCCTTCTACAACATCACCCTCACTTCTGCACTTGACTCTGTTGCCCCCACCTCCTCTGTCCCCCTCCGTCAGTCCAAACCCCAACCCTGGCACTCCAAACTGACCCGGTTTCTCCAAAAGTGCTCGCGCACAGCCAAGCGCCTCTGGAGGAAATCTCGCTCTCTGTCGGTCTTCCCTCACTTCAAGTTTGTCCTCTTTTCATACAGCTCAGCCCTCTCCCTCGCCAAGCAATCCTTCTTCCAGTCACTCACCACCTCTCAGTCCTCCAATCTCTGCCGCCTTTTTGGTAGTTTCAACACTCTCCTTCGCCCCCCCTCCACCCCTCCCATTCTCCCTCACTGCATTTGCCTCCTTCTTTTCTTCTAAAATTGAGGCAATTCATCACAGTATTTCCTTCAATCTCTTTGCTGCAACCCTACCTCCCCCGTCATCCATACCTCCCGGCCATCCCACCTTGTGCTCCTTCAGCCCCACCATGGGCGATGAGGTCCACTCCCTCATCTTGTCCTCTCCCCCTTCCACCTGCCCCCTTGACCCCCTCCCTTCTTGCCTTCTATGGTCCCTCTCCTCCACTGCCTGCTTTCACCTTGCTCACCTTTTCAACTTATCTCTCTCCACTGGCATCTTTCCCTCCTCATTCAAACATGCTCTTGTCACACCTATTCTTAAAAAACCCAACCTCGACCTGTCCTCACCCACCAATTACCGCCCCATTTCTCTTCTCCCTTTTGCCTCCAAACTACTTGAGCGGCTTGTCTACAGCCGCATCACCAGCTATCTCTCTGACAACTCCATCCTTGATCCTCTTCAATCTGGCTTTCGCCCACTTCACCCCACTGAAACTGCCCTGGCCAAAGTCACCAATGACCTGCTTGCAGCCAAATCCAGGGGCCACTTCTCTCTGCTCATCCTCCTGGACCTCTCTGCAGCCTTCGACAATGTGGATCATACTCTCCTCCTCCGCACCCTTCAGACCTTTGGCATCTCTAACACCATCCATGCCTGGTTCACCTCTTACCTCACCAACCGCTCCTTCTCAGTGTCTGCCTCTGGCTCCACCTCCCCCCCCTTCCACCCTTCCCATTGGTATCCCACAGGGTTCTGTCCTGGGCCTGCTGCTTTTCTCCCTATACACCTCTACACTAGGAGAACTCATCAGCTCCTTCGGCCTCCAATACCACCTCTATGCCGATGACACGCTACTATACCTCTCCTCTCCTGAGCTCTCCCCTTCTGTCCTCTCTCAGGTATCCAGCTGCCTCTCTGCCATCTCTTCCTGGATGTCTGAGTGCTCTCTGAAGCTCAACATGGACAAAACCGAACTCATCATCTTTCCCCCTAATAGAGTCTCAACTCCATCCAATCTCACTATCACTGTTGACAACACCATCATCTCCCCTGTACCCCAACTTCACTGTTTGGGTGTCACCCTTGACTCCACTCTCTCCTTCACCCCCCACATTCAATCTATGGCACAATCCTGTTGGTTCCAGCTATGCAACATCGCTTGCATTAGGCCTTTCCTCTCCCAGAATGCTACCAAACTGATTATTCATTCATTAATCATTTCTCGGCTTGACTACTGCAACCTTCTCCTTACTGGCCTCCCACATTGCCATCTTGCCCCCCTCCAGTCTGTTCTCAATGCTGCAGCTAGACTTATCTTCCTCTCCCGCCATCCACTTCTGCTGCTCCCCTCTGCCAAAACCTTCACTGGCTCCCATTCCCCTACAGAATCCTTCCTCTTCAAAATCCTCACCTTCTCATACAAGGCCCTCTCTAACTCTACTGCTCCCTACATCTCCAACCTCATCTCCTTACACACTCCCTCCCGCTAACTCCGGTCTGCCAATGACTATTACCTCTCCTCCACCCTGGTTACTTCATCTCATGCTCGTGTCCAAGATTTTGCCTGTGCAGCCCCCCTCTAGTGGAATGAGCTTCCTCATTCGATCAGGCTCTCCCCAACCCTGCAGAGCTTCAAACGTGCACTAAAAACCACCTGTTCATCAAAGCATACCCTTCCACCACATAACCATGTTACCAGGTCTCTGTCCCTCCTGCCTCAGCCATCTCTACCTGGCTTACTTCCTGCACTCAGGTCCCTCTCTACACACTCATGCCTCATGTCATCTGTCTGTCTCCCCTCTCCCCTAGATTGTAAGCTCCTAGGAGCAGGGTCCTCCTCCCCACTGTCTCACAGCCTTCTTCTCTAGCACTTCTATGAAAGCCTTCACCTTCAGAGCTGTACTGTGTATGGAGAATTGTGTTGCTAATTGTTACTTGTGCTCTGTTTATATTTTGGTTACTGTATTGTAATGTAATGTTCTGTGTACCCTTTACTGTATGTATGGCACTGCGGACCACTTGTGGCACCCTATACATAAAATGTAATAATAATAATAACTGTTGCACCTCAATCATTTACTCCTGTCAGTCCCCGGGCACTGTGGTGGTAAGGTGTAGGCTTTGCAAGTAGGCTGGCTGTTGTACTTACCAATCCACCTCCTGCTCAACCCCCGACTGAGGTAGCCACGCCTTTAAGCTCTCCTCCTTCTTGCTGGAACACAGGGAGGATGAGTCACTCACTGGCGTTGTTCTGCCCGGGTCCGCCTCCCAGTCAACACCCCGGAATATTCTCTGATCACACGGAAGATGCCCCTGGAGCACTCAGCACCTTGCTGTCATCACTCCTGAGCTCCGGTCCCATCGGAGGATCTCTCCTACACTGCCGTCAAGCTCTCTCCCCAGACTGAGGTAGGCAACCCACAGCGCAGGGCTCCCTTCAGTCTGATCACCTCAGGTGCACTGCACGCCAACCATCAGTGTCCAGTCTTTTTATAATCCATCCCTGCCTTAAGCGCGTGCCAACTGCACTCCCGCCGGACTCACGCGCTGGACACTGTCCTCCTCAGTATCTGTGTCAAAGTTCCTTAAGCCAGCCGGGCACCCCCTTAACAGTTAATCATAGTGTCCCGATCTCGATGACTCCCTGTGGCTCAACATAAGCTGGGGAATTGGGAGAGACCATTAGATCCCATAGACGGGAGACTAGTTAAGGAAATACGGCAGCACTAGCAATAAATAATAATGTTAACAATAAACATCAACTGCGTTGATTACCATTTTTTTTACTGTTTAATACCTTGTACATATATGAATTTTCTCTGTTTTAACTGTACATATCTATATATTACATTTTATGTAATTTGTACATTGCTGAATCAGTACATCAACCCCATATACTTGGACAACTATTTACTAATATTTAAACCACCCTGACCGGGGTGTCACACTTACAGATTGATATATGGCCAAAAACTACCCAACGAATTCGCTAAAGTCTTCTTTGCCAGGAGCACATATTCTTACAGTGACAGCATGGTCTTACTCTACCTCCCTGTAATTGCTATTCACCAGTGGCTTGGGGTTCCCTTTTACCTTTGGTAACAATCCTTAACTGAGCACTTCTACTGGTGTTACATAGCCCACAGACACTCACCAATTATAAGTGCTAATTTTGTATATCTATATATTAAATTTTATGTAATTTGTACATTGCTGAATCAGTACATCAACTCCATACACTTGGGCAACTATTTACTAATATTTAAAGCACCCTGACCGGGGTGTCACATTCCTCCCCTCTAGAAGGATGCATGTCCTATGCATCTGCTTTTCCTAACTAGGTTAAACAAACTGTTTTCACAATCATAAACTTTTAGCTACACTTTAAAATTTGTAGCAAGAATAACAATTAGTTGCAAGAGTTATTAACAAAACTGGTACATTTAACAACTTAAAGATATATTGAAACAGTTATTAGACATACTATTGCCTCTATCTTATGGGAAGAGCCCCCTTAGTGCTTCTTTTGGAGTGTCTGAAGCTGGGAATTTCATGGGCTTCTGCACATTCCAGTGTTGGGCTGGGAGCTGCCAACTGTTCATGGTGTAGTGAAAGTTTAGAACCAGAAACTACTGGCCAGTGCATGCTCATCATCATCTCTAGGACATTGTCCGACGGTTGAATGAGTGCAGTCTCCGAGTTTGATGTAGAGTTTGAAGGTACTGCTTTGGACTCCAACTCTGGCACGAAGTACAATTTAAGCTGGTTCCGATTAACCACTTTTTCTGTGCCGTCATTTTCTCTGACTATCCGGTAGATTGCAATTTCAGGGTTAGGGATTTCTGTTACAATATAGGGTACTGACTCCCATTGTAAATCCAGTTTGCTTTGCCGTATGTTATTCTTCTCGAGAACTTTGTTGCCCACACTCAAAGGTATTGCTCAGGCTTTGAGGTTGTAATGTATTTCTTGTCGTTGCCTTTCATGGTTCATTTGCTGATAAACAATAGTTTGGGCCGTTTTTAATCGTTGCTGATGATCCTCGACCCATTCTGTGTTGGGGTTGAATGGAAGATCAGGATTTTTGGGTAGTCCCAACTGTAATTTACCATGTCTTCCGAAGAGCAAATAGAAGGGAGTGTACCCCGTTAATTCATGCACTGTATTATAACAAACGAATATCAATTCGGCTAACAGAGTGGGCCATTCAAACCGTTGCGAAACTGGTGTTGCTCTTAGCATATTGATTAGAGTTCTATTCATTCTTTCACATTTACCATTTCCCTGTGTATGATACGCTGTGGTGTGCATTTTCTTGCATTTGTACAGGGTGCATAGTTCCTGAAAAAGTTGGGATTCAAATGAAGGGCCTTGATCAGTTAGTATTTTGGAAGGATAACCGTGGGGTCTGATGAAAGCATGCCAAAAGATCTCTGTGGTCATCTTTGCTGTTAGATCCCGGACAGGAAGGGCCACTGCAAATTTAGTAAAATGGTAAATCATGATAATGGCATACTAATATCCCAGCCAACCGGGCTCCAATTTGACATGGTCAATTGAGACGAGTTCTAAGGATTGTTCAGTGACAATTGGTTGGAATAATGCTTTCTGTGTAGGCAAAGTGGGTTGACGTAGGGCACAGGTGGTACAGGTTCGACACCAGCTATCCACATCTTTTCTCAAATTAATCTAATAGAATCTCTGTCGCAGACTGCTTTCCAACTTCTGACATCCAAAATGCCCGGACTGATTGTGATAGGCCTGTAATAAGTCCTTAGTTTTCACCAGGGGTACCACAAGCTGTCTCATGGGTCTTTGGATCTTTGTATTGGCGGACAAGCAAACCTCTATGTAGACTCAGTCGGTCTCTTTGTTGCCAGAGTTGAATGAGTTCAGGCTCCGCCATTTGTCTCTCTAGCTTAATAAGTCCATGTTGTCTACCAATTATTGTTTCAACTGACGCAGACATGGGTCTTCATCTTGTGTCTGTGCCCACTCAAGTTCCTCCTATTCGGCATCCTCTGTGCAGGTTTCAGCACTGCTTGACATCTGAGCATATTGTTCGGATGAATTGGGGGCAGTACCGAAGGTGGCGATTTCGGTTGACTCCCATGGGTCTTCTTCCTTCTCCACTTCCTCAGGGAATGGTAAATGAGACAGGGCATTGGTATTACTGTGACCACTCCTGTATTTAATCCGGTAGCGATAGTTGGTTAGTCAAGAGGACCATCTTTGTTCCAACGCACTCAACTAGGTGGTCTCCTGATGGACCAATAGGTTGCAGTCGGTGTAGGCAGCCAAATAATCATGGAACTTCTCAGTCACAGCCCATACAAGAACCAAGAATTCCAGCTTGAATGCACTATAATTGTTATCATTCCTTTCCGTTTTCTGCAAGCTTCGAATAGCATAAGCAATCACTCTTTCTTTTCCATCTTGAACCTGGGGCAGGACAGCTCCCAAACCCTGTTTGCTTGCATCGGTGAACAGATGGAAAGGTTTGGTGTAATCTGAGTAGGCCAACAAGGGCACTTCAGTTAGGATTTTCTTCAACTGATCAAATGCCTCTTGTCTTTCGATTTTCCAACTGATAGGAATTCGCTTGTGATATTGCCCTTTGGGAATTCCCCGAAGTAATTCTAGAAGTGGAGCCGAAACATGAGCAAAATTCTGGATAAATTGTCTGTAATATCCAATGAAGCCAAGAAATCTTTGCATGTCCTTCACAGTTTGAGGGATGGGCCATTCCAATACGGCTTTGATCTTATATGGATCGGGAGATACTCCAGTGGAACTCATGATATGACTCAGGTAATGGACTTCAGGCTTAAGCAGATGGCATTTTGAAGGCTTCAATTTAAGACCATATTTTATCAAACTCTGGAGAACCTCTCGAAGATGTTGAAGATGTTCTGCATAAGACCCGGAAAAAACAATGAATCATCCAGTTTAAAAATTCTTGTGGCCTAAGCAGTTTTCCATTACCCATTGAAACGTTGCGGGTACGTTACACAGTCCAACTGGCATTCGTTAACTCAAATAACCCCATCAGAGTTATGAAGGCAGTTTTCTCCTTATCTTCTTTTGCCATTTGAATTTGCCAATACCCACTCGTCAAATCCAGGATTGAAAAGTACTGGGCCAATTTTAAGGCAGTGAGGAATTCCTCAATTCTGGGCAGAGAATACGCGTCCTTGTGGGTGAGGCTATTTAATTTCCGATAATCCACACAAAAACAGAACTGTCCATCTTTTTTCCATACAACGGGCCTGATTCAGACTGGCTCGCGAGCGATGAGCGCTCACAAGCGGGTCGATGGTGCCCTAGTGCGCATGCGCACGATGGAGGGAGCTCCATCATGCGCATGCGCGAGAGCCGCATAGCGATGGCCAAGCCGTCGCTATGGGTCTCGCACCAAAGGGGGCATGCTGTCGATGGTGAGTGACAGCACGCCCCCTTTGGTGGGCGTGCCGGGGGCGGGGCTGCCCAGACAGGTGCGTTCCCATTGAAACGCCTACTGTCTGGGGCCGACCCCACTGACATCACTAGTGATGTCAGTGGGAGTGCTTTTGGCTCTGATAGAGCCAAAAGCACTCCTGGGCTTGCGGCAGCGAGACCCTACCGCAGGGTCTCGTCGCAAGCCCGATGGTCTTGACCATCGTGACCATCTTTTTGGCCGCTCGCATAAGCTGTGGGTGGTCACCCACAGCTATGCGAGCTGCCAGGAGGCCGCTCCAATTTTAGGTAGGAGGGCCCTGCTTCAGAGCGAGCGCTCTTGTCAGAGCGTCCGGCTCTGAATCAGGCCCTAGGACCATTGGAGCTGCCCAGGGACTGTTACTTTCTTGAATAATTCCGGTGGCCTTCATGTTTTCTAGCATTTGCCGTACTGGCTGATATAATCCTGGAGCCAAAGGACGATACCTTTCTTTAACAGGAGGACTATCCTCAGTGAAAATATGATGTTGGATTTTCATGACTACTCCCAAATCTGTCAGATCCTTACTAAAAGCTTCAGAGTTCTCTTTAGCTACTTGAAGTACCTCTTGTTTCTGATCTTCCGGCGTACTGATGTTCCCAATTTGCAGCTCTTCTCACCAAGTGGGTTCTTGTTCAAGTTCAGTCTCAACTGTTGCTAATGTTTCTTCTTGTTTTACTATTAAAGTCGGATTTAGTACATCTTAAAAGGTGGTCCATATTAGCTTAGCAATTGGCTGACTCCAATATTATGTGACTGTGTGATTGTGAGGATTATGAACTCGAACAGGGACTCTTCCATTTTTTACAGTAACCAGGGATCAGGCCACAACCATGTCATTTATAGCAGCTATCACACATGGTTCGATTAAGGCTTCATATTCTTGTCCACTCGGTCCCGAACGGGCTTTTCCCCACAGTATAGTCTGAGTTCGGTTGTAGCTTGACAGGTTTGCCATCAGTCAGTCGTACTTTGCCAATGGCTCCCGTGCTCTGAGCCTATCTCTGATGTCCCTGCAGGACTTTAATGGCTTTCTGTAAGACTTGCTGGTTTGGCGGAATCACCTTGGATAACTCTCCTCTTAGAATGGAAACTAATTCTTCAGGGCAATTCTGTTATATATTCAGGCCTAAATTCACAGGAGCCACTTTGGCATCACTCGTTTTGGTCACCAAATATCCCTGTTCAGGAAGTAGAGTCTGTCCAACCTTTACACTAGCCTCCCAATATCCTACACAGGATATTCCAAGAACATTGCTGGCAATGAGTTGCAGCCAAGTTGGCGGAGGCAAAAAAGTTGTCCCGTTTCGCAATGTTGTTTGTAAGTGGGAAGTTGTATGGTCGTAATTTGTGACCCCGTATCTATCATGGCAAAAGTCTCTATGCCGTTGATAATGACTGGGATAATGGGGCACTGTCCAACACACCAGGGCCACCACACTTCCGGTTTGGGATCTATGCTACCGGTTCCCCCCGAGGCTCAGCCCCCATCCTCGGGGTGTTGGAGTTTAAAGGCTCCATGAAATGACAGTTTCTTTCAATATGCCTGCTCCTTTCACATTTCCTGCAGATAGGATGGCCTTGAAAATCTAATTTATCAGTAGCACTTCTTCAATTTCCTCGAGGTGGTTCCCACTAATCACCACTGGTACACCTCCACTCCAAATTCCCACTCCATCCTGAGGAATCACTAGGTTTCTGCCGAGAAAGCTGGTGCATCTCTTTGTGCATTTCAGCTAACTCTACAGTTAATCCTTCTAATTGACCTTGTAAGACCTGCATCGGATCTCGAGTAGGTACCTGGACACTCTGACCTACTTTCTCCTTCACTGTTGATTCCTTCCCTACTTTATTGCCTTCACACCCACCAGCATTAGATGCTTCCTGATATCCAGGCATTTTGGGAAAAAGGACTTCTAGCCCCGCGCAGTGCCCAATGATTTTAATATCAGCTTCCTTGAAATCGAGGAATGAGTGATCCTCCAATTGCATTCTCAGCATCCTAAGCTGACTTCGAACTCCCTCTCTATTGGCCCCTTCAATCAACTGAGAGATCAGAGCTTCATCTGTATTTCCTATTTCTTGATCGTCCACTGCTTGCACTGCCTTTAAAGCCTCCTGTAAACTCAGAGCATAATCCCTGAGCATCTCACCTGCCCGCTGTCTTCGACCATAAAACTTCATTTTTAGATCAGAAATGGTTCTGGTTTCAAACGTGGTCCTTAACCGTTGCAGGATTTGATCTACTTTTTGCTTTTCCTCATGTGGCTATGAAGCAACTTCTCGGAGGGCAGCACCCTTGAGTTGCCTGATCAATATTTCCACCTGCGGTTGTTCACTGAGGGGGTACAGGCGAAACAGATTTCATCTTGGTCTTGAATTCAGCTAATGTATTTCCCTTTGTTCTCTGATAATCTCCATTATAAAACGGAAGCCACCGAGCCCCGAATAATAGTAGGGCAGGGTAATTGGGTTAAGGTTAGCCATGGCTGGCCGAGTATTTGATGAGTCTCCCACAGCCTGTTCGTCGTCAGAAGACATGATTTGCCTGTACGTATCCTGTTCGTTGATGCCAAAAGTATGGGTGTAACATCCCCTATCAATATAGTGCTAAGTGTGATGTAACTAGCTAGTTCCTTCCCAAATAATTCTGTCTTTGATATGTCCCAGGATTTTCCACTTGGTTATAACAATCGATAGCCAACAGTGTACAATAAACTGCAATATTTATTCAAACAATTGTGGTTTTAGGCAAACAAGAATTCCTACACATAGCAATATAATTTCAATAAGAATAAATACAACTGGTTACATGCATTTGAGTCAGAAAATTGCACTGGGATCCACAAAGTTTTATTGTAACCAAAACTCTGAAGCACCTTAGATCCACTATTGAAAGAATGGTTAAATGCACACAGATGCAAAGTAAAACATCAACATACTGTACAGTGACTTCAATACAGAATTATACACTAAGGCTATTTTAATTACTTCTGAAATAATAGTACAGTTCTCCTTTTGCATACAAAAGATTGTCTAACAAGAATTGTTTACAAAACGTTGCCCGGGGTGTGTCTCAGCCCCAGTGTGTCGGCCTCATTCCTCCCAGCGCCAGTGTGTGTCTCAGCCCCATTGTGTCGGCCTCATTCCTCCCAGCGCCAGTGTGAGTCTCAGCCCCAGTGTGTCGGCCTCATTCCTCCCAGCGCCAGTGTGTGTCTCAGCCCCAGTGTGTCGGCCTCATTCCTCCCAGCGCCAGTGTGTGTCTCAGCCCCAGTGTGTCGGCCTCATTCCTCCCAGCGCCAGTGTGTGTCTCAGCCCCAGTGTGTCGGCCTCATTCCTCCCATCGCCAGTGTGTGTCTCAGCCCGTGTGCCGGCCTCATTCCTCCCAGCGCCAGTGTGTGTCTCAGCCCCAGTGTGTCGGCCTCATTCCTGCCAGCGCCAGTGTGTGTCTCAGCCCCAGTGTGTCGGCCTCATTTCTCCCAGCGCCAGTGTGTGTCTCAGCCCCACTGTGTCGGCTTCATTCCTCCCAGCGCCAGTGTGTGTCTCAGCCCCAGTGTGTCGGCCTCATTCCTCCCAGTGCCAGTGTGTGTCTCAGCCCCAGTGTGTTGGCCTCATTCCTCCCAGTGCCAGTGTGTGTCTCAGACCCAGTGTGTCGGCCTCATTCCCCCCAGCACCAGTGTGTCTCAGCCCCAGTGTGTCGGCCTCATTCCTCCCAGCGCCAGTGTGTGTCTCAGCCACAGTGTGTCGGCCTCATTCCTCCCAGTGCCAGTGTGTGTCTCAGCCCCAGTGTGTCGGCCTCATTCCTCCCAGTGCCAGTGTGTGTCTCAGCCCCAGTGTGTCGGCCTCATTCCTCCCAGAGCCAGTGTGTGTCTCAGCCCCAGTATGTGTATCTCATTCCTCCCAGTGCCAGTGTGTGTCTTAGCCCCAGTGTGTCGGCCTCATTCCTCCCAGTGCCAGTGTGTGTCTCAGCCCCAGTTGTCGGCCTCATTCCTCCCAGTCCCAGTGTGTGTCTCAGCCCCAGTGTGTCGGCCTCTTTCCTCCCAGGGCCAGTGTGTGTCTCAGACCCAGTGTGTCGGCCTCTTTTCTCCCAGTGCCAGTGTGTGTCTCAGCCCCAGTGTGTCGGCCTCTTTCCTCCCAGCGCCAGTGTGTGCCTCAGCCCCACTGTGTCAGCCTCATTTCTCCCAGCGCCAGTGTGTGTCTCAGCCCCAGTGTGTCGGCCTCATTCCTCCCAGTGTCAGTGTGTGTCTCAGCCCCAGTGTGTCGGCCTAATTCCTCCCAGCTCCAGTGTGTGTCTCAGTCCCAGTGTGTCGGCCTCATTCCTCCCAGTGCCGGTGTGTGTCTCAGCCCCAGTGTGTTGAACTAATTCCTCCCAGCTCCAGTGTGTGTCTCAGCCCCAGTGTGTTGGCCTCATTCCTCCCAGGTCCATTGTGTGTCTCAGCCCCAGTGTGTCGGCATAATTCCTCCCAGCGCCAGTATGTGTCTCAGCCCCAGTGTGTAGGCCTCATTCCTCCCAGCGCCAGCACCAGTGTGTGTCTCAGCCCCAGTGTGTCGGCATCATTCTTAACAGCACCAGTGTGTGTCACAGCCCCATTCCCCCCAGACCCAGTGTATGTCTCAGTCCCAGTGTGTGTCTCAGCCCCAGTGTGTGTCTCAGCCCTAGTGTACCCTAGCCCCAGTGTGTCTCAGCCCCAGTGTGTCGGCCTCATTCCTCCCAGCTCCAGTGTGTGTCTCAGCCCCAGTGTGTCGGCCTCATTCCTCCCAGCTCCAGTGTGTGTCGCAGCCCCAGTGTGTGTCTCAGCCCCAGTGTGTCGGCCTCATTCCTCCCAGCGCCAGTGTGTGTGTCAGCCCTAGTGTGTCGGACTCATTCCTCCCAGCACCAGTGTGTGTCTCAGCCCCAGTGTGTCGGCCTCATTCTTCCCAGCAGCAGTGTGTGTCTCAGCCCCAGTGTGCCAGCCACAGTCCTCCCAGCGCCAGTGTGTGTCTCAGCCCCAGTGTGTCAGCCTCATTCCTCCCAGCGCCAGTGTCTGTCTCAGCCCCAGTGTGTCGGACTCATTCCTCCCAGCGCCAGTGTGTGTCTCAGCCCCAGTGTGTCGGCCTCATTCCTCCTAGTGTCAATGTGTGTCTCAGCCCCAGTGTGTCTGCCTAATTCCTCCCAGGTCCAGTGTGTGTCTTATCCCCAGTGTGTCAGCATCATTCCTCCCAGCACCAGTGTGTGTCTCAGCCACAGTGTAACTGCATCATTCCTCCCAGCGCCAGTGTGTGTCTCAGCCCTAGTGTGTCGGCCTCATTCCTCCCCCAGCGCCAGTGTGTGTCTCAGCCGCAGTGTGTCGGCCTCATTCCTCCCAGCGCCAGTGTGTGTCTCAGCCCCAGTGTGTCGGCCTCATTCTTCCCAGCACCAGTGTGTGTCTCAGCCCCAGTGTGTCAGCCTCATTCTTCCCAGCACCAGTGTCTGTCTCAGCCCCAGTGTGTCGGACTCATTCCTCCCAGCGCCAGTGTGTGTCTCAGCCCCAGTGTGTCGGCCTCATTCCTCCCCCAGCGCCAGTGTGTGTCTCAGCCGCAGTGTGTCGGCCTCATTCCTCCCAGCGCCAGTGTGTGTCTCAGCCCCAGTGTGTCGGCCTCATTCTTCCCAGCACCAGTGTGTGTCTCAGCCCCAGTGTGTCAGCCTCATTCTTCCCAGCACCAGTGTGTGTCACAGCCCCATTACCCCTAGACCCAGTGTATGTCTCAGCCCCAGTGTGCCCTAGCCCCAGTGTGTCTCAGCCCCAGTGTGTGTCTCAGCCCCAGTGTACCCTACCCCAGTGTGTCTGAGCCCCAGTGTGTCGGCCTCATTCCTCCCAGCTCCAGTGTCTGTCTGAGCCCCAGTGTGTTGGCCTCATTCCACCAGCTCCAGTGTGTGTCTCAGCCCCAGTGTGTGTCTCAGCCAGAGTGTGTCGGCCTCATTCCTCCCAGTGCCAGTGTGTGTCTCAGCCCCAGTGTGTCAGCCTCATTCCTCCCAGCGCCAGTGTCTGTCTCAGCCCCAGTGTGTCGGACTCATTCCTCCCAGCGCCAGTGTGTGTCTCAGCCCCAGTGTGTCGGCCTCATTCCTCCTAGTGTCAATGTGTGTCTCAGCCCCAGTGTGTCTGCCTAATTCCTCCCAGGTCCAGTGTGTGTCTTATCCCCAGTGTGTCAGCATCATTCCTCCCAGCACCAGTGTGTGTCTCAGCCACAGTGTGCCTGCCTCATTCCTCCCAGCGCCAGTGTGTGTCTCAGCCCCAGTGTGTCGGCCTCATTCCTCCCCCAGCGCCAGTGTGTGTCTCAGCCGCAGTGTGTCGGCCTCATTCCTCCCAGCGCCAGTGTGTGTCTCAGCCCCAGTGTGTCGGCCTCATTCTTCCCAGCACCAGTGTGTGTCTCAGCCCCAGTGTGTCAGCCTCATTCTTCCCAGCACCAGTGTGTGTCACAGCCCCATTACCCCTAGACCCAGTGTATGTCTCAGCCCCAGTGTGCCCTAGCCCCAGTGTGTCTCAGCCCCAGTGTGTGTCTCAGCCCCAGTGTACCCTACCCCAGTGTGTCTGAGCCCCAGTGTGTCGGCCTCATTCCTCCCAGCTCCAGTGTCTGTCTCAGCCCCAGTTTGTTGGCCTCATTCCACCAGCTCCAGTGTGTGTCTCAGCCCCAGTGTGTGTCTCAGCCCCAGTGTGTCGGCCTCATTCCTCCCAGTGCCAGTGTGTGTCTCAGCCCCAGTGTGTCGGCCTAATTCCTCCCAGCGCCAGTATGTGTTTCAGCCCCAGTGTGTCGGCCTCATTCCTCCCAGCGTCAGCACCAGTGTGTGTCTCAGCCGCAGTGTGTCAGCCTCATTCTTCCCAGCACCAGTGTGTGTCTCAGCCCCATTCCCCCTAGACCCAGTGTATGTCTCAGCCCCAGTGTGTGTCTCAGCCCCAGTGTACCCTAGCCCCAGTGTGTCTCAGCCCCAGTGTGTCGGCCTCATTCCTCCCAGCTCCTGTGTGTGTCTCAGCCCCAGTGTGTCGGCCTCATTCCTCCCAGCACCAGTGTGTGTCTCAGCCCCAGTGTGTCGGCCTCATTCTTCCCAGCACCAGTGTGTGTCTCAGACCCATTCCCCCCAGATCCAGTGTATGTCTCAGCCCCAGTGTACCCTACCCCCAGTGTGTCTCCCTTATTCCTCCCGGCTCCAGTGTGTGTCTCAGCCCCAGTGTGTATGCCTCATTCCTCCCAGTGCCAGTGTGTGTCTCAGCCCCAGTGTGTTGACCTAATTCCTCCCAGCTCCAGTGTGGGTCTCAGCCCCAGTCATACATGCCTACCCTCCCGGTTTTCGCGGGAGGCTCCCGATTTTTTGGGTAACCCCCCGCACCCCCGGAAGGGTAGGCATTTTTCACACTTTCTGCCCACTTCCTAGTGAAGTGGGCAGAATGCGGAGAACTTCCGCAGCACTCGCGGGTCTCTGTGTAGGGGGCGGGGCTTAATGACGTGATTCTGCGGGAATCGCGTCATTTAGCCCCGCCCCTTATGCAAATCTACGCCAATCGCAGCAATTTGCTGCCAAGGGGGCAGGGCCTAATGATGCAAGATGTCAGGCCCCGCCCCCATCACGACCCGATCTTTCTCCTCTCTCCAAGTCTCCCGCAAAAGAGTACTACAATGTAGGCAAGTATGGCCCCAGTGTGTCGGCCTCATTCCTCCCAGCTCCAGTGTGTGTCTCAGCCCCAGTGTGTCGGCCTCATTCCTCCCAGTGTCAGTGTGTGACCCAGCCCCAGTGTGTCGGCCTCATTCCTCCCAGTGCCGGTGTGTGTCTCAGCCCCAGTGTGTTTTCCTAATTCCTCCAAGCTCTAGTGTGTGTCTCAGCCCAAGTGTGTTGGCCTCATTCCTCCCAGGTCCATTGTGTGTCTCAGCCCCAGTGTGTCAGCCTCATTCCTCCCAGTGTCAGTGTGTGTCTCAGCCCCAGTGTGTCTGCCTAATTCCTCCCAGCTCCAGTGTGTGTCTTATCCCCAGTGTGTCAGCACCATTCCTCCCAGCACCAGTGTGTGTCTCAGCCCCAGTGTGTTGGCCTAATTCCTCCCAGCGCCAGTGTGTGTCTCAGCCCCAGTGTGTCAGCCTCATTCCTCCCAGCGCCAGTGTGTGTCTCAGCCGCAGTGTGTCAGCCTCATTCCTCCCAGCGCCAGTATGTGTCTCAGCCCCAGTGTGTTGGCCTCATTCCTACCAGTGTCAGTGTGTGTCTCAGCCCCAGTGTGTCATTCTCATTCCTCCCAGCGCCAGTGTGTGTCTCAGCCGCAGTGTGTCAGCCTCATTCCTCTCAGCGCCAGTATGTGTCTCAGCCCCAGTGTGTCGGCCTAATTCCTCCCAGCTCCAGTGTGTGTCTCAGTCCCAGTGTGTCGGCCTCATTCCTCCCAGTGCCGGTGTGTGTCTCAGCCCCAGTGTGTTGACCTAATTCCTCCCAGCTCCAGTGTGTGTCTCAGCCCCAGTGTGTTTGGCCTCATTCCTCCCAGGTCCATTGTGTGTCTCAGCCCCAGTGTGTCGGCCTAATTCCTCCCAGTGCCAGTATGTGTCTCAGCCCCAGTGTGTCGGCCTCATTCCTCCCAGCGCCAGCACCAGTGTGTGTCTCAGCCCCAGTGTGTCGGCCTCATTCTTCCCAGCACCAGTGTGTGTCTCAGCCCCATTCCCCCCAGACCCAGTGTATGTCTCAGCCCCAGTGTACACTAGCACCAGTGTGTCTCAGCCTCAGTGTGTCGGCCTCATTCCTCCCAGCTCCAGTGTGTGTCTCATCCCCAGTGTGTCGGCATCATTCCTCCCAGCACCAGTGAATGTCTCAGCCCCAGTGTGTCGGCCTCATTCTTCCCAGCACCAGTGTGTGTCTCAGCCCCATTCCCCCCAGACCCAGTTTATGTCTCAGCGCCAGTGTGTGTCTCAGCCCCAGTGTACCCTACCCCCAGTGTGTCTCAGCCTCAGTGTGTCAGCCTCATTCCTCTCAGCGCCAGTATGTGTCTCAGCCCCAGTGTGTCGGCCTAATTCCTCCCAGCTCCAGTGTGTGTCTCAGTCCCAGTTTGTCGGCCTCATTCCTCCCAGTGCCGGTGTGTGTCTCAGCCCCAGTGTGTTGACCTAATTCCTCCCAGCTCCGGTGTGTGTCTCAGCCCCAGTGTGTTGGCCTCATTCCTCCCAGGTACATTGTGTGTCATAGCCCCAGTGTGTCGGCCTAATTCCTCCCAGTGGCAGTATGTGTCTCAGCCCCAGTGTGTCGGCCTCATTCCTCCCAGCGCCAGCACCAGTGTGTGTCTCAGCCCCAGTGTGTCGGCCTCATTCTTCCCAGCACCAGTGTGTGTCTCAGCCCCATTCCCCCCAGACCCAGTGCATGTCTCAGCCCCAGTGTACCCTAGCACCAGTGTGTCTCAGCCTCAGTGTGTCGGCCTCATTCCTCCCAGCTCCAGTGTGTGTCTCATCCCCAGTGTGTCCTCATCATTCCTCCCAGCACCAGTGAATGTCTCAGCTCCAGTGTGTCGGCCTCATTCTTCCCAGCACCAGTGTGTGTCTCAGCCCCATTCCCCCCAGACCCAGTTTATGTCTCAGCGCCAGTGTGTGTCTCAGCCCCAGTGTACCCTACCCCCAGTGTGTCTCCGCCTCAGTGTGTCGGCCTTATTCCTCCCAGCTCCAGTGTGTGTCTCAGCCCAGTGTGTCGGTCTCATTCCTCCCAGTGTCAGTGTGTGTCCCAGCCCCAGTGTGTCAGCCTAATTCCTCCCAGCTCCAGTGTGTGTCTCAGCCCCAGTGTGTCGGCCTCATTCCTCCCAGTGCCAGTGTGTGTCTCAGCCCCAGTGTGTTGACCTAATTTCTCCCAGCTCCAGTGTGTGTCTCAGCCCCAGTGTGCTGGCCTCATTCCTCCCAGCTCCAGTGTGTGTCTCAGCCCCAGTGTGTCGGCCTCATTCCTCCCAGTGTCAGTGTGTGTCTTAGCCCCAGTGTGTCGGCCTAATTCCTCCCAGCTCCAGTGTGTGTCTTATCCCCAGTGTGTCAGCATCATTCCTCCCAGCACCAGTGTGTGTCTCAGCCCCAGTGTGTCGGCCTCTTTCCTCCCAGCGTCAGTGTTTGTCTCAGCCCCAGTGTTTCAGCCACATTCCTCCCAGCGCCAGTGTGTGTCTCAGCCGCAGTGTGTCGGCCTCATTCCTACCAACGCCAGTGTGTCTCTCAGCCCCTGTGTGTCGGCCTCCTTCTTCCCAGCACCAGTGTGTGTCTCAGCCCCAGTGTGTCAGCATCATTCTTAACAGCACCAGTGTGTGTCACAGCCCCATTCCCCCCAGACCCAGTGTATGTCTCAGTCCCAGTGTGCCCTAGCCCCAGTGTGTGTCTCAGCCCCAGTGTGTGTCTCAGCCCCAGTGTACCCCAGTGTGTTGACCTAATTCCTCCCAGCTCCAGTGTGGGTCTCAGCCCCAGTCATACATGCCTACCCTCCCGGTTTTCGCGGGAGGCTCCCGATTTTTTGGGTAACCCCCCGCACCCCCGGAAGGGTAGGCATTTTTCACACTTTCTGCCCACTTCCTAGTGAAGTGGGCAGAATGCGGAGAACTTCCGCAGCACTCGCGGGTCTCTGTGTAGGGGGCGGGGCTTAATGACGTGATTCTGCGGGAATCGCGTCATTTAGCCCCGCCCCTTATGCAAATCTACGCCAATCGCAGCAATTTGCTGCCAAGGGGGCAGGGCCTAATGATGCAAGATGTCAGGCCCCGCCCCCATCACGACCCGATCTTTCTCCTCTCTCCAAGTCTCCCGCAAAAGAGTACTACAATGTAGGCAAGTATGGCCCCAGTGTGTCGGCCTCATTCCTCCCAGCTCCAGTGTGTGTCTCAGCCCCAGTGTGTCGGCCTCATTCCTCCCAGTGTCAGTGTGTGACCCAGCCCCAGTGTGTCGGCCTCATTCCTCCCAGTGCCGGTGTGTGTCTCAGCCCCAGTGTGTTTTCCTAATTCCTCCAAGCTCTAGTGTGTGTCTCAGCCCAAGTGTGTTGGCCTCATTCCTCCCAGGTCCATTGTGTGTCTCAGCCCCAGTGTGTCAGCCTCATTCCTCCCAGTGTCAGTGTGTGTCTCAGCCCCAGTGTGTCTGCCTAATTCCTCCCAGCTCCAGTGTGTGTCTTATCCCCAGTGTGTCAGCACCATTCCTCCCAGCACCAGTGTGTGTCTCAGCCCCAGTGTGTTGGGCTAATTCCTCCCAGCGCCAGTGTGTGTCTCAGCCCCAGTGTGTCAGCCTCATTCCTCCCAGCGCCAGTGTGTGTCTCAGCCGCAGTGTGTCAGCCTCATTCCTCCCAGCGCCAGTATGTGTCTCAGCCCCAGTGTGTTGGCCTCATTCCTACCAGTGTCAGTGTGTGTCTCAGCCCCAGTGTGTCATTCTCATTCCTCCCAGCGCCAGTGTGTGTCTCAGCCGCAGTGTGTCAGCCTCATTCCTCTCAGCGCCAGTATGTGTCTCAGCCCCAGTGTGTCGGCCTAATTCCTCCCAGCTCCAGTGTGTGTCTCAGTCCCAGTGTGTCGGCCTCATTCCTCCCAGTGCCGGTGTGTGTCTCAGCCCCAGTGTGTTGACCTAATTCCTCCCAGCTCCAGTGTGTGTCTCAGCCCCAGTGTGTTTGGCCTCATTCCTCCCAGGTCCATTGTGTGTCTCAGCCCCAGTGTGTCGGCCTAATTCCTCCCAGTGCCAGTATGTGTCTCAGCCCCAGTGTGTCGGCCTCATTCCTCCCAGCGCCAGCACCAGTGTGTGTCTCAGCCCCAGTGTGTCGGCCTCATTCTTCCCAGCACCAGTGTGTGTCTCAGCCCCATTCCCCCCAGACCCAGTGTATGTCTCAGCCCCAGTGTACACTAGCACCAGTGTGTCTCAGCCTCAGTGTGTCGGCCTCATTCCTCCCAGCTCCAGTGTGTGTCTCATCCCCAGTGTGTCGGCATCATTCCTCCCAGCACCAGTGAATGTCTCAGCCCCAGTGTGTCGGCCTCATTCTTCCCAGCACCAGTGTGTGTCTCAGCCCCATTCCCCCCAGACCCAGTTTATGTCTCAGCGCCAGTGTGTGTCTCAGCCCCAGTGTACCCTACCCCCAGTGTGTCTCAGCCTCAGTGTGTCAGCCTCATTCCTCTCAGCGCCAGTATGTGTCTCAGCCCCAGTGTGTCGGCCTAATTCCTCCCAGCTCCAGTGTGTGTCTCAGTCCCAGTTTGTCGGCCTCATTCCTCCCAGTGCCGGTGTGTGTCTCAGCCCCAGTGTGTTGACCTAATTCCTCCCAGCTCCGGTGTGTGGTCTCAGCCCCAGTGTGTTGGCCTCATTCCTCCCAGGTACATTGTGTGTCATAGCCCCAGTGTGTCGGCCTAATTCCTCCCAGTGGCAGTATGTGTCTCAGCCCCAGTGTGTCGGCCTCATTCCTCCCAGCGCCAGCACCAGTGTGTGTCTCAGCCCCAGTGTGTCGGCCTCATTCTTCCCAGCACCAGTGTGTGTCTCAGCCCCATTCCCCCCAGACCCAGTGCATGTCTCAGCCCCAGTGTACCCTAGCACCAGTGTGTCTCAGCCTCAGTGTGTCGGCCTCATTCCTCCCAGCTCCAGTGTGTGTCTCATCCCCAGTGTGTCCTCATCATTCCTCCCAGCACCAGTGAATGTCTCAGCTCCAGTGTGTCGGCCTCATTCTTCCCAGCACCAGTGTGTGTCACAGCCCCATTCCCCAGAGACCCAGTTTATGTCTCAGCGCCAGTGTGTGTCTCAGCCCCAGTGTACCCTACCCCCAGTGTGTCTCCGCCTCAGTGTGTCGGCCTTATTCCTCCCAGCTCCAGTGTGTGTCTCAGCCCAGTGTGTCGGTCTCATTCCTCCCAGTGTCAGTGTGTGTCCCAGCCCCAGTGTGTCAGCCTAATTCCTCCCAGCTCCAGTGTGTGTCTCAGCCCCAGTGTGTCGGCCTCATTCCTCCCAGTGCCAGTGTGTGTCTCAGCCCCAGTGTGTTGACCTAATTTCTCCCAGCCCCAGTGTGTCGGCCTAATTCCTCCCAGCTCCAGTGTGTGTCTTATCCCCAGTGTGTCAGCATCATTCCTCCCAGCACCAGTGTGTGTCTCAGCCCCAGTGTGTCGGCCTCTTTCCTCCCAGCGTCAGTGTTTGTCTCAGCCCCAGTGTTTCAGCCACATTCCTCCCAGCGCCAGTGTGTGTCTCAGCCGCAGTGTGTCGGCCTCATTCCTACCAACGCCAGTGTGTCTCTCAGCCCCTGTGTGTCGGCCTCCTTCTTCCCAGCACCAGTGTGTGTCTCAGCCCCAGTGTGTCAGCATCATTCTTAACAGCACCAGTGTGTGTCACAGCCCCATTCCCCCCAGACCCAGTGTATGTCTCAGTCCCAGTGTGCCCTAGCCCCAGTGTGTGTCTCAGCCCCAGTGTACCCTATCCCCAGTGTGTCTCAGCCCCAGTGTGTCGGCCTCATTCCTCCCAGCTCCAGTGTGTGTCTCAGCCCCAGTGTGTCGGCCTCTTTCCTCCCAGCGCCAGTGTTTGTCTCAGCCCCAGTGTTTCAGCCACATTCCTCCCAGCGTCAGTGTGTGTCTCAGCCGCAGTGTGTCGGCCTCATTCCTACCAACGCCAGTGTGTGTCTCAGCCCCTGTGTGTCGGCCTCATTCTTCCCAGCACCAGTGTGTGTCTCAGCCCCAGTGTGTCAGCATCATTCTTAACAGCACCAGTGTGTGTCACAGCCCCATTCCCCCCAGACCCAGTGTATGTCTCAGTCCCAGTGTGCGTCTCAGCCCCAGTGTACCCTAGCCCCAGTGTGTCTCAGCCCCAGTGTGTCGGCCTCATTCCTCCGAGCACCAGTGTGTGTCTCAGCCCCAGTGTGTCGGCCTCATTCTTCCCAGCACCAGTGTGTGTCTCAGGCCCATTCCCCCCAGACCCAGTGTATGTCTCAGCAGCAGTGTATGTCTCAGCCCCAGTGTACCCTACCCCCAGTGTGTCTCCCTTATTCCTCCCGGCTCCAGTGTGTGTCTCAGCCCCAGTGTGTATGCCTCATTCCTCCCAGTGCCAGTGTGTGTCTCAGCCCCAGTGTGTTGACCTAATTCCTCCCAGCTCCAGTGTGGGTCTCAGCCCCAGTAATACATGCCTACCCTCCCAGTTTTCGCGGGAGGCTCCCGATTTTTCGGGTAACCCCCCGCACCCCCGGAAGGGTAGGCATTTTTCCCGCTTTCTGCCCACTTCCTAGTGAAGTGGGCAGAATGCGGAGAACTTCCGCAGCACTCGCGGGTCTCTGTGTAGGGGGCGGGGCATAATGACGCTATTCTGCGGGAATCGCGTCATTTAGCCCCGCCCCTTATGCAAATCTACGCCAATCGCAGCAATTTGCAGCGAAGGGGGCGGGTACTAATGATGCAAGATGTCAGGTCCCGCCCCCATCACGACCCGATCTTTCTCCTCTCTCCAAGTCTCCCGCAAAAGAGTACTACAATGTAGGCAAGTATGGCCCCAGTGTGTCGGCCTCATTCCTCCAAGCTCCAGTGTGTGTCTCAGCCCCAGTGTGTCGGCCTCATTCCTCCCAGTGTCAGTGTGTGTCTCAGCCCCAGTGTGTCTGCCTAATTCCTCCCAGCTCCAGTGTGTTTCTCAGCCCAAGTGTGTTGGCCTCATTCCTCCCAGGTCCATTGTGTGTCTCAGCCCCAGTGTGTCGGCCTCATTCCTCCCAGTGTCAGTGTGTGTCTTATCCCCAGTGTGTCAGCACCATTCCTCCCAGCACCAGTGTGTGTCTCAGCCCCAGTGTGTCGGCCTCATTCCTCCCAGAGCCAGTGTGTGTCTCCGCCCCAGTGTGTCAGCCTCATTCCTCCCAGCGCCAGTGTGTGTCTCAGCCGCAGTGTGTCAGCTTCATTCCTCCCAGCGCCAGTATGTGTCTCAGCCCCAGTGTGTCAGCCTCATTCTTCCCAGCACCAGTGTGTGTCTCAGCCCCAGTGTGTCGGCATCATTCTTCCCAGCACCAGAGTGTGTCACAGCCCCATTCCCCCCAGACCCAGTGTATGTCTCAGTCCCAGTGTGCCCTAGCCCCAGTGTGTGTCTCAGCCCCAGTGTGTGTCTCTGCCCCAGTGTACCCTAGCCCCAGTGTGTCTCAGCCCCAGTGTGTCGGCCTCATTCCTCCCAGCTCCAGTGTGTGTCACAGCCCGAGTGTGTCGGCCTCATTCCTCCCAGTGCTAGTGTGTGTCTCAGCCCTAGTTTGTCGGCCTCATTCCTCCAAGTGAGAGTGTGTGTCTCAGCCCCAGTGTGTCGGACTCATTCCTCCCTGCACCAGTGTGTATCTCAGCCCCAGTGTGTCGGCCTCATTCTTCCCAGCAGCAGTGTGTGTCTCAGCCCCAGTGTGTCAGCCTCATTCCTCCCAGCGCCAGTGTCTATCTCAGCCCCAGTGTGTCGGACTCATTCCTCCCAGTTTCAATGTGTGTCTCAGCCCCAGTGTGTCGGCCTAATTCCTCCCAGCTCCAGTGTGTGTCTTATCCCCAGTGTGTCAGCATCATTCCTCCCAGCACCAGTGTGTGTCTCAGCCACGGTGTGTCTGCCTCATTTCTCCCAGCGCCAGTGTGTGTCTCATCCCCAGTGTGTCGGCCTCATTCCTCCCCCAGCGCCAGTGTGTGTCTCAGCCGCAGTGTGTCGGCCTCATTCCTCCCAGCGCCAGTGTGTGTCTCAGCCCCAGTGTGTCGGCCTCATTCTTCCCATCACCAGTGTGTGTCTCAGCCCCATTACCCCTAGACCCAGTGTATGTCTCAGCCCCAGTGTGCCCTAGCCCCAGTGTGTCTCAGCCTCAGTGTGTGTCTCAGCCCCAGTGTACCCTAGCCCCAGTGTGTCTGAGCCCCAGTGTGTCGGCCTCATTCCTCCCAGCTCCAGTGTGTGTCTCAGCCCCAGTTTGTTGGCCTCATTCCACCAGCTCCAGTGTGTGTCTCAGCCCCAGTGTGTGTCTCAGCCCCAGTGTGTCGGCCTCATTCCTCCCAGTGCCAGTGTGTGTCTCAGCCCCTGTGTGTCGGCCTAATTCCTCCCAGCTCCAGTTTGTTTTTCAGCCCCAGTGTGTCGGCCTCATTCCTCCCAGCGTCTGCACCAGTGTGTGTCTCTGTGCAGTGTGTCGGCATCATTCTTCCCAGCACCAGTGTGTGTCTCAGCCCCATTCCCCCAGACCCAGTGTATGTCTCAAACCCAGTGTGTGTCTCAGCCCCAGTGTACCCTAGCCCCAGTGTGTCTCAGCCCCAGTGTGTCGGCCTCATTCCTCCGAGCACCAGTGTGTGTCTCAGCCCCAGTGTGTCGGCCTCATTCTTCCCAGCACCAGTGTGTGTCTCAGGCCCATTCCCCCCAGACCCAGTGTATGTCTCAGCAGCAGTGTATGTCTCAGCCCCAGTGTACCCTACCCCCAGTGTGTCTCCCTTATTCCTCCCGGCTCCAGTGTGTGTCTCAGCCCCAGTGTGTCTGCCTCATTCCTCCCAGTGCCAGTGTGTGTCTCAGCCCCAGTGTGTTGACCTAATTCCTCCCAGCTCCAGTGTGGGTCTCAGCCCCAGTAATACATGCCTACCCTCCCAGTTTTCGCGGGAGGCTCCCGATTTTTCGGGTAACCCCCCGCACCCCCGGAAGGGTAGGCATTTTTTCCCGCTTTCTGCCCACTTCCTAGTGAAGTGGGCAGAATGCGGAGAACTTCCGCAGCACTCGCGGGTCTATGTGTAGGGGGCGGGGCATAATGACGCGATTCTGCGGGAATCGCGTCATTTAGCCCCGCCCCTTATGCAAATCTACGCCAATCACAGCAATTTGCAGCGAAGGGGGCGGGTACTAATGATGCAAGATGTCAGGTCCCGCCCCCATCACGACCCGATCTTTCTCCTCTCTCCAAGTCTCCCGCAAAAGAGTACTACAATGTAGGCAAGTATGGCCCCAGTGTGTCGGCCTCATTCCTCCAGGCTCCAGTGTGTGTCTCAGCCCCAGTGTGTCGGCCTCATTCCTCCCAGTGTCAGTGTGTGTCTCAGCCCCAGTGTGTCTGCCTAATTCCTCCCAGCTCCAGTGTGTTTCTCAGCCCAAGTGTGTTGGCCTCATTCCTCCCAGGTCCATTTTGTGTCTCAGCCCCAGTGTGTCGGCCTCATTCCTCCCAGTGTCAGTGTGTGTCTTATCCCCAGTGTGTCAGCACCATTCCTCCCAGCACCAGTGTGTGTCTCAGCCCCAGTGTGTCGGCCTCATTCCTCCCAGAGCCAGTGTGTGTCTCCGCCCCAGTGTGTCAGCCTCATTCCTCCCAGCGCCAGTGTGTGTCTCAGCCGCAGTGTGTCAGCTTCATTCCTCCCAGCGCCAGTATGTGTCTCAGCCCCAGTGTGTCAGCCTCATTCTTCCCAGCACCAGTGTGTGTCTCAGCCCCAGTGTGTCGGCATCATTCTTCCCAGCACCAGAGTGTGTCACAGCCCCATTCCCCCCAGACCCAGTGTATGTCTCAGTCCCAGTGTGCCCTAGCCCCAGTGTGTGTCTCAGCCCCAGTGTGTGTCTCTGCCCCAGTGTACCCTAGCCCCAGTGTGTCTCAGCCCCAGTGTGTCGGCCTCATTCCTCCCAGCTCCAGTGTGTGTCACAGCCCGAGTGTGTCGGCCTCATTCCTCCCAGTGCCAGTGTGTGTCTCAGCCCTAGTTTGTCGGCCTCATTCCTCCAAGTGAGAGTGTGTGTCTCAGCCCCAGTGTGTCGGACTCATTCCTCCCTGCACCAGTGTGTATCTCAGCCCCAGTGTGTCGGCCTCATTCTTCCCAGCAGCAGTGTGTGTCTCAGCCCCAGTGTGTCAGCCTCATTCCTCCCAGCGCCAGTGTCTATCTCAGCCCCAGTGTGTCGGACTCATTCCTCCCAGTTTCAATGTGTGTCTCAGCCCCAGTGTGTCGGCCTAATTCCTCCCAGCTCCAGTGTGTGTCTTATCCCCAGTGTGTCAGCATCATTCCTCCCAGCACCAGTGTGTGTCTCAGCCACGGTGTGTCTGCCTCATTTCTCCCAGCGCCAGTGTGTGTCTCATCCCCAGTGTGTCGGCCTCATTCCTCCCCCAGCGCCAGTGTGTGTCTCAGCCGCAGTGTGTCGGCCTCATTCCTCCCAGCGCCAGTGTGTGTCTCAGCCCCAGTGTGTCGGCCTCATTCTTCCCATCACCAGTGTGTGTCTCAGCCCCATTACCCCTAGACCCAGTGTATGTCTCAGCCCCAGTGTGCCCTAGCCCCAGTGTGTCTCAGCCTCAGTGTGTGTCTCAGCCCCAGTGTACCCTAGCCCCAGTGTGTCTGAGCCCCAGTGTGTCGGCCTCATTCCTCCCAGCTCCAGTGTGTGTCTCAGCCCCAGTTTGTTGGCCTCATTCCACCAGCTCCAGTGTGTGTCTCAGCCCCAGTGTGTGTCTCAGCCCCAGTGTGTCGGCCTCATTCCTCCCAGTGCCAGTGTGTGTCTCAGCCCCTGTGTGTCGGCCTAATTCCTCCCAGCTCCAGTTTGTTTTTCAGCCCCAGTGTGTCGGCCTCATTCCTCCCAGCGTCTGCACCAGTGTGTGTCTCTGTGCAGTGTGTCGGCATCATTCTTCCCAGCACCAGTGTGTGTCTCAGCCCCATTCCCCCAGACCCAGTGTATGTCTCAAACCCAGTGTGTGTCTCAGCCCCAGTGTACCCTAGCCCCAGTGTGTCTCAGCCCCAGTGTGTCGGCCTCATTCCTCCGAGCACCAGTGTGTGTCTCAGCCCCAGTGTGTCGGCCTCATTCTTCCCAGCACCAGTGTGTGTCTCAGGCCCATTCCCCCCAGACCCAGTGTATGTCTCAGCAGCAGTGTATGTCTCAGCCCCAGTGTACCCTACCCCCAGTGTGTCTCCCTTATTCCTCCCGGCTCCAGTGTGTGTCTCAGCCCCAGTGTGTCTGCCTCATTCCTCCCAGTGCCAGTGTGTGTCTCAGCCCCAGTGTGTTGACCTAATTCCTCCCAGCTCCAGTGTGGGTCTCAGCCCCAGTAATACATGCCTACCCTCCCAGTTTTCGCGGGAGGCTCCCGATTTTTCGGGTAACCCCCCGCACCCCCGGAAGGGTAGGCATTTTTCCCGCTTTCTGCCCACTTCCTAGTGAAGTGGGCAGAATGCGGAGAACTTCCGCAGCACTCGCGGGTCTCTGTGTAGGGGGCGGGGCATAATGACGCGATTCTGCGGGAATCGCGTCATTTAGCCCCGCCCCTTATGCAAATCTACGCCAATCGCAGCAATTTGCAGTGAAGGGGGCGGGTACTAATGATGCAAGATGTCAGGTCCCGCCCCCATCACGACCCGATCTTTCTCCTCTCTCCAAGTCTCCCGCAAAAGAGTACTACAATGTAGGCAAGTATGGCCCCAGTGTGTCGGCCTCATTCCTCCAAGCTCCAGTGTGTGTCTCAGCCCCAGTGTGTCGGCCTCATTCCTCCCAGTGTCAGTGTGTGTCTCAGCCCCAGTGTGTCTGCCTAATTCCTCCCAGCTCCAGTGTGTTTCTCAGCCCAAGTGTGTTGGCCTCATTCCTCCCAGGTCCATTGTGTGTCTCAGCCCCAGTGTGTCGGCCTCATTCCTCCCAGTGTCAGTGTGTGTCTTATCCCCAGTGTGTCAGCACCATTCCTCCCAGCACCAGTGTGTGTCTCAGCCCCAGTGTGTCGGCCTCATTCCTCCCAGAGCCAGTGTGTGTCTCCGCCCCAGTGTGTCAGCCTCATTCCTCCCAGCGCCAGTGTGTGTCTCAGCCGCAGTGTGTCAGCTTCATTCCTCCCAGCGCCAGTATGTGTCTCAGCCCCAGTGTGTCAGCCTCATTCTTCCCAGCACCAGTGTGTGTCTCAGCCCCAGTGTGTCGGCATCATTCTTCCCAGCACCAGAGTGTGTCACAGCCCCATTCCCCCCAGACCCAGTGTATGTCTCAGTCCCAGTGTGCCCTAGCCCCAGTGTGTGTCTCAGCCCCAGTGTGTGTCTCTGCCCCAGTGTACCCTAGCCCCAGTGTGTCTCAGCCCCAGTGTGTCGGCCTCATTCCTCCCAGCTCCAGTGTGTGTCTCAGCCCCAGTGTGTCGGCCTCATTCCTCCCAGCACCAGTGTGTGTCTCAGCCCCAGTGTGTCGGCCTCATCCTTCCCAGCAGCAGTGTGTGTCTCAGCCCCAGTGTGTCAGCCACATTCCTCCCAGCGCCAGTGTGTGTCTCAGCCCCAGTGTGTCAGCCTCATTCCTCCCAGCGCCAGTGTGTCGGCCTCATTCCTCACAGCACCAGTGTGTGTCTCAACCCAGTGTGTTCACCTAATTCCTCCCAGCTCCAGTGTGTGTCTCAGCCCTAGTGTGTCGGTCTCATTCCTCCCAGCGCCAGTGTGTGTCTCAGCCCCAGTGTGTCGGCCTAATTCCTCCCAGCTCCAGAGTGTGTTTCAGCCCCAGGGTGTCAGCATCATTCCTCCCAGCACCAGTGTGTGTCTCAGCCCCATTCCCCTCAGACCCAGTGTATGTCTCAACCCCAGTGTGTGTCTCAGCCCCAGTGTACCCTAGCCCCAGTGTGTCGGCCTCATTCCTCCCAGCTCCAGTGTGTGTCTCAGCCCCAGTGTGTCGGCCTCATTCCTCCCAGCCCCAGTGTGCCCTAGCAGCAGTGTGTGTCTCGGCCCTAGTGTGTATCTCTGCCCCAGTGTGTCGGCCTGATTCCTTCCTGCTCCAGTGTATGTCTCTGCCCCAGTGTGTTGGCGTCTTTCCTCCCAGCGCCAGTGTGTCTCTCAGCCCCAATGTGTCGGCCTCATTCCTCACAGTGCCAGTGTGTGTCTCAACCCCAGTGTGTTCACCTAATTCCTCCCAGCTCCAGTGTGTCTCTCAGCCCCAGTGTGTCGGTCTCATTCCTCCTAGCACCAGTGTGTGTCTTAGCCCCAGTGTGTCAGCCTTATTCCTCTCAGCTCCAGTGTGTGTCTCAGCCCCAGTGTGTCGGCCTTAATCCTCCCAGTGCCAGTGTGTGTCTCAGCCGCTGTGTGTCGGACTCATTCCTCCCAGCGCCAGTGTGTGTCTCAGCCCCAGTGTGTCGGCCTAATTCCTCCCAGCTCCAGTGTATGTTTCAGCCCCAGGGTGTCAGCATCATTCCTCCCAGCACCAGTGTGTGTTTCAGCCCCATTCCCCTCAGACCCAGTGTATGTCTCAACCCCAGTGTACCCTAGCCCCAGTGTGTTGGCCTCCTTCCTCCCAGCTCCAGTGTGTGTCTCAGCCCCAGTGTGTTTCGACCTCATTCCTCCCAGCCCCAGTGTGCCCTAGCTCCAGTGTGTGTCTCAGCCCTAGTGTGTATCTCAGCCCCAGTGTGTCGGCCTGATTCCTCCCAGCTCCAGTGTGTGTCTCTGCCCCTGTGTGTCGGCGTCTTTCCTCCCAGCGCCAGTGTGTCGGCCTCATTCCTCACAGTGCCAGTGTGTGTCTCAACCCAGTGTGTTCACCTAATTCCTCCCAGCTCCAGTGTGTGTCTCAGCCCCAGTGTGTCGGCCTCATTCCTCCCAGCTCCAGTGTGTGTCTCATCCCCAGTGTGTCCTCATCATTCCTCCCAGCACCAGTGAATGTCTCAGCTCCAGTGTGTCGGCCTCATTCTTCCCAGCACCAGTGTGTGTCTCAGCCCCATTCCCCCCAGACCCAGTTTATATCTCAGCGCCAGTGTGTGTCTCAGCCCCAGTGTACCCTACCCCCAGTGTGTCTCCGCCTCAGTGTGTCGGCCTTATTCCTCCCAGCTCCAGTGTGTGTCTCAGCCCAGTGTGTCGGTCTCATTCCTCCCAGTGTCAGTGTGTGTCCCAGCCCCAGTGTGTCAGCCTAATTCCTCCCAGCTCCAGTGTGTGTCTCAGCCCCAGTGTGTCGGCCTCATTCCTCCCAGTGCCAGTGTGTGTCTCAGCCCCAGTGTGTTGACCTAATTTCTCCCAGCTCCAGTGTGTGTCTCAGCCCCAGTGTGCTGGCCTCATTCCTCCCAGCTCCAGTGTGTGTCTCAGCCCCAGTGTGTCGGCCTCATTCCTCCCAGTGTCAGTGTGTGTCTTAGCCCCAGTGTGTCGGCCTAATTCCTCCCAGCTCCAGTGTGTGTCTTATCCCCAGTGTGTCAGCATCATTCCTCCCAGCACCAGTGTGTGTCTCAGCCCCAGTGTGTCGGCCTCTTTCCTCCCAGCGCCAGTGTTTGTCTCAGCCCCAGTGTTTCAGCCACATTCCTCCCAGCGCCAGTGTGTGTCTCAGCCGCAGTGTGTCGGCCTCATTCCTACCAACGCCAGTGTGTGTCTCAGCCCCTGTGTGTCGGCCTCATTCTTCCCAGCACCAGTGTGTGTCTCAGCCGCAGTGTGTCAGCATCATTCTTAACAGCACCAGTGTGTGTCACAGCCCCATTCCCCCCAGACCCAGTGTATGTCTCAGTCCCAGTGTGCCCTAGCCCCAGTGTGTGTCTCAGCCCCAGTGTGTGTCTCAGCCCCAGTGTACCCTATCCCCAGTGTGTCTCAGCCCCAGTGTGTCGGCCTCATTCCTCCCAGCTCCAGTGTGTGTCTCAGCCCCAGTGTGTCGGCCTCTTTCCTCCCAGCGCCAGTGTTTGTCTCAGCCCCAGTGTTTCAGCCACATTCCTCCCAGCGTCAGTGTGTGTCTCAGCCGCAGTGTGTCGGCCTCATTCCTACCAACGCCAGTGTGTGTCTCAGCCCCTGTGTGTCGGCCTCATTCTTCCCAGCACCAGTGTGTGTCTCAGCCCCAGTGTGTCAGCATCATTCTTAACAGCACCAGTGTGTGTCACAGCCCCATTCCCCCCAGACCCAGTGTATGTCTCAGTCCCAGTGTGCCCTAGCCCCAGTGTGTGTCTCAGCCCCAGTGTGTGTCTCAGCCCCAGTGTACCCTATCCCCAGTGTGTCTCAGCCCCAGTGTGTCGGCCTCATTCCTCCCAGCTCCAGTGTGTGTCTCAGCCCCAGTGTGTCGGCCTCATTCCTCCCAGCTCCAGTGTGTGTCACAGCCCGAGTGTGTCGGCCTCATTCCTCCCAGTGCCAGTGTGTGTCTCAGCCCTAGTTTGTCGGCCTCATTCCTCCAAGTGAGAGTGTGTGTCTCAGCCCCAGTGTGTCGGACTCATTCCTCTCTGCACCAGTGTGTATCTCAGCCCCAGTGTGTCGGCCTCATTCTTCCCAGCAGCAGTGTGTGTCTCAGCCCCAGTGTGTCAGCCTCATTCCTCCCAGCGCCAGTGTCTATCTCAGCCCCAGTGTGTCAGACTCATTCCTCCCAGTTTCAATGTGTGTCTCAGCCCCAGTGTGTCGGCCTAATTCCTCCCAGCTCCAGTGTGTGTCTTATCCCCAGTGTGTCAGCATCATTCCTCCCAGCACCAGTGTGTGTCTCAGCCACGGTGTGTCTGCCTCATTTCTCCCAGCGCCAGTGTGTGTCTCATCCCCAGTGTGTCGGCCTCATTCCTCCCCCAGCGCCAGTGTGTGTCTCAGCCGCAGTGTGTCGGCCTCATTCCTCCCAGCGCCAGTGTGTGTCTCAGCCCCAGTGTGTCGGCCTCATTCTTCCCATCACCAGTGTGTGTCTCAGCCCCATTACCCCTAGACCCAGTGTATGTCTCAGCCCCAGTGTGCCCTAGCCCCAGTGTGTCTCAGTCTCAGTGTGTGTCTCAGCCCCAGTGTACCCTAGCCCCAGTGTGTCTGAGCCCCAGTGTGTCGGCCTCATTCCTCCCAGCTCCAGTGTGTGTCTCAGCCCCAGTTTGTTGGCCTCATTCCACCAGCTCCAGTGTGTGTCTCAGCCCCAGTGTGTGTCTCAGCCCCAGTGTGTCGGCCTCATTCCTCCCAGTGCCAGTGTGTGTCTCAGCCCGTGTGTCGGCCTAATTCCTCCCAGCTCCAGTTTGTTTTTCAGCCCCAGTGTGTCGGCCTCATTCCTCCCAGCGTCTGCACCAGTGTGTGTCTCTGTGCAGTGTGTCGGCATCATTCTTCCCAGCACCAGTGTGTGTCTCAGCCCCATTCCCCCAGACCCAGTGTATGTCTCAAACCCAGTGTGTGTCTCAGCCCCAGTGTACCCTAGCCCCAGTGTGTCTCAGCCCCAGTGTGTAGGCCTCATTCCTCCGAGCACCAGTGTGTGTCTCAGCCCCAGTGTGTCGGCCTCATTCTTCCCAGCACCAGTGTGTGTCTCAGGCCCATTCCCCCCAGACCCAGTGTATGTCTCAGCAGCAGTGTATGTCTCAGCCCCAGTGTACCCTACCCCCAGTGTGTCTCCCTTATTCCTCCCGGCTCCAGTGTGTGTCTCAGCCCCAGTGTGTCTGCCTCATTCCTCCCAGTGCCAGTGTGTGTCTCAGCCCCAGTGTGTTGACCTAATTCCTCCCAGCTCCAGTGTGGGTCTCAGCCCCAGTAATACATGCCTACCCTCCCAGTTTTCGCGGGAGGCTCCCGATTTTTCGGGTAACCCCCCGCACCCCCGGAAGGGTAGGCATTTTTCCCGCTTTCTGCCCACTTCCTAGTGAAGTGGGCAGAATGCGGAGAACTTCCGCAGCACTCGCGGGTCTCTGTGTAGGGGGCGGGGGCATAATGACGCGATTCTGCGGGAATCGCGTCATTTAGCCCCGCCCCTTATGCAAATCTACGCCAATCGCAGCAATTTGCAGTGAAGGGGGCGGGTACTAATGATGCAAGATGTCAGGTCCCGCCCCCATCACGACCCGATCTTTCTCCTCTCTCCAAGTCTCCCGCAAAAGAGTACTACAATGTAGGCAAGTATGGCCCCAGTGTGTCGGCCTCATTCCTCCAAGCTCCAGTGTGTGTCTCAGCCCCAGTGTGTCGGCCTCATTCCTCCCAGTGTCAGTGTGTGTCTCAGCCCCAGTGTGTCTGCCTAATTCCTCCCAGCTCCAGTGTGTTTCTCAGCCCAAGTGTGTTAGCCTCATTCCTCCCAGGTCCATTGTGTGTCTCAGCCCCAGTGTGTCGGCCTCATTCCTCCCAGTGTCAGTGTGTGTCTTATCCCCAGTGTGTCAGCACCATTCCTCCCAGCACCAGTGTGTGTCTCAGCCCCAGTGTGTCGGCCTCATTCCTCCCAGAGCCAGTGTGTGTCTCCGCCCCAGTGTGTCAGCCTCATTCCTCCCAGCGCCAGTGTGTGTCTCAGCCGCAGTGTGTCAGCTTCATTCCTCCCAGCGCCAGTATGTGTCTCAGCCCCAGTGTGTCAGCCTCATTCTTCCCAGCACCAGTGTGTGTCTCAGCCCCAGTGTGTCGGCATCATTCTTCCCAGCACCAGAGTGTGTCACAGCCCCATTCCCCCCAGACCCAGTGTATGTCTCAGTCCCAGTGTGCCCTAGCCCCAGTGTGTGTCTCAGCCCCAGTGTGTGTCTCTGCCCCAGTGTACCCTAGCCCCAGTGTGTCTCAGCCCCAGTGTGTCGGCCTCATTCCTCCCAGCTCCAGTGTGTGTCACAGCCCGAGTGTGTCGGCCTCATTCCTCCCAGTGCCAGTGTGTGTCTCAGCCCTAGTTTGTCGGCCTCATTCCTCCAAGTGAGAGTGTGTGTCTCAGCCCCAGTGTGTCGGACTCATTCCTCCCTGCACCAGTGTGTATCTCAGCCCCAGTGTGTCGGCCTCATTCTTCCCAGCAGCAGTGTGTGTCTCAGCCCCAGTGTGTCAGCCTCATTCCTCCCAGCGCCAGTGTCTATCTCAGCCCCAGTGTGTCGGACTCATTCCTCCCAGTTTCAATGTGTGTCTCAGCCCCAGTGTGTCGGCCTAATTCCTCCAAGCTCCAGTGTGTGTCTTATCCCCAGTGTGTCAGCATCATTCCTCCCAGCACCAGTGTGTGTCTCAGCCACGGTGTGTCTGCCTCATTTCTCCCAGCGCCAGTGTGTGTCTCATCCCCAGTGTGTCGGCCTCATTCCTCCCCCAGCGCCAGTGTGTGTCTCAGCCGCAGTGTGTCGGCCTCATTCCTCCCAGCGCCAGTGTGTGTCTCAGCCCCAGTGTGTCGGCCTCATTCTTCCCATCACCAGTGTGTGTCTCAGCCCCATTACCCCTAGACCCAGTGTATGTCTCAGCCCCAGTGTGCCCTAGCCCCAGTGTGTCTTAGCCTCAGTGTGTGTCTCAGCCCCAGTGTACCCTAGCCCCAGTGTGTCTGAGCCCCAGTGTGTCGGCCTCATTCCTCCCAGCTCCAGTGTGTGTCTCAGCCCCAGTTTGTTGGCCTCATTCCACCAGCTCCAGTGTGTGTCTCAGCCCCAGTGTGTGTCTCAGCCCCAGTGTGTCGGCCTCATTCCTCCCAGTGCCAGTGTGTGTCTCAGCCCCTGTGTGTCGGCCTAATTCCTCCCAGCTCCAGTTTGTTTTTCAGCCCCAGTGTGTCGGCCTCATTCCTCCCAGCGTCTGCACCAGTGTGTGTCTCTGTGCAGTGTGTCGGCATCATTCTTCCCAGCACCAGTGTGTGTCTCAGCCCCATTCCCCCAGACCCAGTGTATGTCTCAAACCCAGTGTGTGTCTCAGCCCCAGTGTACCCTAGCCCCAGTGTGTCTCAGCCCCAGTGTGTCGGCCTCATTCCTCCGAGCACCAGTGTGTGTCTCAGCCCCAGTGTGTCGGCCTCATTCTTCCCAGCACCAGTGTGTGTCTCAGGCCCATTCCCCCCAGACCCAGTGTATGTCTCAGCAGCAGTGTATGTCTCAGCCCCAGTGTACCCTACCCCCAGTGTGTCTCCCTTATTCCTCCCGGCTCCACTGTGTGTCTCAGCCCCAGTGTGTCTGCCTCATTCCTCCCAGTGCCAGTGTGTGTCTCAGCCCCAGTGTGTTGACCTAATTCCTCCCAGCTCCAGTGTGGGTCTCAGCCCCAGTAATACATGCCTACCCTCCCAGTTTTCGCGGGAGGCTCCCGATTTTTCGGGTAACCCCCCGCACCCCCGGAAGGGTAGGCATTTTTCCCGCTTTCTGCCCACTTCCTAGTGAAGTGGGCAGAATGCGGAGAACTTCCGCAGCACTCGCGGGTCTCTGTGTAGGGGGCGGGGCATAATGACGCGATTCTGCGGGAATCGCGTCATTTAGCCCCGCCCCTTATGCAAATCTACGCCAATCGCAGCAATTTGCAGCGAAGGGGGCGGGTACTAATGATGCAAGATGTCAGGTCCCGCCCCCATCACGACCCGATCTTTCTCCTCTCTCCAAGTCTCCCGCAAAAGAGTACTACAATGTAGGCAAGTATGGCCCCAGTGTGTCGGCCTCATTCCTCCAAGCTCCAGTGTGTGTCTCAGCCCCAGTGTGTCGGCCTCATTCCTCCCAGTGTCAGTGTGTGTCTCAGCCCCAGTGTGTCTGCCTAATTCCTCCCAGCTCCAGTGTGTTTCTCAGCCCAAGTGTGTTGGCCTCATTCCTCCCAGGTCCATTGTGTGTCTCAGCCCCAGTGTGTCGGCCTCATTCCTCCCAGTGTCAGTGTGTGTCTTATCCCCAGTGTGTCAGCACCATTCCTCCCAGCACCAGTGTGTGTCTCAGCCCCAGTGTGTCGGCCTCATTCCTCCCAGAGCCAGTGTGTGTCTCCGCCCCAGTGTGTCAGCCTCATTCCTCCCAGCGCCAGTGTGTGTCTCAGCCGCAGTGTGTCAGCTTCATTCCTCCCAGCGCCAGTATGTGTCTCAGCCCCAGTGTGTCAGCCTCATTCTTCCCAGCACCAGTGTGTGTCTCAGCCCCAGTGTGTCGGCATCATTCTTCCCAGCACCAGAGTGTGTCACAGCCCCATTCCCCCCAGACCCAGTGTGCCCTAGCCCCAGTGTGTGTCTCAGCCCCAGTGTGTGTCTCTGCCCCAGTGTACCCTAGCCCCAGTGTGTCTCAGCCCCAGTGTGTCGGCCTCATTCCTCCCAGCTCCAGTGTGTGTCTCAGCCCCAGTGTGTCGGCCTCATTCCTCCCAGCTCCAGTGTGTGTCGCAGCCCCAGTGTGTCGGCCTCATTCCTCCCAGCACCAGTGTGTGTCTCAGCCCCAGTGTGTCGGCCTCATTCTTCCCAGCAGCAGTGTGTGTCTCAGCCCCAGTGTGTCAGCCACATTCCTCCCAGCGCCAGTGGGTGTCTCAGCCCCAGTGTGTCAGCCTCATTCCTCCCAGCGCCAGTGTGTCGGCCTCATTCCTCACAGTGCCAGTGTGTGTCTCAACCCAGTGTGTTCACCTAATTCCTCCCAGCTCCAGTGTGTGTCTCAGCCCTAGTGTGTCGGTCTCATTCCTCCCAGCGCCAGTGTGTGTCTCAGCCCCAGTGTGTCGGCCTAATTCCTCCCAGCTCCAGAGTGTGTTTCAGCCCCAGGGTGTCAGCATCATTCCTCCCAGCACCAGTGTGTGTCTCAGCCCCCTTCCCCTCAGACCCAGTGTATGTCTCAACCCCAGTGTGTGTCTCAGCCCCAGTGTTCCCTAGCCCCAGTGTGTCGGCCTCATTCCTCCCAGCTCCAGTGTGTGTCTCAGCCCCAGTGTGTCGGCCTCTTTCCTCCCAGCCCCAGTGTGCCCTAGCAGCAGTGTGTGTCTCGGCCCTAGTGTGTATCTCTGCCCCAGTGTGTCGGCCTGATTCCTCCCTGCTCCAGTGTATGTCTCTGCCCCAGTGTGTTGGCGTCTTTCCTCCCAGCGCCAGTGTGTCTCTCAGCCCCAATGTGTCGGCCTCATTCCTCACAGTGCCAGTGTGTGTCTCAACCCCAGTGTGTTCACCTAATTCCTCCCAGCTCCAGTGTGTCTCTCAGCCCCAGTGTGTCGGTCTCATTCCTCCTAGCGCCAGTGTGTGTCTTAGCCCCAGTGTGTCAGCCTTATTCCTCTCAGCTCCAGTGTGTGTCTCAGCCCCAGTGTGTCGGCCTTAATCCTCCCAGTGCCAGTGTGTGTCTCAGCCGCTGTGTGTCAGCATCATTCTTAACAGCACAGTGTGTGTCACAGGCCCCCATTCCCCCCCAGACCCAGTGTATGTCTCAGTCCCAGTGTGCCCTAGCCCCAGTGTGTGTCTCAGCCCCAGTGTGTGTCTCAGCCCCAGTGTACCCTATCCCCAGTGTGTCTCAGCCCCAGTGTGTCAGCCTCATTCCTCCCAGCTCCAGTGGTGTGTCACAGCCCGAGTGTGTCGGCCTCATTCCTCCCAGTGCCAGTGTGTGTCTCAGCCGTTTGTCGGCCTCATTCCTCCAAGTGAGAGTGTGTGTCTCAGCCCCAGTGTGTCGGACTCATTCCTCCCAGCACCAGTGTGTATCTCAGCCCCAGTGTGTCGGCCTCATTCTTCCCAGCAGCAGTGTGTGTCTCAGCCCCAGTGTGTCAGCCTCATTCCTCCCAGCGCCAGTGTCTATCTCAGCCCCAGTGTGTCGGACTCATTCCTCCCAGTTTCAATGTGTGTCTCAGCCCCAGTGTGTCGGCCTAATTCCTCCCAGCTCCAGTGTGTGTCTTATCCCCAGTGTGTCAGCATCATTCCTCCCAGCACCAGTGTGTGTCTCAGCCACGGTGTGTCTGCCTCATTTCTCCCAGCGCCAGTGTGTGTCTCATCCCCAGTGTGTCGGCCTCATTCCTCCCCCAGTGCCAGTGTGTGTCTCAGCCGCAGTGTTTCGGCCTCATTCCTCCCAGCGCCAGTGTGTGTCTCAGCCCCAGTGTGTCGGCCTCATTCTTCCCATCACCAGTGTGTGTCTCAGCCCCATTACCCCTAGACCCAGTGTATGTCTCAGCCCCAGTGTGCCCTAGCCCCAGTGTGTCTCAGCCTCAGTGTGTGTCTCAGCCCCAGTGTACCCTAGCCCCAGTGTGTCTGAGCCCAGTGTGTCGGCCTCATTCCTCCCAGCTCCAGTGTGTGTCTCAGCCCCAGTTTGTTGGCCTCATTCCACCAGCTCCAGTGTGTGTCTCAGCCCCAGTGTGTGTCTCAGCCCCAGTGTGTCGGCCTCATTCCTCCCAGTGCCAGTGTGTGTCTCAGCCCCTGTGTGTCGGCCTAATTCCTCCCAGCTCCAGTTTGTTTTTCAGCCCCAGTGTGTCGGCCTCATTCCTCCCAGCGTCTGCACCAGTGTGTGTCTCTGTGCAGTGTGTCGGCATCATTCTTCCCAGCACCAGTGTGTGTCTCAGCCCCATTCCCCCAGACCCAGTGTATGTCTCAAACCCAGTGTGTGTCTCAGCCCCAGTGTACCCTAGCCCCCAGTGTGTCTCAGCCCCAGTGTGTCGGCCTCATTCCTCCGAGCACCAGTGTGTGTCTCAGCCCCAGTGTGTCGGCCTCATTCTTCCCAGCACCAGTGTGTGTCTCAGGCCCATTCCCCCCAGACCCAGTGTATGTCTCAGCAGCAGTGTATGTCTCAGCCCCAGTGTACCCTACCCCCAGTGTGTCTCCCTTATTCCTCCCGGCTCCAGTGTGTGTCTCAGCCCCAGTGTGTCTGCCTCATTCCTCCCAGTGCCAGTGTGTGTCTCAGCCCCAGTGTGTTGACCTAATTCCTCCCAGCTCCAGTGTGGGTCTCAGCCCCAGTAATACATGCCTACCCTCCCAGTTTTCGCGGGAGGCTCCCGATTTTTCGGGTAACCCCCCGCACCCCCGGAAGGGTAGGCATTTTTCCCGCTTTCTGCCCACTTCCTAGTGAAGTGGGCAGAATGCGGAGAACTTCCGCAGCACTCGCGGGTCTCTGTGTAGGGGGCGGGGCATAATGACGCGATTCTGTGGGAATCGCGTCATTTAGCCCCGCCCCTTATGCAAATCTATGCCAATCGCAGCAATTTGCAGCGAAGGGGGCGGGTACTAATGATGCAAGATGTCAGGTCCCGCCTCCATCACGACCCAATCTTTCTCCTCTCTCCAAGTCTCCCGCAAAAGAGTACTACAATGTAGGCAAGTATGGCCCCAGTGTGTCGGCCTCATTCCTCCAAGCTCCAGTGTGTGTCTCAGCCCCAGTGTGTCGGCCTCATTCCTCCCAGTGTCAGTGTGTGTCTCAGCCCCAGTGTGTCTGCCTAATTCCTCCCAGCTCCAGTGTGTTTCTCAGCCCAAGTGTGTTGGCCTCATTCCTCCCAGGTCCATTGTGTGTCTCAGCCCCAGTGTGTCGGCCTCATTCCTCCCAGTGTCAGTGTGTGTCTTATCCCCAGTGTGTCAGCACCATTCCTCCCAGCACCAGTGTGTGTCTCAGCCCCAGTGTGTCGGCCTCATTCCTCCCAGCGCCAGTGTGTGTCTCCGCCCCAGTGTGTCAGCCTCATTCCTCCCAGCGCCAGTGTGTGTCTCAGCCGCAGTGTGTCAGCTTCATTCCTCCCAGCGCCAGTATGTGTCTCAGCCCCAGTGTGTCAGCCTCATTCTTCCCAGCACCAGTGTGTGTCTCAGCCCCAGTGTGTCGGCATCATTCTTCCCAGCACCAGAGTGTGTCACAGCCCCATTCCCCCCAGACCCAGTGTATGTCTCAGTCCCAGTGTGCCCTAGCCCCAGTGTGTGTCTCTGCCCCAGTGTACCCTAGCCCCAGTGTGTCTCAGCCCCAGTGTGTCGGCCTCATTCCTCCCAGCTCCAGTGTGTGTCTCAGCCCCAGTGTGTCGGCCTCATTCCTCCCAGCTCCAGTGTGTGTCGCAGCCCCAGTGTGTCGGCCTCATTCCTCCCAGCAGCAGTGTGTGTCTCAGCCCCAGTGTGTCGGCCTCATTCTTCCCAGCAGCAGTGTGTGTCTCAGCCCCAGTGTGTCAGCCACATTCCTCCCAGCGCCAGTGTGTGTCTCAGCCCCAGTGTGTCAGCCTCATTCCTCCCAGCGCCAGTGTGTCGGCCTCATTCCTCACAGTGCCAGTGTGTGTCTCAACCCAGTGTGTTCACCTAATTCCTCCCAGCTCCAGTGTGTGTCTCAGCCCTAGTGTGTCGGTCTCATTCCTCCCAGCGCCAGTGTGTGTCTCAGCCCCAGTGTGTCGGCCTAATTCCTCCCAGCTCCAGAGTGTGTTTCAGCCCCAGGGTGTCAGCATCATTCCTCCCAGCACCAGTGTGTGTCTCAGCCCCATTCCCCTCAGACCCAGTGTATGTCTCAACCCCAGTGTGTGTCTCAGCCCCAGTGTACCCTAGCCCCAGTGTGTCGGCCTCATTCCTCCCAGCTCCAGTGTGTGTCTCAGCCCCAGTGTGTCGGCCTCTTTCCTCCCAGCCCCAGTGTGCCCTAGCAGCAGTGTGTGTCTCGGCCCTAGTGTGTATCTCTGCCCCAGTGTGTCGGCCTGATTCCTCCCTGCTCCAGTGTATGTCTCTGCCCCAGTGTGTTGGCGTCTTTCCTCCCAGCGCCAGTGTGTCTCTCAGCCCCAATGTGTCGGCCTCATTCCTCACAGTGCCAGTGTGTGTCTCAACCCCAGTGTGTTCACCTAATTCCTCCCAGCTCCAGTGTGTCTCTCAGCCCCAGTGTGTCGGTCTCATTCCTCCTAGCGCCAGTGTGTGTCTTAGCCCCAGTGTGTCAGCCTTATTCCTCTCAGCTCCAGTGTGTGTCTCAGCCCCAGTGTGTCGGCCTTAATCCTCCCAGTGCCAGTGTGTGTCTCAGCCGCTGTGTGTCGGACTCATTCCTCCCAGCGCCAGTGTGTGTCTCAGCCCCAGTGTGTCGGCCTAATTCCTCCCAGCTCCAGTGTATGTTTCAGCCCCAGGGTGTCAGCATCATTCCTCCCAGCACCAGTGTGTGTTTCAGCCCCATTCCCCTCAGACCCAGTGTATGTCTCAACCCCAGTGTACCCTAGCCCCAGTGTGTTGGCCTCCTTCCTCCCAGCTCCAGTGTGTGTCTCAGCCCCAGTGTGTCGGCCTCATTCCTCCCAGCCCCAGTGTGCCCTAGCTCCAGTGTGTGTCTCAGCCCTAGTGTGTATCTCAGCCCCAGTGTGTCGGCCTGATTCCTCCCAGCTCCAGTGTGTGTCTCTGCCCCTGTGTGTCGGCGTCTTTCCTCCCAGCGCCAGTGTGTCGGCCTCATTCCTCACAGTGCCAGTGTGTGTCTCAACCCAGTGTGTTCACCTAATTCCTCCCAGCTCCAGTGTGTGTCTCAGCCCCAGTGTGTCGGCCTCATTCCTCCCAGCCCCAGTGTGCCCTAGCAGCAGTGTGTGTCTCGGCCCTAGTGTGTATCTCTGCCCCAGTGTGTCGGCCTGATTCCTCCCTGCTCCAGTGTATGTCTCTGCCCCAGTGTGTTGGCGTCTTTCCTCCCAGCGCCAGTGTGTCTCTCAGCCCCAATGTGTCGGCCTCATTCCTCACAGTGCCAGTGTGTCTCAACCCCATTGTGTTCACCTAATTCCTCCCAGCTCCAGTGTGTCTCTCAGCCCCAGTGTGTCGGTCTCATTCCTCCTAGCGCCAGTGTGTGTCTTATCCCCAGTGTGTCAGCCTTATTCCTCTCAGCTCCAGTGTGTGTCTCAGCCCCAGTGTGTCGGCCTTAATCCTCCCAGTGCCAGTGTGTGTCTCAGCCGCTGTGTGTCGGACTCATTCCTCCCAGCGCCAGTGTGTGTCTCAGCCCCAGTGTGTCGGCCTAATTCCTCCCAGCTCCAGTGTATGTTTCAGCCCCAGGGTGTCAGCATCATTCCTCCCAGCACCAGTGTGTGTTTCAGCCCCATTCCCCTCAGACCCAGTGTATGTCTCAACCCCAGTGTACCCTAGCCCCAGTGTGTTGGCCTCCTTCCTCCCAGCTCCAGTGTGTGTCTCAGCCCCAGTGTGTCGGCCTGATTCCTCCCAGCTCCAGTGTGTGTCTCTGCCCCTGTGTGTCGGCGTCTTTCCTCCCAGCGCCAGTGTGTCGGCCTCATTCCTCACAGTGCCAGTGTGTGTCTCAACCCAGTGTGTTCACCTAATTCCTCCCAGCTCCAGTGTGTGTCTCAGCCCCAGTGTGTCGGTCTCATTCCTCCCAGCGCCAGTGTGTGTCTTAGCCCCAGTGTGTCTGCCTCATTCCTCTTAGCTCCAGTGTGTGTCTCAGCCCCAGTGTGTCGGCCTTAATCCTCCCAGTGCCAGTGTGTGTCTCAGCCGCAGTGTGTTGACCTAATTCCTCCCAGCTCCAGTGTGTGTCTCAGACCCAGTGTGTCGGCCTCATTCCTCCCAGCTCCAGTGTGTGTCTCAGGAACAGGTTGTAGGCCGCTTTCCTCCCAGTGCCAGTGTGTGTCTCAGCCCCAGTGTGTCGGCCTCTTTCCTCCCTGTGCCAGTGTGTGTCTCTGCCCCTGTCTGTCGGCGTCTTTCCTCCCAGCGCCAGTGTGTCGGCCTCATTCCTCACAGTGCCAGTGTGTGTCTCAACGCAGTGTGTTCAACTAATTCCTGCCAGCTCCAGTGTGTGTCTCAGCCCTAGTGTGTCGGTCTCATTCCTCCCAGCGCCAGTGTGTGTCTTAGCCCCAGTGTGTCTGCCTCATTCCTCTCAGCTCCAGTGTGTGTCTCAGCCCCAGTGTGTCGGCCTCATTCCTCCCAGCCCCAGTGTGCCCTAGCTCCAGTGTGTGTCTCAGCCCTAGTGTGTATCTCTGCCCCAGTGTGTCGGCCTGACTCCTCCCTGCTCCAGTGTATGTCTCTGCCCCAGTGTGTTGGCGTCTTTCCTCCCAGCGCCAGTGTGTCTCTCAGCCCCAATGTGTCGGCCTCATTCCTCACAGTGCCAGTGTGTGTCTCAACCCCAGTGTGTTCACCTAATTCCTCCCAGCTCCAGTGTGTCTCTCAGCCCCAGTGTGTCGGTCTCATTCCTCCTAGCGCCAGTGTGTGTCTTAGCCCCAGTGTGTCAGCCTTATTCCTCTCAGCTCCAGTGTGTGTCTCAGCCTCAGTGTCTCGGCCTTATTCCTCCCAGCTCCAGTGTGTGTCTCAGCCCAGTGTGTCGGTCTCATTCCTCCCAGTGTCAGTGTGTGTCCCAGCCCCAGTGTGTCAGCCTAATTCCTCCCAGCTCCAGTGTGTGTCTCAGCCCCAGTGTGTCGGCCTCATTCCTCCCAGTGCCAGTGTGTGTCTCAGCCCCAGTGTGTTGACCTAATTTCTCCCAGCTCCAGTGTGTGTCTCAGCCCCAGTGTGCTGGCCTCATTCCTCCCAGCTCCAGTGTGTGTCTCAGCCCCAGTGTGTCGGCCTCATTCCTCCCAGTGTCAGTGTGTGTCTTAGCCCCAGTGTGTCGGCCTAATTCCTCCCAGCTCCAGTGTGTGTCTTATCCCCAGTGTGTCAGCATCATTCCTCCCAGCACCAGTGTGTGTCTCAGCCCCAGTGTGTCGGCCTCTTTCCTCCCAGCGCCAGTGTTTGTCTCAGCCCCAGTGTTTCAGCCACATTCCTCCCAGCGCCAGTGTGTGTCTCAGCCGCAGTGTGTCGGCCTCATTCCTACCAACGCCAGTGTGTGTCTCAGCCCCTGTGTGTCGGCCTCATTCTTCCCAGCACCAGTGTGTGTCTCAGCCCCAGTGTGTCAGCATCATTCTTAACAGCACCAGTGTGTGTCACAGCCCCATTCCCCCCAGACCCAGTGTATGTCTCAGTCCCAGTGTGCCCTAGCCCCAGTGTGTGTCTCAGCCCCAGTGTGTGTCTCAGCCCCAGTGTACCCTATCCCCAGTGTGTCTCAGCCCCAGTGTGTCGGCCTCATTCCTCCCAGCTCCAGTGTGTGTCTCAGCCCCAGTGTGTCGGCCTCTTTCCTCCCAGCGCCAGTGTTTGTCTCAGCCCCAGTGTTTCAGCCACATTCCTCCCAGCGTCAGTGTGTGTCTCAGCCGCAGTGTGTCGGCCTCATTCCTACCAACGCCAGTGTGTGTCTCAGCCCCTGTGTGTCGGCCTCATTCTTCCCAGCACCAGTGTGTGTCTCAGCCCCAGTGTGTCAGCATCATTCTTAACAGCACCAGTGTGTGTCACAGCCCCATTCCCCCCAGACCCAGTGTATGTCTCAGTCCCAGTGTGCCCTAGCCCCAGTGTGTGTCTCAGCCCCAGTGTGTGTCTCAGCCCCAGTGTACCCTATCCCCAGTGTGTCTCAGCCCCAGTGTGTCGGCCTCATTCCTCCCAGCTCCAGTGTGTGTCTCAGCCCCAGTGTGTCGGCCTCATTCCTCCCAGCTCCAGTGTGTGTCACAGCCCGAGTGTGTCGGCCTCATTCCTCCCAGTGCCAGTGTGTGTCTCAGCCCTAGTTTGTCGGCCTCATTCCTCCAAGTGAGAGTGTGTGTCTCAGCCCCAGTGTGTCGGACTCATTCCTCCCTGCACCAGTGTGTATCTCAGCCCCAGTGTGTCGGCCTCATTCTTCCCAGCAGCAGTGTGTGTCTCAGCCCCAATGTGTCAGCCTCATTCCTCCCAGCGCCAGTGTCTATCTCAGCCCCAGTGTGTCGGACTCATTCCTCCCAGTTTCAATGTGTGTCTCAGCCCCAGTGTGTCGGCCTAATTCCTCCCAGCTCCAGTGTGTGTCTTATCCCCAGTGTGTCAGCATCATTCCTCCCAGCACCAGTGTGTGTCTCAGCCACGGTGTGTCTGCCTCATTTCTCCCAGCGCCAGTGTGTGTCTCATCCCCAGTGTGTCGGCCTCATTCCTCCCCCAGCGCCAGTGTGTGTCTCAGCCGCAGTGTGTCGGCCTCATTCCTCCCAGCGCCAGTGTGTGTCTCAGCCCCAGTGTGTCGGCCTCATTCTTCCCATCACCAGTGTGTGTCTTAGCCCCATTACCCCTAGACCCAGTGTATGTCTCAGCCCCAGTGTGCCCTAGCCCCAGTGTGTCTCAGCCTCAGTGTGTGTCTCAGCCCCAGTGTACCCTAGCCCCAGTGTGTCTGAGCCCCAGTGTGTCGGCCTCATTCCTCCCAGCTCCAGTGTGTGTCTCAGCCCCAGTTTGTTGGCCTCATTCCACCAGCTCCAGTGTGTGTCTCAGCTCCAGTGTGTGTCTCAGCCCCAGTGTGTCGGCCTTAATCCTCCCAGTGCCAGTGTGTGTCTCAGCCGCAGTGTGTTGACCTAATTCCTCCCAGCTCCAGTGTGTGTCTCAGACCCAGTGTGTCGGCCTCATTCCTCCCAGCTCCAGTGTGTGTCTCAGGCCCAGGGTGTCGGCCGCTTTCCTCCCAGTGCCAGTGTGTGTCTCAGCCCCAGTGTGTCGGCCTCTTTCCTCCCTGTGCCAGTGTGTGTCTCTGCCCCTGTCTGTCGGCGTCTTTCCTCCCAGCGCCAGTGTGTCGGCCTCATTCCTCACAGTGCCAGTGTGTGTCTCAACGCAGTGTGTTCACCTAATTCCTGCCAGCTCCAGTGTGTGTCTCAGCCCTAGTGTGTCGGTCTCATTCCTCCCAGCGCCAGTGTGTGTCTTAGCCCCAGTGTGTCTGCCTCATTCCTCTCAGCTCCAGTGTGTGTCTCTGCCCCAGTGTGTCGGCCTCATTCCTCCCAGCCCCAGTGTGCCCTAGCTCCAGTGTGTGTCTCAGCCCTAGTGTGTATCTCTGCCCCAGTGTGTCGGCCTGACTCCTCCCTGCTCCAGTGTATGTCTCTGCCCCAGTGTGTTGGCGTCTTTCCTCCCAGCGCCAGTGTGTCTCTCAGCCCCAATGTGTCGGCCTCATTCCTCACAGTGCCAGTGTGTGTCTCAACCCCAGTGTGTTCACCTAATTCCTCCCAGCTCCAGTGTGTCTCTCAGCCCCAGTGTGTCGGTCTCATTCCTCCTAGCGCCAGTGTGTGTCTTAGCCCCAGTGTGTCAGCCTTATTCCTCTCAGCTCCAGTGTGTGTCTCAGCCCCAGTGTGTCGGCCTTAATCCTCCCAGTGCCAGTGTGTGTCTCAGCCGCTGTGTGTCGGACTCATTCCTCCCAGCGCCAGTGTGTGTCTCAGCCCCAGTGTGTCGGCCTAATTCCTCCCAGCTCCAGTGTTTGTTTCAGCCCCAGGGTGTCAGCATCATTCCTCCCAGCACCAGTGTGTGTTTCAGCCCCATTCCCCTCAGGCCCAGTGTATGTCTCAACCCCAGTGTACCCTAGCCCCAGTGTGTTGGCCTCCTTCCTCCCAGCTCCAGTGTGTGTCTCAGCCCCAGTGTGTCGGCCTGATTCCTCCCAGCTCCAGTGTGTGTCTCTGCCCCTGTGTGTCAGCGTCTTTCCTCCCAGCGCCAGTGTGTCGGCCTCATTCCTCACAGTGCCAGTGTGTGTCTCAACCCAGTGTGTTCACCTAATTCCTCCCAGCTCCAGTGTGTGTCTCAGCCCCAGTGTGTCGGTCTCATTCCTCCCAGCGCCAGTGTGTGTCTTAGCCCCAGTGTGTCTGCCTCATTCCTCCCAGCTCCAGTGTGTGTCTCAGCCCCAGTGTGTCGGCCTTAATCCTCCCAGTGCCAGTGTGTGTCTCAGCCGCAGTGTGTTGACCTAATTCCTCCCAGCTCCAGTGTGTGTCTCAGACCCAGTGTGTCGGCCTCATTCCTCCCAGCTCCAGTGTGTGTCTCAGGAACAGGTTGTAGGCCGCTTTCCTCCCAGTGCCAGTGTGTGTCTCAGCCCCAGTGTGTCGGCCTCTTTCCTCCCTGTGCCAGTGTGTGTCTCTGCCCCTGTCTGTCGGCGTCTTTCCTCCCAGCGTCAGTGTGTCGGCCTCATTCCTCACAGTGCCAGTGTGTGTCTCAACGCAGTGTGTTCAACTAATTCCTGCCAGCTCCAGTGTGTGTCTCAGCCCTAGTGTGTCGGCCTCATTCCTTCCAGCCCCAGTGTGCCCTAGCTCCAGTGTGTGTCTCAGCCCTAGTGTGTATCTCAGCCCCAGTGTGTCGGCCTGATTCCTCCCAGCTCCAGTGTGTGTCTCTGCCCCTGTGTGTCGGCGTCTTTCCTCCCAGCGCCAGTGTGTCGGCCTCATTCCTCACAGTGCCAGTGTGTGTCTCAACCCAGTGTGTTGACCTAATTCCTCTCAGCTCCAGTGTGTGTCTCAGCCCCAGTGTGTCGGCCTCATTCCTCCCAGCTCCAGTGTGTGTCTCAGCCTCAGTGTGTCGGCCTCATTCCTCCCAGCGCCAGTGTGTGTCTCAGCCCCAGTGTGTCGGCCTAATTCCTCCCAGCTCCAGTGTATGTTTCAGCCCCAGGGTGTCAGCATCATTCCTCCCAGCACCAGTGTGTGTTTCAGCCCCATTCCCCTCAGACCCAGTGTATGTCTCAACCCCAGTGTACCCTAGCCCCAGTGTGTTGGCCTCCTTCCTCCCAGCTCCAGTGTGTGTCTCAGCCCCAGTGTGTCGGCCTCATTCCTCCCAGCCCCAGTGTGCCCTAGCTCCAGTGTGTGTCTCAGCCCTAGTGTGTATCTCAGCCCCAGTGTGTCGGCCTGATTCCTCCCAGCTCCAGTGTGTGTCTCTGCCCCTGTGTGTCGGCGTCTTTCCTCCCAGCGCCAGTGTGTCGGCCTCATTCCTCACAGTGCCAGTGTGTGTCTCAACCCAGTGTGTTGACCTAATTCCTCCCAGCTCCAGTGTGTGTCTCAGCCCTAGTGTGTCGGTCTCATTCCTCCCAGCGCCAGTGTGTGTCTTAGCCCCAGTGTGTCTGCCTCATTCCTCTCAGCTCCAGTGTGTGTCTCAGCCCCAGTGTGTCGGCCTTAATCCTCCCAGTGCCAGTGTGTGTCTCAGCCGCAGTGTGTTGACCTAATTCCTCCCAGCTCCAGTGTGTGTCTCAGACCCAGTGTGTCGGCCTCATTCCTCCCAGCTCCAGTGTGTGTCTCAGGCCCAGGGTGTCGGCCGCTTTCCTCCCAGTGCCAGTGTGTATCTCAGCCCCAGTGTGTCGGCCTCTTTCCTCCCTCTGCCAGTGTGTGTCTCAGCCCCAGTGTGTTGACCTAATTCCTCTCAGCTCCAGTGTGTGTCTCAGCCCCAGTGTGTCGGCCTCATTCCTCCCAGCTCCAGTGTGTGTCTCAGCCTCAGTGTATCGGCCTCATTCCTCCCAGTGCCAGTGTGTGTCTCAGCCCCAGTGTGTCGACCTAATTCCTCCCAGCACCAGTATGTGTCTCAGCCCCAGTGTGTCGGCCTCATTCCTCCCAGCGCCTGCACCAGTGTGTGTCTCAGCCCCAGTGTGTCGGCCTCATTCTTCCCAGCACCAGTGTGTGTCTCAGCCCCATTCCCCCCAGACCCAGTGTATGTCTCAGCCCCAGTGTGTGTCTCAGCCCCAGTGTACCCTAGCCCCAGTGTGCCTCAGCCTCAGTGTGTCGGAATCATTCCTCCCAGCGCCAGTTTGTGTCTCAGCCCCAGTGTGTCAGCCTCATTCCTCCTAGAGCCAGTGTGTGTCTCAGTCCCAGTGTGTCGGCCTCATTCCTCCCAGCTCCAGTGTGTGTCTCAGCCCCAGTGTGTCGGCCTCATTCCTCCCAGCGACCGGGTGTGTCTCAGCCCCAGTGTGTCGGCCTCATTCCTCCCAGAGCCATTGTGTGTCTCAGCCCCAGTGTGCTGGCCTCATTTCTCCCAGCTCCAGTGTGTGTCTCAGCCCCAGTGTGTCGGCCTCATTCCCCCCAGCACCAGTGTGTCACAGCCCCAGTGTGTCGGCCTCATTCCCCCCAGCACCAGTGTGTCTCAGCCTCAGTGTGTCGGCCTCATTCCTCCCAGCGCCAGTGTGTGTCTCAGCCCCAGTGTGTCAGCCTCATTCCTCCCAGTGCCGGTGTGTGTCTCAGCCCCAGTGTTTCAGCCTCATTCTTCCCAGCACCAGTGTGTGTCTCAGCCCCGGTGTGCCGGCATTATTCTTAACTGCACCAGTGTGTGTCACAGCCCCATTCCCCCCAAATCCAGTGTATGTCTCAGTCCCAGTGTGCCCTAGCCCCAGTGTGTGTCTCAGCCCCAGTGTGTGTCTCTGCCCCCGAGTACCCTAGCCCCAGTGTGTCTCAGCCCCAGTGTGTCGGCCTCATTCCTCCCAGCTCCAGTGTGTGTCTCAGCCCCAGTGTGTCGGCCTCATTCCTCCCAGCTCCAGTGTGTGTCTCAGCCTCAGTGTATCGGCCTCATTCCTCCCAGTGCCAGTGTGTGTCTCAGCCCCAGTGTGTCGACCTAATTCCTCCCAGCACCAGTATGTGTCTCAGCCCCAGTGTGTCGGCCTCATTCCTCCCAGCGCCTGCACCAGTGTGTGTCTCAGCCCCAGTGTGTCGGCCTCATTCTTCCCAGCACCAGTGTGTGTCTCAGCCCCATTCCCCCCAGACCCAGTGTATGTCTCAGCCCCAGTGTGTGTCTCAGCCCCAGTGTACCCTAGCCCCAGTGTGCCTCAGCCTCAGTGTGTCGGAATCATTCCTCCCTGCTCCAGTGTGTGTCTCAGCCCCAGTGTGTCGGTCTCATTCCTCCCAGCGCCAGTTTGTGTCTCAGCCCCAGTGTGTCAGCCTCATTCCTCCTAGAGCCAGTGTGTGTCTCAGTCCCAGTGTGTCGGCCTCATTCCTCCCAGCTCCAGTGTGTGTCTCAGCCCCAGTGTGTCGGCCTCATTCCTCCCAGCGACCGTGTGTGTCTCAGCCCCAGTGTGTCGGCCTCATTCCTCCCAGAGCCATTGTGTGTCTCAGCCCCAGTGTGCTGGCCTCATTTCTCCCAGCTCCAGTGTGTGTCTCAGCCCCAGTGTGTCGGCCTCATTCCCCCCAGCACCAGTGTGTCACAGCCCCAGTGTGTCGGCCTCATTCCCCCCAGCACCAGTGTGTCTCAGCCTCAGTGTGTCGGCCTCATTCCTCCCAGCGCCAGTGTGTGTCTCAGCCCCAGTGTGTCAGCCTCATTCCTCCCAGTGCCGGTGTGTGTCTCAGCCCCAGTGTTTCAGCCTCATTCTTCCCAGCACCAGTGTGTGTCTCAGCCCCGGTGTGCCGGCATTATTCTTAACTGCACCAGTGTGTGTCACAGCCCCATTCCCCCAAATCCAGTGTTGTCTCAGTCCTAGTGTGCCCTAGCCCCAGTGTGTGTCTCAGCCCCAGTGTGTGTCTCTGCCCCCGAGTACCCTAGCCCCAGTGTGTCTCAGCCCCAGTGTGTCGGCCTCATTCCTCCCAGCTCCAGTGTGTGTCTCAGCCCCAGTGTGTCGGCCTCATTCCTCCCAGCTCCAGTGTGTGTCGCAGCCCCAGTGTGTGTCTCAGCCCCAGTGTGTCGGACTCATTCCTCCCAGCGTCAGTGTGTGTCTTAGCCCCAGTGTGTCTGCCTCATTCCTCTCAGCCCCAGTGTGTGTCTCAGCCCTAGTGTGTCGGTCTCATTCCTCCCAGTGCCAGTGTGTGTCTTAGCCCCAGTGTGTCTGCCTCATTCCTCTCAGCTCCAGTGTGTGTCTCAGCCCCAGTGTGTCGGCCTTAATCCTCCCAGTGCCAGTGTGTGTCTCAGCCGCAGTGTGTTGACCTAATTCCTCCCAGCTCCAGTGTGTGTCTCAGACCCAGTGTGTCGGCCTCATTCCTCCCAGCTCCAGTGTGTGTCTCAGGCCCAGGGTGTCGGCCGCTTTCCTCCCAGTGCCAGTGTGTGTCTCAGCCCCAGTGTGTCGGCCTCTTTCCTCCCTGTGCCACTGTGTGTCTCAGCCCCAGTGTGTTGACCTAATTCCTCTCAGCTCCAGTGTGTGTCTCAGCCCCAGTGTGTCGGCCTCATTCCTCCCAGCTCCAGTGTGTGTCTCAGCCTCAGTGTGTCGGCCTCATTCCTCCCAGTGCCAGTGTGTGTCTCAGCCCCAGTGTGTCAACCTAATTCCTCCCAGCACCAGTATGTGTCTCAGCCCCAGTGTGTCGGCCTCATTCCTCCCAGCGCCTGCACCAGTGTGTGTCTCAGCCCCAGTGTGTCAGCCTCATTCTTCCCAGCACCAGTGTGTGTCTCAGCCCCATTCCCCCCAGACCCAGTGTATGTCTCAGCCCCAGTGTGTGTCTCAGCCCCAGTGTACCCTAGCCCCAGTGTGCCTCAGCCTCAGTGTGTCGGCCTCATTCCTCCCAGCTCCAGTGTGTGTCTCAGCCCCAGTGTGTCGGTCTCATTCCTCCCAGTGCCAGTGTGTGTCTCAGCCCCAGTGTGTCAGCCTCATTCCTCCTAGAGCCAGTGTGTGTCTCAGTCCCAGTGTGTCGGCCTCATTCCTCCCAGCTCCAGTGTGTGTCTCAGCCCCAGTGTGTCGGCCTCATTCCTCCCAGCGACCGTGTGTGTCTCAGCCCCAGTGTGTCGGCCTCATTCCTCCCAGAGCCATTGTGTGTCTCAGCCCCAGTGTGCTGGCCTCATTTCTCCCAGCTCCAGTGTGTGTCTCAGCCCCAGTGTGTCGGCCTCATTCCCCCCAGCACCAGTGTGTCACAGCCCCAGTGTGTCGGCCTCATTCCCCCCAGCACCAGTGTGTCTCAGCCTCAGTGTGTCGGCCTCATTCCTCCCAGCGCCAGTGTGTGTCTCAGCCCCAGTGTGTCAGCCTCATTCCTCCCAGTGCCGGTGTGTGTCTCAGCCCCAGTGTTTCAGCCTCATTCTTCCCAGCACCAATGTGTGTCTCAGCCCCGGTGTGCCGGCATTATTCTTAACTGCACCAGTGTGTGTCACAGCCCCATTCCCCCCAAATCCAGTGTATGTCTCAGTCCCAGTGTGCCCTAGCCCCAGTGTGTGTCTCAGCCCCAGTGTGTGTCTCTGCCCCCGAGTACCCTAGCCCCAGTGTGTCTCAGCCCCAGTGTGTCGGCCTCATTCCTCCCAGCTCCAGTGTGTGTCTCAGCCCCAGTGTGTCGGCCTCATTCCTCCCAGCTCCAGTGTGTGTCGCAGCCCCAGTGTGTGTCTCAGCCCCAGTGTGTCGGACTCATTCCTCCCAGCGTCAGTGTGTGTCTCAGCCCTAGTGTGTCGGCCTCATTCCTCCAAGTGCCAGAGTGTGTCTCAGCCCCAGTGTGTCTGACTCATTCCTCCCAGCACCAGTGTGTGTCTCAGCCCCAGTGTGTCTGCCTCATTCTTCCCAGCAGCAGTGTGTGTCTCAGCCCCAGTGTCTCAGCCACATTCCTCCCAGCGCCAGTGTGTGTCTCAGCCCCAGTGTGTCAGCCTCATTCCTCCCAGCACCAGTGTCTGTCTCAGCCCCAGTGTGTCGGACTCATTCCTCCCAGTGCCAGTGTGTGTCTCAGCCCCAGTGTGTCGGCCTAATTCCTCCCAGCTCCAGTGTGTGTCTTATCCCCAGTGTGTCAGCATCATTCCTCCCAGCACCAGTGTGTGTCTCAGCCCCAGTGTGTCGGCCTCATTCCTCCCCCAGCGCCAGTATGTGTCTCAGCCGCAGTGTGTCGGCCTTATTCCTCCCAGCGCCAGTGTGTGTCTCAGCCCCAGTGTCTCGGCCTCATTCTTCCCAGCACCAGTGTGTGTCTCAGCCCCAGTGTGTCGGCCTCATTCTTCCCAGCACCAGTGTGTGTCACAGCCCCATTACCCCTAGACCCAGTGTAAGTCTCAGCCCCAGTGTGCCCTAGCCCCAGTGTGTCTCAGCCCCAGTGTGTGTCTCAGCCCAAGTGTTCCCTAGCCCCAGTGTGTCTGAGCCCCAGTGTGTTGGCCTCATCCCTCCCAGCTCCAGTGTGTGTCTCAGCCCCAGTGTGTTGGCCTCATTCCACCTGCTCCAGTGTGTGTCTCAGCCCCAGTGTGTGTCTCAGCCCCAGTGTGTCGGCCTCATTCCTCCCTGTGCCAGTGTGTGTCTCAGCCCCAGTGTGTCGGCCTAATTCCTCCCAGCGCCAGTATGTGTTTCAGCCCCAGTGTGTCGGCCTCATTCCTCCCAGCGCCAGCACAAGTGTGTGTCTCAGCCGCAGTGTGTCGGCCACATTCTTCCCAGAACCAGTGTGTGTCTCAGCCCCATTCCCCCCAGACCCAGTGTATGTCTCAGCCCCAGTGTGTGTCTCAGCCCCAGTGTACCCTAGCCCCAGTTTGTCTCAGCCCCAGTGTGTTGGCCTCATTCCTCCCAGCTCCTGTGTGTGTCTCAGTCCTAGTGTGTCGGTCTCATTCCTCCCAGCGCCAGTGTGTGTCTTAGCCCCAGTTTGTCTCAGCCCCAGTGTGTTGGCCTCATTCCTCCCAGCTCCTGTGTGTGTCTCAGCCCCAGTGTGTCGGCCTCATTCCTCCCAGCGCCAGTGTGTGTCTCAGCCCCAGTGTGTCAGCCTCATTCCTCCCAGCGCCAGTGTGTGTCTCAGCCCCAGTGTGTCGGACTCATTCCTCCCAGCGCCAGTGTGTGTCTCAGCCCCAGTGTGTCGGTCTAATTCCTCCCAGCTCCAGAGTGTGTTTCAGCCCCAGGGTGTCAGCATCATTCCTCCCAGCACCAGTGTGTGTCTCAGCCCCATTCCCCTCAGACCCAGTGTATGTCTCAACCCCAGTGTGTGTCTCAGCCCCAGTGTACCCTAGCCCCAGTATGTCGGCCTCATTCCTCCCAGCTCCAGTGTGTGTCTCAGCCCCAGTGTGTCGGCCTCATTCCTCCCAGCCCCAGTGTGCCCTAGCTCCAGTGTGTGTCTCAGCCCAATTGTGTATCTCAGCCCCAGTGTGTCGGCCTAATTCCTCCCAGTGCCAGTATGTGTTTCAGCCTCAGTGTGTCGGCCTCATTCCTCCCCGCGCCAGCACAAGTGTGTGTCTCAGCCGCAGTGTGTCGGCCACATTCTTCCCAGAACCAGTGTGTGTCTCAGCCCCATTCGCCCCAGACCCAGTGTATGTCTCAGCCCCAGTGTGTGTCTCAGCCCCAGTGTACCCTAGCCCCAGTTTGTCTCAGCCCCAGTGTGTCGGCCTCAATCCTCCCAGCTCCTGTGTGTGTCTCAGCCCCAGTGTGTCGGCCTCATTCCTCCCAGCGCCAGTGTGTGTCTCAGACCCAGTGTGTCAGCCTCATTCCTCCCAGCGCCAGTGTGTGTCTCAGCCCCAGTGTGTCGGCCTCATTCCTCCCAGCGCCAGTGTGTGTCTCAGACCCAGTGTGTCAGCCTCATTCCTCCCAGCGCCAGTGTGTGTCTCAGCCCCAGTGTGTCGGCCTCATTCCTCCCAGTGTCAGTGTGTGTCTCAGCCCCAGTGTGTCTGCCTAATTCCTCCCAGCTCCAGTGTGTGTCTTATCCCCAGTGTGTCAGCATCATTCCTCCCAGCACGAGTGTGTGTCTCAGCCCCAGTGTGTCGGCCTCATTCCTCCCAGCGCCAGTGTGTGTCTCAGCCCCAGTGTGTCAGCCTCATTCCTCCCAGCGCCTGTGTGTGTCTCAGCCGCAGTGTGTCAGCCTCATTCCTCCCAGCGCCAGTATGTGTCTCAGCCCCAGTGTGTCGGCCTCATTCTTCCCAGCACCAGTGTGTGTCACAGCCCCATTCCCCCCAGACCCAATGTATGTCTCAGCCCCAGTGGGTGTCTCAGCCCCAGTGTACCCTAGCCCCAGTGTGTCTCAGCCCCAGTGTGTCGGCATCATTCTTCCCAGCACCAATGTGTGTCACAGCCCCATTCCCCCCAGACCCAGTGTGTGTCTCAGTCCCAGTGTGCCCTAGCCCCAGTGTGTGTCTCAGCCCCAGTGTGTCTCTCAGCCCCAGTGTACCCTAGCCCCAGTGTGTCTCAGCCCTAGTGTGTCACCCACATTCCACCCAGCTCCAGTGTGTGTCTCAGCCCCAGTGTGTCGGCCTCATTCCTTCCAGCTCCAGTGTGTGTCTCAGCCCCAGTGTGTCGGCATCATTCTTCCCAGCACCAATGTGTGTCACAGCCCCATTCCCCCCAGACCCAATGTATGTCTCAGCCCCAGTGGGTGTCTCAGCCCCAGTGTACCCTAGCCCCAGTGTGTCTCAGCCACAGTGTGTCGGCCTCATTCCTCCCAGCTCCAGTGTGTGTCTCAGCCCCGGTGTGTCGGTCTCATTCCTCCCAGCACCAGTGTGTGTCTCAGCCCCAGTGTGTCAGCCTCATTCCTCCTAGAGCCAGTGTGTGTCTCAGTCCCAGTGTGTCTGCCTCATTCCTCCCAGTTCCAGTGTTTGTCTCAGCCCCAGTGTGTCGGCCTCATTCCTCCCAGCGACGGTGTGTGTCTCAGCCCCAGTGTGTCGGCCTCATTCCTCCCAGAGCCATTGTGTGTCTCTGCCCCAGTGTGCTGGCCTCATTACTCACAGCTCCAGTGTGTGTCTCAGCCCCAGAGTGTCGGCCTCATTCCCCCCAGCACCATTGTGTCTCAGCCTCAGTGTGTCGGCCTCATTCCTCCCTGCGCCAGTGTGTGTCTCAGCCCCAGTGTGTCAGCCTCATATCTCCCAGTGCCGGTGTGTGTCTCATCCCCAGTGTTTCAGCCTCATTCTTCCCAGCACCAGTGTGTGTCTCAGCCCCAGTGTGTCGGCATTATTCTTAACTGCACCATTGTGTGTCACAGCCCCATTCCCCCCAGATCCAGTGTATGTCTCAGTCCCAGTGTGCCCTAGCCCCAGTGTGTGTCTCAGCCCCAGTGTGTGTCTCAGCCCCCGAGTACCCTAGCCCCAGTGTGTCTCAGCCCCTGTGTGTCGGCCTCATTCCTCCCAGCTCCAGTGTGTGTCTCAGCCCCAGTGTGTCGGCCTCATTCCTCCCAGCTCCAGTGTGTGTCGCAGCCCCAGTGTGTGTCTCAGCCCCCGAGTACCCTAGCCCCAGTGTGTCTCAGCCCCTGTGTGTCGGCCTCATTCCTCCCAGCTCCAGTGTGTGTCGCAGCCCCAGTGTGTGTCTCAGCCCCAGTGTGTTGGCCTCATTCCTCCCAGCGTCAGTGTGTGTCTCAGCCCTAGTGTGTCGGCCTCATTCCTCCAAGTGCCAGTGTGTGTCTCAGCCCCAGTGTGTCTGACTCATTCCACCCAGCACCAGTGTGTGTCTCAACCCCAGTGTGTCGGCCTCATTCTTCCCAGCAGCAGTGTGTGTCTCAGCCCCAGTGTCTCAGCCACATTCCTCCCAGCGCCAGTGTGTTTCTCAGCCCCAGTGTGTCAGCCTCATTCCTCCCAGCGCCAGTGTCTGTCTCAGCCCCAGTGTGTCGGACTCATTCCTCCCAGTGCCAGTGTGTGTCTCAGCCCCAGTGTGTTGGCCTCATTCCTCCCAGTGTCAATGTGTGTCTCAGCCCCAGTGTGTCGGCCTAATTCCTCCCAGCTCCAGTGTGTGTCTTTTCCCCAGTGTGTCAGCATCATTCCTCCCAGCACCAGTGTGTGTCTCAGCCCCACTGTGTCGGCCTCATTCCTCCCCCAGCACCAGTGTGTGTCTCAGCCACAGTGTGTCGGCCTCATTCCTCCCAGCGCCAGTGTGTGTCTCAGTGCCAGTGTGTCGGCCTCATTCTTCCCAGCACCAGTGTGTGTCTCAGCCCCAGTGTGTCGGCCTCATTCTTCCCAGCACCAGTGTGTGTCACTGCCCCATTACCCCTAGACCCAGTGTATGTCTCAGCCCCAGTGTGCCCTAGCCCCAGTGTGTCTCAGCCCCAGTGTACCCTAGCCCCAGTGTGTCTGAGCCCCAGTGTGTTGGCCTCTTTCCTCCCAGCTCCAGTATGTGTCTCAGCCCCAGTGTGTCGGCCTCATTCTTCCCAGCACCAGTGTGTGTCTCAGCCCCAGTGTGTCGTCATCATTCTTCCCAGCACCAATGTGTGTCACAGCCCCTTTCCCCCCAGACCCAATGTATGTCTCAGCCCCAGTGTGTGTCTCAGCCCCAGTGTACCCTAGCCCCAGTGTGTCTCAGCCTCAGTGTGTCGGCCTCATTCCTCCCAGCTCCAGTGTGTGTCTCAGCCCCGGTGTGTCGGTCTCATTCCTCCCAGCGCCAGTGTGTGTCTCAGCCCCAGTGTGTCAGCCTCATTCCTCCTAGAGCCAGTGTGTGTCTCAGTCCCAGTGTGTCTGCCTCAGTCTTCCCAGCTCCAGTGTGTGTCCCAGCCCCAGTGTGTCGGCCTCATTCCTCCCAGCGATGGTGTGTGTCTCAGCCCCAGTGTGTCGGCCTCATTCCTCCCAGAGCAATTGTGTGTCTCAGCCCCAGTGTGCTGGCCTCATTACTCACAGCTCCAGTGTGTGTCTCAGTCCCAGAGTGTCGGCCTCATTCCCCCCAGCACCAGTGTGTCACAGCCCCAGTGTGTCGGCCTCATTCCCCCCAGCACCAGTGTGTCTCAGCCTCAGTGTGTCGGCCTCATTCCTCCCTGCGCCAGTGTGTGTCTCAGCCCCAGTGTGTCAGCCTCATTCCTCCCAGTGCCGGTGTGTGTCTCAGCCCCAGTGTTTCAGCCTCATTCTTCCCAGCACCAGTGTGTGTCTCAGCCCCAGTGTGTCGGCATTATTCTTACCTGCACCAGTGTGTGTCACAGCCCCATTCCCCCCAGATCCAGTGTATGTCTCAGTCCCAGTGTTCCCTAGCCCCAGTATGTGTCTCAGCCCCAGTGTGTGTCTCAGCTCCCGAGTACCCTAGCCCCAGTGTGTCTCAGCCCCTGTGTGTCGGCCTCATTCCTCCCAGCTCCAGTGTGTGTCTCAGCCCCAGTGTGTCGGCCTCATTCCTCCCAGCTCCAGTGTGTGTCGCAGCCCCAGTGTGTGTCTCAGCCCCAGTGTGTTGGCCTCATTCCTCCCAGCGTCAGTGTGTGTCTCAGCCCTAGTGTGTCAGCCTCATTCCTCCAAGTGCCAGTGTGTGTCTCAGCCCCAGTGTATCTGACTCATTCCACCCAGCACCAGTGTGTGTCTCAACCCCAGTGTGTCAGCCTCATTCTTCCCAGGAGCAGTGTGTGTCTCAGCCCCAGTGTGTCGGCATTATTCTTACCTGCACCAGTGTGTGTCACAGCCCCATTCCCCCCAGATCCAGTGTATGTCTCAGTCCCAGTGTGCCCTAGCCCCAGTGTGTGTCTCAGCCCCAGTGTGTGTCTCAGCTCCCGAGTACCCTAGCCCCAGTGTGTCTCAGCCCCTGTGTGTCGGCCTCATTCCTCCCAGCTCCAGTGTGTGTCTCAGCCCCAGTGTGTCGGCCTCATTCCTCCCAGCTCCAGTGTGTGTCGCAGCCCCAGTGTGTGTCACAGCCCCAGTGTGTCGGCCTCATTCCCCCCAGCACCAGTGTGTCTCAGCCTCAGTGTGTCGGCCTCATTCCTCCCTGCGCCAGTGTGTGTCTCAGCCCCAGTGTGTCAGCCTCATTCCTCCCAGTGCCGGTGTGTGTCTCAGCCCCAGTGTTTCAGCCTCATTCTTCCCAGCACCAGTGTGTGTCTCAGCCCCAGTGTGTCGGCATTATTCTTAACTGCACCATTGTGTGTCACAGCCCCATTCCCCCCAGATCCAGTGTATGTCTCAGTCCCAGTGTGCCCTAGCCCCAGTGTGTGTCTCAGCCCCAGTGTGTGTCTCAGCCCCCGAGTACCCTAGCCCCAGTGTGTCTCAGCCCCTGTGTGTCGGCCTCATTCCTCCCAGCTCCAGTGTGTGTCTCAGCCCCAGTGTGTCGGCCTCATTCCTCCCAGCTCCAGTGTGTGTCGCAGCCCCAGTGTGTGTCTCAGCCCCCGAGTACCCTAGCCCCAGTGTGTCTCAGCCCCTGTGTGTCGGCCTCATTCCTCCCAGCTCCAGTGTGTGTCGCAGCCCCAGTGTGTGTCTCAGCCCCAGTGTGTTGGCCTCATTCCTCCCAGCGTCAGTGTGTGTCTCAGCCCTAGTGTGTCGGCCTCATTCCTCCAAGTGCCAGTGTGTGTCTCAGCCCCAGTGTGTCTGACTCATTCCACCCAGCACCAGTGTGTGTCTCAACCCCAGTGTGTCGGCCTCATTCTTCCCAGCAGCAGTGTGTGTCTCAGCCCCAGTGTCTCAGCCACATTCCTCCCAGCGCCAGTGTGTTTCTCAGCCCCAGTGTGTCAGCCTCATTCCTCCCAGCGCCAGTGTCTGTCTCAGCCCCAGTGTGTCAGACTCATTCCTCCCAGTGCCAGTGTGTGTCTCAGCCCCAGTGTGTTGGCCTCATTCCTCCCAGTGTCAATGTGTGTCTCAGCCCCAGTGTGTCGGCCTAATTCCTCCCAGCTCCAGTGTGTGTCTTTTCCCCAGTGTGTCAGCATCATTCCTCCCAGCACCAGTGTGTGTCTCAGCCCCACTGTGTCGGCCTCATTCCTCCCCCAGCACCAGTGTGTGTCTCAGCCGCAGTGTGTCGGCCTCATTCCTCCCAGCGCCAGTGTGTGTCTCAGCCCCAGTGTGTCGGCCTCATTCTTCCCAGCACCAGTGTGTGTCTCAGCCCCAGTGTGTCGGCCTCATTCTTCCCAGCACCAGTGTGTGTCACTGCCCCATTACCCCTAGACGCAGTGTATGTCTCAGCCCCAGTGTGCCCTAGCCCCAGTGTGTCTCAGCCCCAGTGTACCCTAGCCCCAGTGTGTCTGAGCCCCAGTGTGTTGGCCTCTTTCCTCCCAGCTCCAGTATGTGTCTCAGCCCCAGTGTGTCGGCCTCATTCTTCCCAGCACCAGTGTGTGTCTCAGCCCCAGTGTGTCGTCATCATTCTTCCCAGCACCAATGTGTGTCACAGCCCCTTTCCCCCCAGACCCAATGTATGTCTCAGCCCCAGTGTGTGTCTCAGCCCCAGTGTACCCTAGCCCCAGTGTGTCTCAGCCTCAGTGTGTCGGCCTCATTCCTCCCAGCTCCAGTGTGTGTCTCAGCCCCAGTGTGTCAGCCTCATACCTCCTAGAGCCAGTGTGTGTCTCAGTCCCAGTGTGTCTGCCTCATTCTTCCCAGCTCCAGTGTGTGTCCCAGCCCCAGTGTGTCGGCCTCATTCCTCCCAGCGATGGTGTGTGTCTCAGCCCCAGTGTGTCGGCCTCATTCCTCCCAGAGCAATTGTGTGTCTCAGCCCCAGTGTGCTGGCCTCATTACTCACAGCTCCAGTGTGTGTCTCAGTCCCAGAGTGTCGGCCTCATTCCCCCCAGCACCAGTGTGTCACAGCCCCAGTGTGTCGGCCTCATTCCCCCCAGCACCAGTGTGTCTCAGCCTCAGTGTGTCGGCCTCATTCCTCCCTGCGCCAGTGTGTGTCTCAGCCCCAGTGTGTCAGCCTCATTCCTCCCAGTGCCGGTGTGTGTCTCAGCCCCAGTGTTTCAGCCTCATTCTTCCCAGCACCAGTGTGTGTCTCAGCCCCAGTGTGTCGGCATTATTCTTACCTGCACCAGTGTGTGTCACAGCCCCATTCCCCCCAGATCCAGTGTATGTCTCAGTCCCAGTGTGCCCTAGCCCCAGTGTGTGTCTCAGCCCCAGTGTGTGTCTCAGCTCCCGAGTACCCTAGCCCCAGTGTGTCTCAGCCCCTGTGTGTCGGCCTCATTCCTCCCAGCTCCAGTGTGTGTCTCAGCCCCAGTGTGTCGGCCTCATTCCTCCCAGCTCCAGTGTGTGTCGCAGCCCCAGTGTGTGTCTCAGCCCCAGTGTGTTGGCCTCATTCCTCCCAGCGTCAGTGTGTGTCTCAGCCCTAGTGTGTCAGCCTCATTCCTCCAAGTGCCAGTGTGTGTCTCAGCCCCAGTGTGTCTGACTCATTCCACCCAGCACCAGTGTGTGTCTCAACCCCAGTGTGTCAGCCTCATTCTTCCCAGGAGCAGTGTGTGTCTCAGCCCCAGTGTGTCGGCATTATTCTTACCTGCACCAGTGTGTGTCACAGCCCCATTCCCCCCAGATCCAGTGTATGTCTCAGTCCCAGTGTGCCCTAGCCCCAGTGTGTGTCTCAGCCCCAGTGTGTGTCTCAGCTCCCGAGTACCCTAGCCCCAGTGTGTCTCAGCCCCTGTGTGTCGGCCTCATTCCTCCCAGCTCCAGTGTGTGTCTCAGCCCCAGTGTGTCGGCCTCATTCCTCCCAGCTCCAGTGTGTGTCGCAGCCCCAGTGTGTGTCTCAGCCCCAGTGTGTTGGCCTCATTCCTCCCAGCGTCAGTGTGTGTCTCAGCCCTAATGTGTCAGCTTCATTCCTCCAAGTGCCAGTGTGTGTCTCAGCCCCAGTGTGTCTGACTCATTCCACCCAGCACCAGTGTGTGTCTCAACCCCAGTGTGTCGGCCTCATTCTTCCCAGGAGCAGTGTGTGTTTCAGCCACAGTGTCTCAGCCACATTCCTCCCAGCGCCAGTGTGTTTCTCAGCCCCAGTGGGTCAGCCTCATTCCTCCCAGCGCCAGTGTCTGTCTCAGCCCCAGTGTGTCAGACTCATTCCACCCAGCACCAGTGTGTGTCTCAACCCCAGTGTGTCGGCCTCATTCTTCCCAGGAGCAGTGTGTGTTTCAGCCACAGTGTCTCAGCCACATTCCTCCCAGCGCCAGTGTGTTTCTCAGCCCCAGTGTGTCAGCCTCATTCCTCCCAGCGCCAGTGTCTGTCTCAGCCCCAGTGTGTCGGACTCATTCCTCCCAGTGCCAGTGTGTGTCTCAGCCCCAGTGTGTTGGCTTCATTCCTCCCAGTGTCAATGTGTGTCTCAGCCCCAGTGTGTCGGCCTAATTCCTCCCAGCTCCAGTGTGTGTCTTTTCCCCAGTGTGTCAGCATCATTCCTCCCAGCACCAGTGTGTGTCTCAGCCCCACTGTGTCGGCCTCATTCCTCCCCCAGCACCAGTGTGTGTCTCAGCCGCAGTGTGTCGGCCTCATTCCTCCCAGCGCCAGTGTGTGTCTCAGCCCCAGTGTGTCGGCCTCATTCTTCCCAGCACCAGTGTGTGTCTCAGCCCCAGTGTGTCGGCCTCATTCTTCCCAGCACCAGTGTGTGTCACTGCCCCATTACCCCTAGACCCAGTGTATGTCTCAGCCCCAGTGTGCCCTAGCCCCAGTGTGTCTCAGCCCCAGTGTACCCTAGCCCCAGTGTGTCTGAGCCCCAGTGTGTTGGCCTCTTTCCTCCCAGCTCCAGTATGTGTCTCAGCCCCAGTGTGTCGGCCTCATTCTTCCCAGCACCAGTGTGTGTCTCAGCCCCAGTGTGTCGTCATCATTCTTCCCAGCACCAATGTGTGTCACAGCCCCTTTCCCCCCAGACCCAATGTATGTCTCAGCCCCAGTGTGTGTCTCAGCCCCAGTGTACCCTAGCCCCAGTGTGTCTCAGCCTCAGTGTGTCGGCCTCATTCCTCCCAGCTCCAGTGTGTGTCTCAGCCCCAGTGTGTCAGCCTCATTCCTCCTAGAGCCAGTGTGTGTCTCAGTCCCAGTGTGTCTGCCTCATTCTTCCCAGCTCCAGTGTGTGTCCCAGCCCCAGTGTGTCGGCCTCATTCCTCCCAGCGATGGTGTGTGTCTCAGCCCCAGTGTGTCGGCCTCATTCCTCCCAGAGCAATTGTGTGTCTCAGCCCCAGTGTGCTGGCCTCATTACTCACAGCTCCAGTGTGTGTCTCAGTCCCAGAGTGTCGGCCTCATTCCCCCCAGCACCAGTGTGTCACAGCCCCAGTGTGTCGGCCTCATTCCCCCCAGCACCAGTGTGTCTCAGCCTCAGTGTGTCGGCCTTATTCCTCCCTGCGCCAGTGTGTGTCTCAGCCCCAGTGTGTCAGCCTCATTCCTCCCAGTGCCGGTGTGTGTCTCAGCCCCAGTGTTTCAGCCTCATTCTTCCCAGCACCAGTGTGTGTCTCAGCCCCAGTGTGTCTGCATTATTCTTACCTGCACCAGTGTGTGTCACAGCCCCATTCCCCCCAGATCCAGTGTATGTCTCAGTCCCAGTGTGCCCTAGCCCCAGTGTGTGTCTCAGCCCCAGTGTGTGTCTCAGCTCCCGAGTACCCTAGCCCCAGTGTGTCTCAGCCCCTGTGTGTCGGCCTCATTCCTCCCAGCTCCAGTGTGTGTCTCAGCCCCAGTGTGTCGGCCTCATTCCTCCCAGCTCCAGTGTGTGTCGCAGCCCCAGTGTGTGTCTCAGCCCCAGTGTGTTGGCCTCATTCCTCCCAGCGTCAGTGTGTGTCTCAGCCCTAGTGTGTCAGCCTCATTCCTCCAAGTGCCAGTGTGTGTCTCAGCCCCAGTGTGTCTGACTCATTCCACCCAGCACCAGTGTGTGTCTCAACCCCAGTGTGTCAGCCTCATTCTTCCCAGGAGCAGTGTGTGTCTCAGCCCCAGTGTGTCGGCATTATTCTTACCTGCACCAGTGTGTGTCACAGCCCCATTCCCCCCAGATCCAGTGTATGTCTCAGTCCCAGTGTGCCCTAGCCCCAGTGTGTGTCTCAGCCCCAGTGTGTGTCTCAGCTCCCGAGTACCCTAGCCCCAGTGTGTCTCAGCCCCTGTGTGTCGGCCTCATTCCTCCCAGCTCCAGTGTGTGTCTCAGCCCCAGTGTGTCGGCCTCATTCCTCCCAGCTCCAGTGTGTGTCGCAGCCCCAGTGTGTGTCTCAGCCCCAGTGTGTTGGCCTCATTCCTCCCAGCGTCAGTGTGTGTCTCAGCCCTAGTGTGTCAGCTTCATTCCTCCAAGTGCCAGTGTGTGTCTCAGCCCCAGTGTGTCTGACTCATTCCACCCAGCACCAGTGTGTGTCTCAACCCCAGTGTGTCGGCCTCATTCTTCCCAGGAGCAGTGTGTGTTTCAGCCACAGTGTCTCAGCCACATTCCTCCCAGCGCCAGTGTGTTTCTCAGCCCCAGTGTGTCAGCCTCATTCCTCCCAGCGCCAGTGTCTGTCTCAGCCCCAGTGTGTCAGACTCATTCCTCCCAGTGCCAGTGTGTGTCTCAGCCCTAGTGTGTCGGCCTCATTCCTCCCAGTGTCAAAGTGTGTCTCAGCCCCAGTGTGTCGGCCTCATTCCTCCCAGCTCCTGTGTGTGTCTCAGCCCCAGTGTGTCGGCCTCATTCCTCCCTGCACCAGTGTGTGTCTCAGCCCCAGTGTGTCGGCCTCATTCTTCCCAGCACCAGTGTGTGTCTCATACCCATTCCCCCCAGACCCAGTGTATGTCTCAGCACCAGTGTATGTCTCAGCCCCAGTGTACCCTACCCCCAGTGTGTCTCCCTTATTCCTCCCGGCTCCTGTGTGTGTCTCAGCCACAGTGTGTCTGCCTCATTCCTCCCAGTGCCAGTGTGTGTCTCAGCCCCAGAGTGTTGACCTAATTCCTCCCAGCTCCAGTGTGGGTCTCAGCCCCAGTGTGTCGGCCTCATTCCTCCCTGCTCCAGTGTGTGTCTCAGCCCCAGTGTGTCGGCCTCATTCCTCCCAGCGCCAGCACCAGTGTGTGACCCGGCCCCAGTGTGTCGGACTCATTCCTCCCAGTGCCGGTGTGTGTCTCAGCCCCAGTGTGTTGACCTAATTCCTCCCAGCTCCAGTGTATGTCTCAGCCCAAGTGTGTTGTCCTCATTCCTCCCAGGTCCATTGTGTGTCTCAGCCCCAGTGTGTCGGCCTCATTCCTCCCAGTGTCAGTGTGTGTCTCAGCCCCAGTGTGTCTGCCTAATTCCTCCCAGCTCCAGTGTGTGTCTTATCCCCAGTGTGTCAGCATCATTCCTCCCAGCACGAGTGTGTGTCTCAGCCCCAGTGTGTCGGCCTCATTCCTCCAAGCGCCAGTGTGTGTCTCAGCCCCAGTGTGTCGGCCTCATTCCTCCCAGCGCCAGCACAAGTGTCTGTCTCAGCCCCAGTGTGTCGGCCTCATTCTTCCCAGCACCAATGTGTGTCACAGCCCCATTCCCCCCAGACCCAGTGTGTGTCTCAGTCCCAGTGTGCCCTAGCCCCAGTGTGTGTCTCAGCCCCAGTGTGTGTCTCAGCCCCAGTGTACCCTAGCCCCAGTGTGTCTCAGCCCTAGTGTGTCGCCCTCATTCCTCCCTGCTCCAGTGTGTGTTTCAGCCCCAGTGTGTCGGCCTCATTCCTCCCAGCTCCAGTGTGTGTCTCAGCCCCAGTGTTTCAGCCTCATTCCTCCCAGCGCCAGTATGTGTCTCAGCCCCAGTGTGTTGGCCTCATTCTTCCCAGCACCAGAGTGTGTCTCAGCCCCAGTGTGTCGGCATCATTCTTCCCAGCACCAATGTGTGTCGCAGCCCCATTCCCCCCAGACCCAGTGTATGTCTCAGTCCCAGTGTGCCCTAGCCCCAGTGTGTGTCTCAGCCCCAGTGTGTGTCTCAGCCCCAGTGTACCCTAGCCCCAGTGTGTCTCAGCCCCAGTGTGTCGGCCTCATTCCTCCAAGTGCCAGTGTGTGTCTCAGCCCCAGTGTGTCGGCCACATTCCTCCCAGCACCAGTGTGTGTCTCAGCCCCAGTGTTTCAGCCTCATTCCTCCCAGCGCCAGTATGTGTCTCAGCCCCAGTGTGTTGGCCTCATTCTTCCCAGCACCAGAGTGTGTCTCAGCCCCAGTGTGTCGGCATCATTCTTCCCAGCACCAATGTGTGTCGCAGCCCCATTCCCCCCAGACCCAGTGTATGTCTCAGTCCCAGTGTGCCCTAGCCCCAGTGTGTGTCTCAGCCCCAGTGTGTGTCTCAGCCCCAGTGTACCCTAGCCCCAGTGTGTCTCAGCCCCTGTGTGTCGGCCTCATTCCTGCCAGCTCCAGTGTGTGTCTCAGCCCCAGTGTGTCGGCCTCATTCCTCCCACCTCCAGTGTGTGTCTCAGCCCCAGTGTGTCGGCCTTATTCCTCCAAGTGCCAGTGTGTGTCTTATCCCCAGTGTGTCAGCATCATTCCTCCCAGCACGAGTGTGTGTCTCAGCCCCAGTGTGTCGGCCTCATTCCTCCCAGAACCATTGTGTGTCTCAGCCCCAGTGTGTCGGCCTCATTCTCCCCAGCACCAGTGTATCACAGCCCCATTCCCCCCAGACCTAGTGTATGTCTCAGTCCCAGTGTGCCCTAGCCCCAGTGTGTGTCTCTGCCCCAGTGTGTGTCTCAGCCCCAGTGTACCCTAGCCCCAGTGTGTCTCAGCCCCAGTGTGTTGGCCTCATTCCTCCCAGCTCCAGTGTGTGTCTCAGCCCCAGTGTGTCGGCCTCATTCCTCCCAGCTCCAGTGTGTGTCTCAGCCCCAGTGTGCCGGCCTCATTCCTCCAAGCGCCAGTGTGTGTCTCAGCCCCAGTGTGTCGGCCACATTCCTCCCAGCACCAGTGTGTGTCTCAGCCCCAGTGTGTCAGCCTCATTCCTCCCAGCACCAGTGTGTGTCTCAGCCCCAGTGTGCTGGCCTCATTACTCCCAGCTCCAGTGTGTGTCTCAGCCCCAGTGTGTCGGCCTCATTCCCCCCAGCACCAATGTGTCACAGCCCCAGTGTGTCGGCCTCATTCCCCCCAGCACCAGTGTGTCACAGCCCCATTCCCCCCAGACCCAGTGTATGTCTCAGTCCCAGTGTGCCCTTGCCCCAGTGTGTGTCTCAGCCCCAGTGTGTGTCTCAGCCCCAGTGTACCATAGCCCCAGTGTTTCTCAGCCCCAGTGTGTTGGCCTCATTCCTCACAGCTCCAGTGTGTGTCTCAGCCCCATTGTGTCGGCCTCATTCCTCCCAGCTCCAGTGTGTGTCTCAGCCCCAGTGTGTCGGCCTCATTCCTCCAAGCGCCAGTGTGTGTCTCAGCCCCAGTGTGTCGGCCACATTCCTCCCAGCACCAGTGTGTGTCTCAGCCCCAGTGTGTCAGCCTCATTCCTCCCAGCGCCAGTGTGTGTCTCAGCCCCAGTGTGCTGGCCTCATTACTCCCAGCCTCAGTGTGTGTCTCAGCCCCAGTGTGTCGGCCTCATTCCCCCCAGCACCAGTGTGTCACAGCCCCAGTGTGTCGGCCTCATTCCCCCCAGCACGAGTGTGTCTCAGCCCCAGTGTGTCGGCCTCATTCCTCCCAGCGCCAGTGTGTGCCTCAGTCCCAGTGTGTCAGCCTCATTCCTCCCAGCGCCAGTGTGTGTCTCAGCCGCAGTGTGTCGGCCTCATTCCTCCCAGCGCCAGTGTGTGTCTCAGCCCCAGTGTTTCGGCCTCATTCTTCCCAGCACCAGTGTGTGTCTCAGCCCCAGTGTGTCGGCATCATTCTTAACAGCACCAGTGTGTGTCTCAGCCCCATTCCCCTCAGTCCCAGTGTATGTCTCAACCCCAGTGTGTGTCTCAGCCCCAGTGTACCCTAGCCCCAGTATGTCGGCCTCATTCCTCCCAGCTCCAGTGTGTGTCTCAGCCCCAGTGTGTCGGCCTCATTCCTCCCAGCCCCAGTGTGCCCTAGCTCCAGTGTGTGTCTCAGCCCAAGTGTGTATCTCAGCCCCAGTGTGTCGGCCTAATTCCTCCCAGTGCCAGTATGTGTTTCAGCCTCAGTGTGTCGGCCTCATTCCTCCCCGCGCCAGCACAAGTGTGTGTCTCAGCCGCAGTGTGTTGGCCACATTCTACCCAGAACCAGTGTGTGTCTCAGCCCCATTCGCCCCAGACCCAGTGTATGTCTCAGCCCCAGTGTGTGTCTCAGCCCCAGTGTACCCTAGCCCCAGTTTGTCTCAGCCCCAGTGTGTCGGCCTCAATCCTCCCAGCTCCTGTGTGTGTCTCAGCCCCAGTGTGTCGGCCTCATTCCTCCCAGCGCCAGTGTGTGCCTCAGCCCCAGTGTGTCAGCCTCATTCCTCCCAGCGCCAGTGTGTGCCTCAGCCCCAGTGTGTCAGCCTCATTCCTCCCAGCGCCAGTGTGTGTCTCAGCCGCAGTGTGTCGGCCTCATTCCTCCCAGCGCCAGTGTGTGTCTCAGCCCCAGTGTTTCGGCCTCATTCTTCCCAGCACCAGTGTGTGTTTCAACCCCAGTGTGTCGGCCTCATTCCTCCCAGCTCCAGTGTGTGTCTCAGCCCCAGTGTGTCGGCCTCATTCCTCCCAGCTCCAGTGTGTGTCTCAGCCCCAGTGTGTCGGCCTCATTCCTCCCAGCTCCAGTGTGTGTCGCAGCCCCATTGTGTGTCTCAGCCCAAGTGTGTTGACCTCATTCCTCCCAGTGCCAGTGTGTGTCTCAGCCCCAGTGTGTCGGCCTCATACCTCCAAGTGCCAGTGTGTGTCTCAGCCCCAGTGTGTCGGCCTCATTCCTCCCAGCACCAGTGTGTTTCTCAGCCCCAGTGTGTCGGCCTCATTCTTCCCAGCAGCAGTGTGTGTCTCAGCCCCAGTGTGTCAGCCTCATTCCTCCCAGCGCCAGTATGTGTCTCAGCCCCAGTGTGTCGGCCTCATTCTTCCCAGCACCAGTGTGTGTCTCAGCCCCAGTGTGTCGGCATCATTCTTCCCAGCACCAATGTGTGTCACAGCCCCATTCCCCCCAGACCCAGTGTATGTCTCAGTCCCAGTGTGCCCTAGCCCCAGTGTGTGTCTCAGCCCCAGTGTGTGTCTCAGCCCCAGTGTACCCTAGCCCCAGTGTGTCTCAGCCCCAGTGTGTCGGCCTCATTCCTGCCAGCTCCAGTGTGTGTCTCAGCCCCAGTGTGTCGGCCTCATTCCTCCCACCTCCAGTGTGTGTCTCAGCCCCAGTGTGTCGGCCTTATTCCTCCAAGTGCCAGTGTGTGTCTTATCCCCAGTGTGTCAGCCTCATTCCCCCCAGCACCAGTGTGTCACAGCCCCATTCCCCCCAGACCCAGTGTATGTCTCAGTCCCAGTGTGCCCTTGCCCCAGTGTGTGTCTCAGCCCCAGTGTGTGTCTCAGCCCCAGTGTACCATAGCCCCAGTGTGTCTCAGCCCCAGTGTGTTGGCAACATTCCTCACAGCTCCAGTGTGTGTCTCAGCCCCATTGTGTCGGCCTCATTCCTCCCAGCTCCAGTGTGTGTCTCAGCCCCAGTGTGTCGGCCTCATTCCTCCAAGTGCCAGTGTGTATCTCAGCCCCAGTGTGTCTGACTCATTCCACCCAGCACCAGTGTGTGTCTCAACCCCAGTGTGTCGGCCTCATTCTTCCCAGCAGCAGTGTGTGTCTCAGCCCCAGTGTCTCAGCCACATTCCTCCCAGCGCCAGTGTGTTTCTCAGCCCCAGTGTGTCAGCCTCATTCCTCCCAGCGCCAGTGTCTGTCTCAGCCCCAGTGTGTCGGACTCATTCCTCCCAGTGCCAGTGTGTGTCTCAGCCCCAGTGTGTTGGCCTCATTCCTCCCAGTGTCAATGTGTGTCTCAGCCCCAGTGTGTCGGCCTAATTCCTCCCAGCTCCAGTGTGTGTCTTTTCCCCAGTGTGTCAGCATCATTCCTCCCAGCACCAGTGTGTGTCTCAGCCCCAGTGTGTCGGCCTCATTCCTCCCCCAGCACCAGTGTGTGTCTCAGCCGCAGTGTGTCGGCCTCATTCCTCCCAGCGCCAGTGTGTGTCTCAGCCCCAGTGTGTCGGCCTCATTCTTCCCAGCACCAGTGTGTGTCTCAGCCCCAGTGTGTCAGCCTCATTCTTCCCAGCACCAGTGTGTGTCACTGCCCCATTACCCCTAGACCCAGTGTATGTCTCAGCCCCAGTGTGCCCTAGCCCCAGTGTGTCTCAGCCCCAGTGTACCCTAGCCCCAGTGTGTCTGAGCCCCAGTGTGTTGGCCTCTTTCCTCCCAGCTCCAGTATGTGTCTCAGCCCCAGTGTGTCGGCCTCATTCTTCCCAGCACCAGTGTGTGTCTCAGCCCCAGTGTGTCGTCATCATTCTTCCCAGCACCAATGTGTGTCACAGCCCCTTTCCCCCCAGACCCAATGTATGTCTCAGCCCCAGTGTGTGTCTCAGCCCCAGTGTACCCTAGCCCCAGTGTGTCTCAGCCTCAGTGTGTCGGCCTCATTCCTCCCAGCTCCAGTGTGTGTCTCAGCCCCGGTGTGTCGGTCTCATTCCTCCCAGCGCCAGTGTGTGTCTCAGCCCCAGTGTGTCAGCCTCATTCCTCCTAGAGCCAGTGTGTGTCTCAGTCCCAGTGTGTCTGCCTCAGTCTTCCCAGCTCCAGTGTGTGTCCCAGCCCCAGTGTGTCGGCCTCATTCCTCCCAGCGATGGTGTGTGTCTCAGCCCCAGTGTGTCGGCCTCATTCCTCCCAGAGCAATTGTGTGTCTCAGCCCCAGTGTGCTGGCCTCATTACTCACAGCTCCAGTGTGTGTCTCAGTCCCAGAGTGTCGGCCTCATTCCCCCCAGCACCAGTGTGTCACAGCCCCAGTGTGTCGGCCTCATTCCCCCCAGCACCACTGTGTCTCAGCCTCAGTGTGTCGGCCTCATTCCTCCCTGCGCCAGTGTGTGTCTCAGCCCCAGTGTGTCAGCCTCATTCCTCCCAGTGCCGGTGTGTGTCTCAGCCCCAGTGTTTCAGCCTCATTCTTCCCAGCACCAGTGTGTGTCTCAGCCCCAGTGTGTCGGCATTATTCTTACCTGCACCAGTGTGTGTCACAGCCCCATTCCCCCCAGATCCAGTGTATGTCTCAGTCCCAGTGTGCCCTAGCCCCAGTGTGTGTCTCAGCCCCAGTGTGTGTCTCAGCTCCCGAGTACCCTAGCCCCAGTGTGTCTCAGCCCCTGTGTGTCGGCCTCATTCCTCCCAGCTCCAGTGTGTGTCTCAGCCCCAGTGTGTCTGCCTCATTCCTCCCAGCTCCAGTGTGTGTCGCAGCCCCAGTGTGTGTCTCAGCCCCAGTGTGTTGGCCTCATTCCTCCCAGCGTCAGTGTGTGTCTCAGCCCTAGTGTGTCAGCCTCATTCCTCCAAGTGCCAGTGTGTGTCTCAGCCCCAGTGTGTCTGACTCATTCCACCCAGCACCAGTGTGTGTCTCAACCCCAGTGTGTCAGCCTCATTCTTCCCAGGAGCAGTGTGTGTCTCAGCCCCAGTGTGTCGGCATTATTCTTACCTGCACCAGTGTGTGTCACAGCCCCATTCCCCCCAGATCCAGTGTATGTCTCAGTCCCAGTGTGCCCTAGCCCCAGTGTGTGTCTCAGCCCCAGTGTGTGTCTCAGCTCCCGAGTACCCTAGCCCCAGTGTGTCTCAGCCCCTGTGTGTCGGCCTCATTCCTCCCAGCTCCAGTGTGTGTCTCAGCCCCAGTGTGTCGGCCTCATTCCTCCCAGCTCCAGTGTGTGTCGCAGCCCCAGTGTGTGTCACAGCCCCAGTGTGTCGGCCTCATTCCCCCCAGCACCAGTGTGTCTCAGCCTCAGTGTGTCGGCCTCATTCCTCCCTGCGCCAGTGTGTGTCTCAGCCCCAGTGTGTCAGCCTCATTCCTCCCAGTGCCGGTGTGTGTCTCAGCCCCAGTGTTTCAGCCTCATTCTTCCCAGCACCAGTGTGTGTCTCAGCCCCAGTGTGTCGGCATTATTCTTAACTGCACCATTGTGTGTCACAGCCCCATTCCCCCCAGATCCAGTGTATGTCTCAGTCCCAGTGTGCCCTAGCCCCAGTGTGTGTCTCAGCCCCAGTGTGTGTCTCAGCCCCCGAGTACCCTAGCCCCAGTGTGTCTCAGCCCCTGTGTGTCGGCCTCATTCCTCCCAGCTCCAGTGTGTGTCTCAGCCCCAGTGTGTCGGCCTCATTCCTCCCAGCTCCAGTGTGTGTCGCAGCCCCAGTGTGTGTCTCAGCCCCCGAGTACCCTAGCCCCAGTGTGTCTCAGCCCCTGTGTGTCGGCCTCATTCCTCCCAGCTCCAGTGTGTGTCGCAGCCCCAGTGTGTGTCTCAGCCCCAGTGTGTTGGCCTCATTCCTCCCAGCGTCAGTGTGTGTCTCAGCCCTAGTGTGTCGGCCTCATTCCTCCAAGTGCCAGTGTGTGTCTCAGCCCCAGTGTGTCTGACTCATTCCAGCCAGCACCAGTGTGTGTCTCAACCCCAGTGTGTCGGCCTCATTCTTCCCAGCAGCAGTGTGTGTCTCAGCCCCAGTGTCTCAGCCACATTCCTCCCAGCGCCAGTGTGTTTCTCAGCCCCAGTGTGTCAGCCTCATTCCTCCCAGCGCCAGTGTCTGTCTCAGCCCCAGTGTGTCAGACTCATTCCTCCCAGTGCCAGTGTGTGTCTCAGCCCCAGTGTGTTGGCCTCATTCCTCCCAGTGTCAATGTGTGTCTCAGCCCCAGTGTGTCGGCCTAATTCCTCCCAGCTCCAGTGTGTGTCTTTTCCCCAGTGTGTCAGCATCATTCCTCCCAGCACCAGTGTGTGTCTCAGCCCCACTGTGTCGGCCTCATTCCTCCCCCAGCACCAGTGTGTGTCTCAGCCGCAGTGTGTCGGCCTCATTCCTCCCAGCGCCAGTGTGTGTCTCAGCCCCAGTGTGTCGGCCTCATTCTTCCCAGCACCAGTGTGTGTCTCAGCCCCAGTGTGTCGGCCTCATTCTTCCCAGCACCAGTGTGTGTCACTGCCCCATTACCCCTAGACCCAGTGTATGTCTCAGCCCCAGTGTGCCCTAGCCCCAGTGTGTCTCAGCCCCAGTGTACCCTAGCCCCAGTGTGTCTGAGCCCCAGTGTGTTGGCCTCTTTCCTCCCAGCTCCAGTATGTGTCTCAGCCCCAGTGTGTCGGCCTCATTCTTCCCAGCACCAGTGTGTGTCTCAGCCCCAGTGTGTCGTCATCATTCTTCCCAGCACCAATGTGTGTCACAGCCCCTTTCCCCCCAGACCCAATGTATGTCTCAGCCCCAGTGTGTGTCTCAGCCCCAGTGTACCCTAGCCCCAGTGTGTCTCAGCCTCAGTGTGTCGGCCTCATTCCTCCCAGCTCCAGTGTGTGTCTCAGCCCCAGTGTGTCAGCCTCATTCCTCCTAGAGCCAGTGTGTGTCTCAGTCCCAGTGTGTCTGCCTCATTCTTCCCAGCTCCAGTGTGTGTCCCAGCCCCAGTGTGTCGGCCTCATTCCTCCCAGCGATGGTGTGTGTCTCAGCCCCAGTGTGTCGGCCTCATTCCTCCCAGAGCAATTGTGTGTCTCAGCCCCAGTGTGCTGGCCTCATTACTCACAGCTCCAGTGTGTGTCTCAGTCCCAGAGTGTCGGCCTCATTCCCCCCAGCACCAGTGTGTCACAGCCCCAGTGTGTCGGCCTCATTCCCCCCAGCACCAGTGTGTCTCAGCCTCAGTGTGTCGGCCTCATTCCTCCCTGCGCCAGTGTGTGTCTCAGCCCCAGTGTGTCAGCCTCATTCCTCCCAGTGCCGGTGTGTGTCTCAGCCCCAGTGTTTCAGCCTCATTCTTCCCAGCACCAGTGTGTGTCTCAGCCCCAGTGTGTCGGCATTATTCTTACCTGCACCAGTGTGTGTCACAGCCCTATTCCCCCCAGATCCAGTGTATGTCTCAGTCCCAGTGTGCCCTAGCCCCAGTGTGTGTCTCAGCCCCAGTGTGTGTCTCAGCTCCCGAGTACCCTAGCCCCAGTGTGTCTCAGCCCCTGTGTGTCGGCCTCATTCCTCCCAGCTCCAGTGTGTGTCTCAGCCCCAGTGTGTCGGCCTCATTCCTCCCAGCTCCAGTGTGTGTCGCAGCCCCAGTGTGTGTCTCAGCCCCAGTGTGTTGGCCTCATTCCTCCCAGCGTCAGTGTGTGTCTCAGCCCTAGTGTGTCAGCCTCATTCCTCCAAGTGCCAGTGTGTGTCTCAGCCCCAGTGTGTCTGACTCATTCCACCCAGCACCAGTGTGTGTCTCAACCCCAGTGTGTCAGCCTCATTCTTCCCAGGAGCAGTGTGTGTCTCAGCCCCAGTGTGTCGGCATTATTCTTACCTGCACCAGTGTGTGTCACAGCCCCATTCCCCCCAGATCCAGTGTATGTCTCAGTCCCAGTGTGCCCTAGCCCCAGTGTGTGTCTCAGCCCCAGTGTGTGTCTCAGCTCCCGAGTACCCTAGCCCCAGTGTGTCTCAGCCCCTGTGTGTCGGCCTCATTCCTCCCAGCTCCAGTGTGTGTCTCAGCCCCAGTGTGTCGGCCTCATTCCTCCCAGCTCCAGTGTGTGTCGCAGCCCCAGTGTGTGTCTCAGCCCCAGTGTGTTGGCCTCATTCCTCCCAGCGTCAGTGTGTGTCTCAGCCCTAATGTGTCAGCTTCATTCCTCCAAGTGCCAGTGTGTGTCTCAGCCCCAGTGTGTCTGACTCATTCCACCCAGCACCAGTGTGTGTCTCAACCCCAGTGTGTCGGCCTCATTCTTCCCAGGAGCAGTGTGTGTTTCAGCCACAGTGTCTCAGCCACATTCCTCCCAGCGCCAGTGTGTTTCTCAGCCCCAGTGTGTCAGCCTCATTCCTCCCAGCGCCAGTGTCTGTCTCAGCCCCAGTGTGTCAGACTCATTCCACCCAGCACCAGTGTGTGTCTCAACCCCAGTGTGTCGGCCTCATTCTTCCCAGGAGCAGTGTGTGTTTCAGCCACAGTGTCTCAGCCACATTCCTCCCAGCGCCAGTGTGTTTCTCAGCCCCAGTGTGTCGGCCTCATTCCTCCCAGCGCCAGTGTCTGTCTCAGCCCCAGTGTGTCGGACTCATTCCTCCCAGTGCCAGTGTGTGTCTCAGCCCCAGTGTGTTGGCCTCATTCCTCCCAGTGTCAATGTGTGTCTCAGCCCCAGTGTGTCGGCCTAATTCCTCCCAGCTCCAGTGTGTGTCTTTTCCCCAGTGTGTCAGCATCATTCCTCCCAGCACCAGTGTGTGTCTCAGCCCCACTGTGTCGGCCTCATTCCTCCCCCAGCACCAGTGTGTGTCTCAGCCGCAGTGTGTCGGCCTCATTCCTCCCAGCGCCAGTGTGTGTCTCAGCCCCAGTGTGTCGGCCTCATTCTTCCCAGCACCAGTGTGTGTCTCAGCCCCAGTGTGTCGGCCTCATTCTTCCCAGCACCAGTGTGTGTCACTGCCCCATTACCCCTAGACCCAGTGTATGTCTCAGCCCCAGTGTGCCCTAGCCCCAGTGTGTCTCAGCCCCAGTGTACCCTAGCCCCAGTGTGTCTGAGCCCCAGTGTGTTGGCCTCTTTCCTCCCAGCTCCAGTATGTGTCTCAGCCCCAGTGTGTCGGCCTCATTCTTCCCAGCACCAGTGTGTGTCTCAGCCCCAGTGTGTCGTCATCATTCTTCCCAGCACCAATGTGTGTCACAGCCCCTTTCCCCCCAGACCCAATGTATGTCTCAGCCCCAGTGTGTGTCTCAGCCCCAGTGTACCCTAGCCCCAGTGTGTCTCAGCCTCAGTGTGTCGGCCTCATTCCTCCCAGCTCCAGTGTGTGTCTCAGCCCCAGTGTGTCAGCCTCATTCCTCCTAGAGCCAGTGTGTGTCTCAGTCCCAGTGTGTCTGCCTCATTCTTCCCAGCTCCAGTGTGTGTCCCAGCCCCAGTGTGTCGGCCTCATTCCTCCCAGCGATGGTGTGTGTCTCAGCCCCAGTGTGTCGGCCTCATTCCTCCCAGAGCAATTGTGTGTCTCAGCCCCAGTGTGCTGGCCTCATTACTCACAGCTCCAGTGTGTGTCTCAGTCCCAGAGTGTCGGCCTCATTCCCCCCAGCACCAGTGTGTCACAGCCCCAGTGTGTCGGCCTCATTCCCCCCAGCACCAGTGTGTCTCAGCCTCAGTGTGTCGGCCTCATTCCTCCCTGCGCCAGTGTGTGTCTCAGCCCCAGTGTGTCAGCCTCATTCCTCCCAGTGCCGGTGTGTGTCTCAGCCCCAGTGTTTCAGCCTCATTCTTCCCAGCACCAGTGTGTGTCTCAGCCCCAGTGTGTCGGCATTATTCTTACCTGCACCAGTGTGTGTCACAGCCCCATTCCCCCCAGATCCAGTGTATGTCTCAGTCCCAGTGTGCCCTAGCCCCAGTGTGTGTCTCAGCCCCAGTGTGTGTCTCAGCTCCCGAGTACCCTAGCCCCAGTGTGTCTCAGCCCCTGTGTGTCGGCCTCATTCCTCCCAGCTCCAGTGTGTGTCTCAGCCCCAGTGTGTCGGCCTCATTCCTCCCAGCTCCAGTGTGTGTCGCAGCCCCAGTGTGTGTCTCAGCCCCAGTGTGTTGGCCTCATTCCTCCCAGCGTCAGTGTGTGTCTCAGCCCTAGTGTGTCAGCCTCATTCCTCCAAGTGCCAGTGTGTGTCTCAGCCCCAGTGTGTCTGACTCATTCCACCCAGCACCAGTGTGTGTCTCAACCCCAGTGTGTCAGCCTCATTCTTCCCAGGAGCAGTGTGTGTCTCAGCCCCAGTGTGTCGGCATTATTCTTACCTGCACCGGTGTGTGTCACAGCCCCATTCCCCCCAGATCCAGTGTATGTCTCAGTCCCAGTGTGCCCTAGCCCCAGTGTGTGTCTCAGCCCCAGTGTGTGTCTCAGCTCCCGAGTACCCTAGCCCCAGTGTGTCTCAGCCCCTGTGTGTCGGCCTCATTCCTCCCAGCTCCAGTGTGTGTCTCAGCCCCAGTGTGTCGGCCTCATTCCTCCCAGCTCCAGTGTGTGTCGCAGCCCCAGTGTGTGTCTCAGCCCCAGTGTGTTGGCCTCATTCCTCCCAGCGTCAGTGTGTGTCTCAGCCCTAGTGTGTCAGCTTCATTCCTCCAAGTGCCAGTGTGTGTCTCAGCCCCAGTGTGTCTGACTCATTCCACCCAGCACCAGTGTGTGTCTCAACCCCAGTGTGTCGGCCTCATTCTTCCCAGGAGCAGTGTGTGTTTCAGCCACAGTGTCTCAGCCACATTCCTCCCAGCGCCAGTGTGTTTCTCAGCCCCAGTGTGTCAGCCTCATTCCTCCCAGCGCCAGTGTCTGTCTCAGCCCCAGTGTGTCAGACTCATTCCACCCAGCACCAGTGTGTGTCTCAACCCCAGTGTGTCGGCCTCATTCTTCCCAGGAGCAGTGTGTGTTTCAGCCACAGTGTCTCAGCCACATTCCTCCCAGCGCCAGTGTGTTTCTCAGCCCCAGTGTGTCAGCCTCATTCCTCCCAGCGCCAGTGTCTGTCTCAGCCCCAGTGTGTCGGACTCATTCCTCCCAGTGCCAGTGTGTGTCTCAGCCCCAGTGTGTTGGCCTCATTCCTCCCAGTGTCAATGTGTGTCTCAGCCCCAGTGTGTCGGCCTAATTCCTCCCAGCTCCAGTGTGTGTCTTTTCCCCAGTGTGTCAGCATCATTCCTCCCAGCACCAGTGTGTGTCTCAGCCCCACTGTGTCGGCCTCATTCCTCCCCCAGCACCAGTGTGTGTCTCAGCCGCAGTGTGTCGGCCTCATTCCTCCCAGCGCCAGTGTGTGTCTCAGCCCCAGTGTGTCGGCCTCATTCTTCCCAGCACCAGTGTGTGTCTCAGCCCCAGTGTGTCGGCCTCATTCTTCCCAGCACCAGTGTGTGTCACTGCCCCATTACCCCTAGACCCAGTGTATGTCTCAGCCCCAGTGTGCCCTAGCCCCAGTGTGTCTCAGCCCCAGTGTACCCTAGCCCCAGTGTTTCTGAGCCCCAGTGTGTTGGCCTCTTTCCTCCCAGCTCCAGTATGTGTCTCAGCCCCAGTGTGTCGGCCTCATTCTTCCCAGCACCAGTGTGTGTCTCAGCCCCAGTGTGTCGTCATCATTCTTCCCAGCACCAATGTGTGTCACAGCCCCTTTCCCCCCAGACCCAATGTATGTCTCAGCCCCAGTGTGTGTCTCAGCCCCAGTGTACCCTAGCCCCAGTGTGTCTCAGCCTCAGTGTGTCGGCCTCATTCCTCCCAGCTCCAGTGTGTGTCTCAGCCCCAGTGTGTCAGCCTCATTCATCCTAGAGCCAGTGTGTGTCTCAGTCCCAGTGTGTCTGCCTCATTCTTCCCAGCTCCAGTGTGTGTCCCAGCCCCAGTGTGTCGGCCTCATTCCTCCCAGCGATGGTGTGTGTCTCAGCCCCAGTGTGTCGGCCTCATTCCTCCCAGAGCAATTGTGTGTCTCAGCCCCAGTGTGCTGGCCTCATTACTCACAGCTCCAGTGTGTGTCTCAGTCCCAGAGTGTCGGCCTCATTCCCCCCAGCACCAGTGTGTCACAGCCCCAGTGTGTCGGCCTCATTCCCCCCAGCACCAGTGTGTCTCAGCCTCAGTGTGTCGGCCTCATTCCTCCCTGCGCCAGTGTGTGTCTCAGCCCCAGTGTGTCAGCCTCATTCCTCCCAGTGCCGGTGTGTGTCTCAGCCCCAGTGTTTCAGCCTCATTCTTCCCAGCACCAGTGTGTGTCTCAGCCCCAGTGTGTCGGCATTATTCTTACCTGCACCAGTGTGTGTCACAGCCCCATTCCCCCCAGATCCAGTGTATGTCTCAGTCCCAGTGTGCCCTAGCCCCAGTGTGTGTCTCAGCCCCAGTGTGTGTCTCAGCTCCCGAGTACCCTAGCCCCAGTGTGTCTCAGCCCCTGTGTGTCGGCCTCATTCCTCCCAGCTCCAGTGTGTGTCTCAGCCCCAGTGTGTCGGCCTCATTCCTCCCAGCTCCAGTGTGTGTCGCAGCCCCAGTGTGTGTCTCAGCCCCAGTGTGTTGGCCTCATTCCTCCCAGCGTCAGTGTGTGTCTCAGCCCTAGTGTGTCAGCCTCATTCCTCCAAGTGCCAGTGTGTGTCTCAGCCCCAGTGTGTCTGACTCATTCCACCCAGCACCAGTGTGTGTCTCAACCCCAGTGTGTCAGACTCATTCTTCCCAGGAGCAGTGTGTGTCTCAGCCCCAGTGTGTCGGCATTATTCTTACCTGCACCAGTGTGTGTCACAGCCCCATTCCCCCCAGATCCAGTGTATGTCTCAGTCCCAGTGTGCCCTAGCCCCAGTGTGTGTCTCAGCCCCAGTGTGTGTCTCAGCTCCCGAGTACCCTAGCCCCAGTGTGTCTCAGCCCCTGTGTGTCGGCCTCATTCCTCCCAGCTCCAGTGTGTGTCTCAGCCCCAGTGTGTCAGCCTCATTCCTCCCAGCTCCAGTGTGTGTCGCAGCCCCAGTGTGTGTCTCAGCCCCAGTGTGTTGGCCTCATTCCTCCCAGCGTCAGTGTGTGTCTCAGCCCTAGTGTGTCAGCTTCATTCCTCCAAGTGCCAGTGTGTGTCTCAGCCCCAGTGTGTCTGACTCATTCCACCCAGCACCAGTGTGTGTCTCAACCCCAGTGTGTCGGCCTCATTCTTCCCAGGAGCAGTGTGTGTTTCAGCCACAGTGTCTCAGGCACATTCCTCCCAGCGCCAGTGTGTTTCTCAGCCCCAGTGTGTCAGCCTCATTCCTCCCAGCGCCAGTGTCTGTCTCAGCCCCAGTGTGTCAGACTCATTCCTCCCAGTGCCAGTGTGTGTCTCAGCCCCAGTGTTTCAGCCTCATTCTTCCCAGCACCAGTGTGTGTCTCAGCCCCAGTGTGTCGGCATTATTCTTACCTGCACCAGTGTGTGTCACAGCCCCATTCCCCCCAGATCCAGTGTATGTCTCAGTCCCAGTGTGCCCTAGCCCCAGTGTGTGTCTCAGCCCCAGTGTGTGTCTCAGCTCCCGAGTACCCTAGCCCCAGTGTGTCTCAGCCCCTGTGTGTCGGCCTCATTCCTCCCAGCTCCAGTGTGTGTCTCAGCCCCAGTGTGTCGGCCTCATTCCTCCCAGCTCCAGTGTGTGTCGCAGCCCCAGTGTGTGTCTCAGCCCCAGTGTGTTGGCCTCATTCCTCCCAGCGTCAGTGTGTGTCTCAGCCCTAGTGTGTCAGCCTCATTCCTCCAAGTGCCAGTGTGTGTCTCAGCCCCAGTGTGTCTGACTCATTCCACCCAGCACCAGTGTGTGTCTCAACCCCAGTGTGTCAGCCTCATTCTTCCCAGGAGCAGTGTGTGTCTCAGCCCCAGTGTGTCGGCATTATTCTTACCTGCACCAGTGTGTGTCACAGCCCCATTCCCCCCAGATCCAGTGTATGTCTCAGTCCCAGTGTGCCCTAGCCCCAGTGTGTGTCTCAGCCCCAGTGTGTGTCTCAGCTCCCGAGTACCCTAGCCCCAGTGTGTCTCAGCCCCTGTGTGTCGGCCTCATTCCTCCCAGCTCCAGTGTGTGTCTCAGCCCCAGTGTGTCGGCCTCATTCCTCCCAGCTCCAGTGTGTGTCGCAGCCCCAGTGTGTGTCTCAGCCCCAGTGTGTTGGCCTCATTCCTCCCAGCGTCAGTGTGTGTCTCAGCCCTAGTGTGTCAGCTTCATTCCTCCAAGTGCCAGTGTGTGTCTCAGCCCCAGTGTGTCTGACTCATTCCACCCAGCACCAGTGTGTGTCTCAACCCCAGTGTGTCGGCCTCATTCTTCCCAGGAGCAGTGTGTGTTTCAGCCACAGTGTCTCAGCCACATTCCTCCCAGCGCCAGTGTGTTTCTCAGCCCCAGTGTGTCAGCCTCATTCCTCCCAGCGCCAGTGTCTGTCTCAGCCCCAGTGTGTCAGACTCATTCCACCCAGCACCAGTGTGTGTCTCAACCCCAGTGTGTCGGCCTCATTCTTCCCAGGAGCAGTGTGTGTTTCAGCCACAGTGTCTCAGCCACATTCCTCCCAGCGCCAGTGTGTTTCTCAGCCCCAGTGTGTCAGCCTCATTCCTCCCAGCGCCAGTGTCTGTCTCAGCCCCAGTGTGTCGGACTCATTCCTCCCAGTGCCAGTGTGTGTCTCAGCCCCAGTGTGTTGGCCTCATTCCTCCCAGTGTCAATGTGTGTCTCAGCCCCAGTGTGTCGGCCTAATTCCTCCCAGCTCCAGTGTGTGTCTTTTCCCCAGTGTGTCAGCATCATTCCTCCCAGCACCAGTGTGTGTCTCAGCCCCACTGTGTCGGCCTCATTCCTCCCCCAGCACCAGTGTGTGTCTCAGCCGCAGTGTGTCGGCCTCATTCCTCCCAGCGCCAGTGTGTGTCTCAGCCCCAGTGTGTCGGCCTCATTCTTCCCAGCACCAGTGTGTGTCTCAGCCCCAGTGTGTCGGCCTCATTCTTCCCAGCACCAGTGTGTGTCACTGCCCCATTACCCCTAGACCCAGTGTATGTCTCAGCCCCAGTGTGCCCTAGCCCCAGTGTGTCTCAGCCCCAGTGTACCCTAGCCCCAGTGTGTCTGAGCCCCAGTGTGTTGGCCTCTTTCCTCCCAGCTCCAGTATGTGTCTCAGCCCCAGTGTGTCGGCCTCATTCTTCCCAGCACCAGTGTGTGTCTCAGCCCCAGTGTGTCGTCATCATTCTTCCCAGCACCAATGTGTGTCACAGCCCCTTTCCCCCCAGACCCAATGTATGTCTCAGCCCCAGTGTGTGTCTCAGCCCCAGTGTACCCTAGCCCCAGTGTGTCTCAGCCTCAGTGTGTCGGCCTCATTCCTCCCAGCTCCAGTGTGTGTCTCAGCCCCAGTGTGTCAGCCTCATTCCTCCTAGAGCCAGTGTGTGTCTCAGTCCCAGTGTGTCTGCCTCATTCTTCCCAGCTCCAGTGTGTGTCCCAGCCCCAGTGTGTCGGCCTCATTCCTCCCAGCGATGGTGTGTGTCTCAGCCCCAGTGTGTCGGCCTCATTCCTCCCAGAGCAATTGTGTGTCTCAGCCCCAGTGTGCTGGCCTCATTACTCACAGCTCCAGTGTGTGTCTCAGTCCCAGAGTGTCGGCCTCATTCCCCCCAGCACCAGTGTGTCACAGCCCCAGTGTGTCGGCCTCATTCCCCCCAGCACCAGTGTGTCTCAGCCTCAGTGTGTCGGCCTCATTCCTCCCTGCGCCAGTGTGTGTCTCAGCCCCAGTGTGTCAGCCTCATTCCTCCCAGTGCCGGTGTGTGTCTCAGCCCCAGTGTTTCAGCCTCATTCTTCCCAGCACCAGTGTGTGTCTCAGCCCCAGTGTGTCGGCATTATTCTTACCTGCACCAGTGTGTGTCACAGCCCCATTCCCCCCAGATCCAGTGTATGTCTCAGTCCCAGTGTGCCCTAGCCCCAGTGTGTGTCTCAGCCCCAGTGTGTGTCTCAGCTCCCGAGTACCCTAGCCCCAGTGTGTCTCAGCCCCTGTGTGTCGGCCTCATTCCTCCCAGCTCCAGTGTGTGTCTCAGCCCCAGTGTGTCGGCCTCATTCCTCCCAGCTCCAGTGTGTGTCGCAGCCCCAGTGTGTGTCTCAGCCCCAGTGTGTTGGCCTCATTCCTCCCAGCGTCAGTGTGTGTCTCAGCCCTAGTGTGTCAGCCTCATTCCTCCAAGTGCCAGTGTGTGTCTCAGCCCCAGTGTGTCTGACTCATTCCACCCAGCACCAGTGTGTGTCTCAACCCCAGTGTGTCAGACTCATTCTTCCCAGGAGCAGTGTGTGTCTCAGCCCCAGTGTGTCGGCATTATTCTTACCTGCACCAGTGTGTGTCACAGCCCCATTCCCCCCAGATCCAGTGTATGTCTCAGTCCCAGTGTGCCCTAGCCCCAGTGTGTGTCTCAGCCCCAGTGTGTGTCTCAGCTCCCGAGTACCCTAGCCCCAGTGTGTCTCAGCCCCTGTGTGTCGGCCTCATTCCTCCCAGCTCCAGTGTGTGTCTCAGCCCCAGTGTGTCAGCCTCATTCCTCCCAGCTCCAGTGTGTGTCGCAGCCCCAGTGTGTGTCTCAGCCCCAGTGTGTTGGCCTCATTCCTCCCAGCGTCAGTGTGTGTCTCAGCCCTAGTGTGTCAGCTTCATTCCTCCAAGTGCCAGTGTGTGTCTCAGCCCCAGTGTGTCTGACTCATTCCACCCAGCACCAGTGTGTGTCTCAACCCCAGTGTGTCGGCCTCATTCTTCCCAGGAGCAGTGTGTGTTTCAGCCACAGTGTCTCAGCCACATTCCTCCCAGCGCCAGTGTGTTTCTCAGCCCCAGTGTGTCAGCCTCATTCCTCCCAGCGCCAGTGTCTGTCTCAGCCCCAGTGTGTCAGACTCATTCCTCCCAGTGCCAGTGTGTGTCTCAGCCCTAGTGTGTCGGCCTCATTCCTCCCAGTGTCAAAGTGTGTCTCAGCCCCAGTGTGTCGGCCTCATTCCTCCCAGCTCCTGTGTGTGTCTCAGCCCCAGTGTGTCGGCCTCATTCCTCCCTGCACCAGTGTGTGTCTCAGCCCCAGTGTGTCGGCCTCATTCTTCCCAGCACCAGTGTGTGTCTCAGACCCATTCCCCCCAGACCCAGTGTATGTCTCAGCACCAGTGTATGTCTCAGCCCCAGTGTACCCTACCCCCAGTGTGTCTCCCTTATTCCTCCCGGCTCCTGTGTGTGTCTCAGCCACAGTGTGTCTGCCTCATTCCTCCCAGTGCCAGTGTGTGTCTCAGCCCCAGAGTGTTGACCTAATTCCTCCCAGCTCCAGTGTGGGTCTCAGCCCCAGTGTGTCAGCCTCATTCCTCCCTGCTCCAGTGTGTGTCTCAGCCCCAGTGTGTCGGCCTCATTCCTCCCAGCGCCAGCACCAGTGTGTGACCCGGCCCCAGTGTGTCGGACTCATTCCTCCCAGTGCCGGTGTGTGTCTCAGCCCCAGTGTGTTGACCTAATTCCTCCCAGCTCCAGTGTATGTCTCAGCCCAAGTGTGTTGTCCTCATTCCTCCCAGGTCCATTGTGTGTCTCAGCCCCAGTGTGTCGGCCTCATTCCTCCCAGTGTCAGTGTGTGTCTCAGCCCCAGTGTGTCTGCCTAATTCCTCCCAGCTCCAGTGTGTGTCTTATCCCCAGTGTGTCAGCATCATTCCTCCCAGCACGAGTGTGTGTCTCAGCCCCAGTGTGTCGGCCTCATTCCTCCAAGCGCCAGTGTGTGTCTCAGCCCCAGTGTGTCGGCCTCATTCCTCCCAGCGCCAGCACAAGTGTCTGTCTCAGCCCCAGTGTGTCGGCCTCATTCTTCTCAGCGCCAGTATGTGTCTCAGCCCCAGTGTGTCGGCCTCATTCTTCCCAGCACCAATGTGTGTCACAGCCCCATTCCCCCCAGACCCAGTGTGTGTCTCAGTCCCAGTGTGCCCTAGCCCCAGTGTGTGTCTCAGCCCCAGTGTGTGTCTCAGCCCCAGTGTACCCTAGCCCCAGTGTGTCTCAGCCCTAGTGTGTCGCCCTCATTCCTCCCTGCTCCAGTGTGTGTTTCAGCCCCAGTGTGTCGGCCTCATTCCTCCCAGCTCCAGTGTGTGTCTCAGCCCCAGTGTGTCGGCCTCATTCCTCCAAGTGCCAGTGTGTGTCTCAGCCCCAGTGTGTCAGCCACATTCCTCCCAGCACCAGTGTGTGTCTCAGCCCCAGTGTTTCAGCCTCATTCCTCCCAGCGCCAGTATGTGTCTCAGCCCCAGTGTGTTAGCCTCATTCTTCCCAGCACCAGAGTGTGTCTCAGCCCCAGTGTGTCGGCATCATTCTTCCCAGCACCAATGTGTGTCGCAGCCCCATTCCCCCCAGACCCAGTGTATGTCTCAGTCCCAGTGTGCCCTAGCCCCAGTGTGTGTCTCAGCCCCAGTGTGTGTCTCAGCCCCAGTGTACCCTAGCCCCAGTGTGTCTCAGCCCCTGTGTGTCGGCCTCATTCCTGCCAGCTCCAGTGTGTGTCTCAGCCCCAGTGTGTCGGCCTCATTCCTCCCACCTCCAGTGTGTGTCTCAGCCCCAGTGTGTCGGCCTTATTCCTCCAAGTGCCAGTGTGTGTCTTATCCCCAGTGTGTCAGCATCATTCCTCCCAGCACGAGTGTGTGTCTCAGCCCCAGTGTGTCGGCCTCATTCCTCCCAGAACCATTGTGTGTCTCAGCCCCAGTGTGTCGGCCTCATTCTCCCCAGCACCAGTGTATCACAGCCCCATTCCCCCCAGACCCAGTGTATGTCTCAGTCCCAGTGTGCCCTAGCCCCAGTGTGTGTCTCTGCCCCAGTGTGTGTCTCAGCCCCAGTGTACCCTAGCCCCAGTGTGTCTCAGCCCCAGTGTGTTGGCCTCATTCCTCCCAGCTCCAGTGTGTGTCTCAGCCCCAGTGTGTCGGCCTCATTCCTCCCAGCTCCAGTGTGTGTCTCAGCCCCAGTGTGCCGGCCTCATTCCTCCAAGCGCCAGTGTGTGTCTCAGCCCCAGTGTGTCGGCCACATTCCTCCCAGCACCAGTGTGTGTCTCAGCCCCAGTGTGTCAGCCTCATTCCTCCCAGCACCAGTGTGTGTCTCAGCCCCAGTGTGCTGGCCTCATTACTCCCAGCTCCAGTGTGTGTCTCAGCCCCAGTGTGTCGGCCTCATTCCCCCCAGCACCAATGTGTCACAGCCCCAGTGTGTCGGCCTCATTCCCCCCAGCACCAGTGTGTCACAGCCCCATTCCCCCCAGACCCAGTGTATGTCTCAGTCCCAGTGTGCCCTTGCCCCAGTGTGTGTCTCAGCCCCAGTGTGTGTCTCAGCCCCAGTGTACCATAGCCCCAGTGTTTCTCAGCCCCAGTGTGTTGGCCTCATTCCTCACAGCTCCAGTGTGTGTCTCAGCCCCATTGTGTCGGCCTCATTCCTCCCAGCTCCAGTGTGTGTCTCAGCCCCAGTGTGTCGGCCTCATTCCTCCAAGCGCCAGTGTGTGTCTCAGCCCCAGTGTGTCGGCCACATTCCTCCCAGCACCAGTGTGTGTCTCAGCCCCAGTGTGTCAGCCTCATTCCTCCCAGCGCCAGTGTGTGTCTCAGCCCCAGTGTGCTGGCCTCATTACTCCCAGCTCCAGTGTGTGTCTCAGCCCCAGTGTGTCGGCCTCATTCCCCCCAGCACCAGTGTGTCACAGCCTCAGTGTGTCGGCCTCATTCCCCCCAGCACGAGTGTGTCTCAGCCCCAGTGTGTCGGCCTCATTCCTCCCAGCGCCAATGTGTGCCTCAGTCCCAGTGTGTCAGCCTCATTCCTCCCAGCGCCAGTGTGTGTCTTAGCCGCAGTGTGTCGGCCTCATTCCTCCCAGCGCCAGTGTGTGTCTCAGCCCCAGTGTATCGGCCTCATTCTTCCCAGCACCAGTGTGTGTCTCAGCCCCAGTGTGTCGGCATCATTCTTAACAGCACCAGTGTGTGTCTCAGCCCCATTCCCCTCAGTCCCAGTGTATGTCTCAACCCCAGTGTGTGTCTCAGCCCCAGTGTACCCTAGCCCCAGTATGTCGGCCTCATTCCTCCCAGCTCCAGTGTGTGTCTCAGCCCCAGTGTGTCGGCCTCATTCCTCCCAGCCCCAGTGTGCCCTAGCTCTAGTATGTGTCTCAGCCCAAGTGTGTATCTCAGCCCCAGTGTGTCGGCCTAATTCCTCCCAGTGCCAGTATGTGTTTCAGCCTCAGTGTGTCGGCCTCATTCCTCCCCGCGCCAGCACAAGTGTGTGTCTCAGCCGCAGTGTGTCGGCCACATTCTACCCAGAACCAGTGTGTGTCTCAGCCCCATTCGCCCCAGACCCAGTGTATGTCTCAGCCCCAGTGTGTGTCTCAGCCCCAGTGTACCCTAGCCCCAGTTTGTCTCAGCCCCAGTGTGTCGGCCTCAATCCTCCCAGCTCCTGTGTGTGTCTCAACCCCAGTGTGTCGGCCTCATTCCTCCCAGCGCCAGTGTGTGCCTCAGCCCCAGTGTGTCAGCCTCATTCCTCCCAGCGCCAGTGTGTGCCTCAGCCCCAGTGTGTCAGCCTCATTCCTCCCAGCGCCAGTGTGTGTCTCAGCCGCAGTGTGTCGGCCTCATTCCTCCCAGCGCCAGTGTGTGTCTCAGCCCCAGTGTTTCGGCCTCATTCTTCCCAGCACCAGTGTGTGTTTCAGCCCCAGTGTGTCGGCCTCATTCCTCCCAGCTCCAGTGTGTGTCTCAGCCCCAGTGTGTCGGCCTCATTCCTCCCAGCTCCAGTGTGTGTCTCAGCCCCAGTGTGTCGGCCTCATTCCTCCCAGCTCCAGTGTGTGTCGCAGCCCCAGTGTGTGTCTCAGCCCAAGTGTGTTGGCCTCATTCCTCCCAGTGCCAGTGTGTGTCTCAGCCCCAGTGTGTCGGCCTCATACCTCCAAGTGCCAGTGTGTGTCTCAGCCCCAGTGTGTCGGCCTCATTCCTCCCAGCACCAGTGTGTTTCTCAGCCCCAGTGTGTCGGCCTCATTCTTCCCAGCAGCAGTGTGTGTCTCAGCCCCAGTGTGTCAGCCTCATTCCTCCCAGCGCCAGTATGTGTCTCAGCCCCAGTGTGTCGGCCTCATTCTTCCCAGCACCAGTGTGTGTCTCAGCCCCAGTGTGTCGGCATCATTCTTCCCAGCACCAATGTGTGTCACAGCCCCATTCCCCCCAGACCCAGTGTATGTCTCAGTCCCAGTGTGCCCTAGCCCCAGTGTGTGTCTCAGCCCCAGTGTGTGTCTCAGCCCCAGTGTACCCTAGCCCCAGTGTGTCTTAGCCCCAGTGTGTCGGCCTCATTCCTGCCAGCTCCAGTGTGTGTCTCAGCCCCAGTGTGTCGGCCTCATTCCTCCCACCTCCAGTGTGTGTCTCAGCCCCAGTGTGTCGGCCTTATTCCTCCAAGTGCCAGTGTGTGTCTTATCCCCAGTGTGTCAGCCTCATTCCCCCCAGCACCAGTGTGTCACAGCCCCATTCCCCCCAGACCCAGTGTATGTCTCAGTCCCAGTGTGCCCTTGCCCCAGTGTGTGTCTCAGCCCCAGTGTGTGTCTCAGCCCCAGTGTACCATAGCCCCAGTGTGTCTCAGCCCCAGTGTGTTGGCAACATTCCTCACAGCTCCAGTGTGTGTCTCAGCCCCATTGTGTCGGCCTCATTCCTCCCAGCTCCAGTGTGTGTCTCAGCCCCAGTGTGTTGGCCTCATTCCTCCAAGCGCCAGTGTGTGTCTCAGCCCCAGTGTGTCAGCCACATTCCTCCCAGTACCAGTGTGTGTCTCAGCCCCAGTGTGTCAGCCTCATTCCTCCCAGCGCCAGTGTGTGTCTCAGCCCCAGTGTGTCGGCCTCATTCCTCCCAGCTCCAGTGTGTGTCTCAGCCCCAGTGTGTCGGCCTCATTCCTCCAAGTGCCAGTGTGTGTCTCAGCCCCAGTGTGTCGGCCTCATTCCTCCCAGCTCCAGTGTGTGTCTCAGCCCCAGTGTGTCGGCCTCATTTCTCCCAGCGACGGTGTGTGTCTCAGCCCCAGTGTGTCGGCATCATTCCTCCCAGAGCCATAGTGTGTCTGAGCCCCATTGTGCTGGCCTCATTACTCCCAGCTCCAGTGTGTGTCTCAGCCCCAGTGTGTCGGCCTCATTCCTCCCAGCACCAGTGTGTTTCTCAGCTCCAGTGTGTCGGCCTCATTCTTCCCAGCAGCAGTGTGTGTCTCAGCCCCAGTGTGTCAGCCACATTCCTCCCAGCGCCAGAGTGTGTCTCAGCCCCAGTGTGTCAGCCTCATTCCTCCCAGCTCCAGTGTGTGTCTCAGCCCCAGTGTGTCGGCCTCATTCCTCCCAGCTCCAGTGTGTGTCTCAGCCCCAGTGTGTCGGCCTCATTCCTCCCAACGCCAGTATGTGTCTCACCCCCAGTGTGTCGGCCTCATTCCTCCCAGTGCCTGCACCTGTGTGTGTCTCAGCCCCAGTGTGTCTGCCTCATTCTTCCCAGCACCAGTGTGTGTCTCAGCCCCAGTGTGTCGGCATCATTCTTCCCAGCACCAATGTGTGTCACAGCCCCATTCCCCCCAGACCCAGTGTATGTCTCAGTCCCAGTGTGCCCTAGCCCCAGTGTGTGTCTCAGCCCCAGTGTGTGTCTCAGCCCCAGTGTACCCTAGCCCCAGTGTGTCTCAGCCCCAGTGTGTCGGCCTCATTCCTGCCAGCTCCAGTGTGTGTCTCAGCCCCAGTGTGTCGGCCTCATTCCTCCCACCTCCAGTGTGTGTCTCAGCCCCAGTGTGTCGGCCTTATTCCTCCAAGTGCCAGTGTGTGTCTTATCCCCAGTGTGTCAGCCTCATTCCCCCCAGCACCAGTGTGTCACAGCCCCATTCCCCCCAGACCCAGTGTATGTCTCAGTCCCAGTGTGCCCTTGCCCCAGTGTGTGTCTCAGCCCCAGTGTGTGTCTCAGCCCCAGTGTACCATAGCCCCAGTGTGTCTCAGCCCCAGTGTGTTGGCCTCATTCCTCACAGCTCCAGTGTGTGTCTCAGCCCCATTGTGTCGGCCTCATTCCTCCCAGCTCCAGTGTGTGTCTCAGCCCCAGTGTGTCGGCCTCATTCCTCCCACCTCCAGTGTGTGTCTCAGCCCCAGTGTGTCGGCCTTATTCCTCCAAGTGCCAGTGTGTGTCTTATCCCCAGTGTGTCAGCCTCATTCCCCCCAGCACCAGTGTGTCACAGCCCCATTCCCCCCAGACCCAGTGTGTGTCTCAGCCCCAGTGTGTCAGCCTCATTCCTCCCAGCGCCAGTGTGTGTCTCAGCCCCAGTGTGTCGGCCTCATTCCTCCCAGCTCCAGTGTGTGTCTCAGCCCCAGTGTGTCGGCCTCATTCCTCCCAACGCCAGTATGTGTCTCACCCCCAGTGTGTCGGCCTCATTTCTCCCAGCACCAGTGTGTGTCTCAGCCCCAGTGTGTCGGCATCATTCTTCCCAGCACCAATGTGTGTCACAGCCCCATTCCACCCAGACCCAGTGTATGTCTCAGTCCCAGTGTGCCCTAGCCCCAGTGTGTGTCTCAGCCCCAGTGTGTGTCTCAGCCCCAGTGTACCCTAGCCCCAGTGTGTCTCAGCCCCAGTGTGTCGGCCTCATTCCTGCCAGCTCCAGTGTGTGTCTCAGCCCCAGTGTGTCGGCCTCATTCCTCCCACCTCCAGTGTGTGTCTCAGCCCCAGTGTGTCGGCCTTATTCCTCCAAGTGCCAGTGTGTGTCTTATCCCCAGTGTGTCAGCCTCATTCCCCCCAGCACCAGTGTGTCACAGCCCCATTCCCCCCAGACCCAGTGTATGTCTCAGTCCCAGTGTGCCCTTGCCCCAGTGTGTGTCTCAGCCCCAGTGTGTGTCTCAGCCCCAGTGTACCATAGACCCAGTGTGTCTCAGCCCCAGTCTGTTGGCCTCATACCTCACAGCTCCAGTGTGTGTCTCAGCCCCATTGTGTCGGCCTCATTCCTCCCAGCTCCAGTGTGTGTCTCAGCCCCAGTGTGTCGGCCTCATTCCTCCCACCTCCAGTGTGTGTCTCAGCCCCAGTGTGTCGGCCTTATTCCTCCAAGTGCCAGTGTGTGTCTTATCCCCAGTGTGTCAGCCTCATTCCCCCCAGCACCAGTGTGTCACAGCCCCATTCCCCCCAGACCCAGTGTGTGTCTCAGCCCCAGTGTGTCAGCCTCATTCCTCCCAGCGCCAGTGTGTGTCTCAGCCCCAGTGTGTCGGCCTCATTCCTCCCAGCTCCAGTGTGTGTCTCAGCCCCAGTGTGTCGGCCTCATTCCTCCCAACGCCAGTATGTGTCTCACCCCCAGTGTGTCGGCCTCATTCCTCCCTGTGCCTGCACCTGTGTGTGTCTCAGCCCCAGTGTGTCGGCCTCATTCTTCCCAGCACCAGTGTGTGTCTCAGCCCCAATCCCCCAAGACCCAGTGTATGTCTCAGCCCAAGTGTGTGTCTCAGCCCCAGTGTACCCTAGCCGCAGTGTGTCTCAGCCTCAGTGTGTCGGCCTCATTCCTCCCAGCTCCAGTGTGTGTCTCAGACCCAGTGTGTCGGTCTCATTCCTCCCAGTGCCAGTGTGTGTCTCAGCCCCAGTGTTTCGGCCTCATTCCTCCCAGAGCCAGTGTGTGTCTCAGCCCCAGTGTGTCGGCCTCATTCCTCCCAGCTCCAGTGTGTGTCTCAGCCCCAGTGTGTCGGCCTCATTCCTCCCAGCGACGGTGTGTGTCTCAGCCCCAGTGTGTCGGCATCATTCCTCCCAGAGCCATAGTGTGTCTGAGCCCCAGTGTGCTGGCCTCATTACTCCCAGCTCCAGTGTGTGTCTCAGCCCCAGTGTGTCGGCCTCATTCCTCCCAGCACCAGTGTATCACAGTCCCAGTGTGTCGGCCTCATTCCCCCCAGCACCAGTGTGTCTCAGCCTCAGTGTGTCGGCCTCATTCCTCAAAGCGTCAGTGTGTGTCTCAGCCCCAGTGTGTCAGCCTCATTCCTCCCAGCGCCAGTGTGAGTCTTAGCCGCAGTGTGTCGGCCTCATTCCTCCCAGCGCCAGTGTGTGTCTCAGCCCCAGTGTGTCGGCCTCATTCTTCCCAGCACCAGTGTGTGTCTCAGCCCCAGTGTGTCGGCATCATTCTTATTAGCACCAGTGTGTGTCACAGCCCCATTCCCCCCTGACCCAGTGCATGTCTCACTCCCAGTGTGCCCTAGCCCCAGTGTGTGTCTCAGCCCCAGTGTGTGTCTCAGCCCCAGTGTACCCTAGCCCCAGTGTGTCTCAGCCCCAGTGTGTCGGCCTCATTCGTCCCAGCTCCAGTGTGTGTCTCAGCCCCAGTGTGTCGGCCTCATTCCTCCCAGCTCCAGTGTGTGTCGCAGCCCCAGTGTGTGTCTCAGCCCCAGTGTGTCGGCCTCATTCCTCCCAGCACCAGTGTGTTTCTCAGCCCCAGTGTGTCGGCCTCATTCTTCCCAGCAGCAGTGTGTGTCTCAGCCCCAGTGTGTCAGCCACATTCCTCCCAGCGCCAGTGTGTGTCTCAGCCCCAGTGTGTCAGCCTCATTCCTCCCAGCGCCAGTGTGTGTCTCAGCCCCAGTGTGTCGGACTCATTCCTCCCAGCGCCAGTGTGTGTCTCTGCCTCAGTGTGTCGGCCTCATTCCTCCCAGTGTCAGTGTGTGTCTCAGCCCCAGTGTGTCGGCCTAATACCTCCCAGCTCCAGTGTGTGTCTTAACCCCAGTGTGTCAGCATAATTCCTCCCAGCACCAGTGTGTGTCTCAGCCACAGTGTGTCGGCCTCATTCTTCCCAGCGCCAGTGTGTGTCTCAGCCCCAGTGTGTCGGCCTCATTCTTTCCAGCACCAGTGTGTGTCTCAGCCCCAGTGTGTCAGCATCATTCTTAACAGCACTATTGTGTGTCACAGCCCCATTCCCCCTAGACCCAGTGTATGTCTCAGTCCCAGTGTGCCCTAGCCCCAGTGTGTGTCTCAGCCCCAGTGTGTGTCTCAGCCCCAGTGTACCCTAGCCCCAGTGTGTCTCAGCCCCAGTGTGTCGGCCTCATTCGTCCCTGCTCCAGTGTGTGTCTCAGCCCCAGTGTGTCGGCCTCATTCCTCCCAGCTCTAGTGTGTGTCGCAGCCCCAGTGTGTGTCTCAGCCCCAGTGTGTTGGCCGCATTCCTCCCAGTGCCAGTGTGTGTCTCAGCCCCAGTGTGTCGGCTTCATTCCTCCCAGAACCAGTGTGTGTCTCATCCCCAGTGTGTCGGCCTCATTCTTCCCAGCAGCACTGTGTGTCTCAGCCCCAGTGTGTCAGCCACATTCCTCCCAGCGCCAGTGTGTGTCTCAGCCCCAGTGTGTCAGCCTCATTCCTCCCAGCGCCAGTGTGTGTCTCAGCCCCAGTGTGTCAGCCTCATTCCTCCCAGCGCCAGTGTGTGTCTCAGCCCCAGTGTGTCGGCCTCATTCCTCCCAGCTCCAGTGTGTGTCTCAGCCCCAGTGTGTCGGCATCATTCTTCCCAGCACCAATGTGTGTCACAGCCCCATTCCCCCCAGACCCAGTGTATGTCTCAGTCCCAGTGTGCCCTAGCCCCAGTGTGTGTCTCAGCCCCAGTGTGTGTCTCAGCCCCAGTGTACCCTAGCCCCAGTGTGTCTCAGCCCCAGTGTGTCGGCCTCATTCCTGCCAGCTCCAGTGTGTGTCTCAGCCCCAGTGTGTCGGCCTCATTCCTCCCACCTCCAGTGTGTGTCTCAGCCCCAGTGTGTCGGCCTTATTCCTCCAAGTGCCAGTGTGTGTCTTATCCCCAGTGTGTCAGCCTCATTCCCCCCAGCACCAGTGTGTCACAGCCCCATTCCCCCCAGACCCAGTGTATGTCTCAGTCCCAGTGTGCCCTTGCCCCAGTGTGTGTCTCAGCCCCAGTGTGTGTCTCAGCCCCAGTGTACCATAGCCCCAGTGTGTCTCAGCCCCAGTGTGTTGGCCTCATTCCTCACAGCTCCAGTGTATGTCTCAGCCCCATTGTGTCGGCCTCATTCCTCCCAGCTCCAGTGTGTGTCTCAGCCCCAGTGTGTCGGCCTCATTCCTCCAAGCGCCAGTGTGTGTCTCAGCCCCAGTGTGTCAGCCACATTCCTCCCAGCACCAGTGTGTCTCAGCCCCAGTGTGTCAGCCTCATTCCTCCCAGCGCCAGTGTGTGTCTCAGCCCCAGTGTGTCGGCCTCATTCCTCCCAGCTCCAGTGTGTGTCTCAGCCCCAGTGTGTCGGCCTCATTCCTCCAAGTGCCAGTGTGTGTCTCAGCCCCAGTGTGTCGGCCTCATTCCTCCCAGCTCCAGTGTGTGTCTCAGCCCCAGTGTGTCGGCCTCATTTCTCCCAGCGACGGTGTGTGTCTCAGCCCCAGTGTGTCGGCATCATTCCTCCCAGAGCCATAGTGTGTCTGAGCCCCATTGTGCTGGCCTCATTACTCCCAGCTCCAGTGTGTGTCTCAGCCCCAGTGTGTCGGCCTCATTCCTCCCAGCACCAGTGTGTTTCTCAGCCCCAGTGTGTCGGCCTCATTCTTCCCAGCAGCAGTGTGTGTCTCAGCCCCAGTGTGTCAGCCTCATTCCTCCCAGCGCCAGTGTGTGTCTCAGCCCCAGTGTGTCGGCCTCATTCCTCCCAGCTCCAGTGTGTGTCTCAGCCCCAGTGTGTCGGCCTCATTCCTCCCAACGCCAGTATGTGTCTCACCCCCAGTGTGTCGGCCTCATTCCTCCCAGTGCCTGCACCTGTGTGTGTCTCAGCCCCAGTGTGTCGGCCTCATTCTTCCCAGCACCAGTGTGTGTCTCAGCCCCAATCCCCCAAGACCCAGTGTATGTCTCAGCCCAAGTGTGTGTCTCAGCCCCAGTGTACCCTAGCCGCAGTGTGTCTCAGCCTCAGTGTGTCGGCCTCATTCCTCCCAGCTCCAGTGTGTGTCTCAGACCCAGTGTGTCAGTCTCATTCCTCCCAGTGCCAGTGTGTGTCTCAGCCCCAGTGTTTCGGCCTCATTCCTCCCAGAGCCAGTGTGTGTCTCAGCCCCAGTGTGTCGGCCTCATTCCTCCCAGCTCCAGTGTGTGTCTCAGCCCCAGTGTGTCGGCCTCATTCCTCCCAGCGACGGTGTGTGTCTCAGCCCCAGTGTGTCGGCATCATTCCTCCCAGAGCCATAGTGTGTCTGAGCCCCAGTGTGCTGGCCTCATTACTCCCAGCTCCAGTGTGTGTCTCAGCCCCAGTGTGTCGGCCACATTCCTCCCTGCACCAGTGTATCACAGCCCCAGTGTGTCGGCCTCATTCCCCCCAGCACAGTGTGTCTCAGCCTCAGTGTGTCGGCCTCATTCCTCAAAGCGTCAGTGTGTGTCTCAGCCCCAGTGTGTCAGCCTCATTCCTCCCAGCACCAGTGTGAGTCTTAGCCGCAGTGTGTCGGCCTCATTCCTCCCAGCGCCAGTGTGTGTCTCAGCCCCAGTGTGTCGGCCTCATTCTTCCCAGCACCAGTGTGTGTCTCAGCCCCAGTGTGTCGGCATCATTCTTATTAGCACCAGTGTGTGTCACAGCCCCATTCCCCCCAGACCCAGTGCATGTCTCACTCCCAGTGTGCCCTAGCCCCAGTGTGTGTCTCAGCCCCAGTGTGTGTCTCAGCCCCAGTGTACCCTAGCCCCAGTGTGTCTCAGCCCCAGTGTGTCGGCCTCATTTGTCCCAGCTCCAGTGTGTGTCTCAGCCCCAGTGTGTCGGCCTCATTCCTCCCAGCTCCAGTGTGTGTCGCAGCCCCAGTGTGTGTCTCAGCCCCAGTGTGTCGGCCTCATTCCTCCCAGCACCAGTGTGTTTCTCAGCCCCAGTGTGTCGGCCTCATTCTTCCCAGCAGCAGTGTGTGTCTCAGCCCCAGTGTGTCAGCCACATTCCTCCCAGCGCCAGTGTGTGTCTCAGCCCCAGTGTGTCAGCCTCATTCCTCCCAGCGCCAGTGTGTGTCTCAGCCCCAGTGTGTCGGACTCATTCCTCCCAGCGCCAGTGTGTGTCTCTGCCTCAGTGTGTCGGCCTCATTCCTCCCAGTGTCAGTGTGTGTCTCAGCCCCAGTGTGTCGGCCTAATACCTCCCAGCTCCAGTGTGTGTCTTAACCCCAGTGTGTCAGCATAATTCCTCCCAGCACCAGTGTGTGTCTCAGCCACAGTGTGTCGGCCTCATTCTTCCCAGCGCCAGTGTGTGTCTCAGCCCCAGTGTGTCGGCCTCATTCTTTCCAGCACCAGTGTGTGTCTCAGCCCCAGTGTGTCAGCATCCTTCTTAACAGCACTATTGTGTGTCACAGCCCCATTCCCCCTAGACCCAGTGTATGTCTCAGTCCCAGTGTGCCCTAGCCCCAGTGTGTGTCTCAGCCCCAGTGTGTGTCTCAACCCCAGTGTACCCTAGCCCCAGTGTGTCTCAGACCCAGTGTGTCGGCCTCATTCGTCCCTGCTCCAGTGTGTGTCTCAGCCCCAGTGTGTCGGCCTCATTCCTCCCAGCTCTAGTGTGTGTCGCAGCCCCAGTGTGTGTCTCAGCCCCAGTGTGTGGGCCTCATTCCTCCCAGTGCCAGTGTGTGTCTCAGCCCCAGTGTGTCGGCTTCATTCCTCCCAGAACCAGTGTGTGTCTCATCCCCAGTGTGTCGGCCTCATTCTTCCCAGCAGCACTGTGTGTCTCAGCCCCAGTGTGTCAGCCACATTCCTCCCAGCGCCAGTGTGTGTCTCAGCCCCAGTGTGTCAGCCTCATTCCTCCCAGCGCCAGTGTGTGTCTCAGCCCCAGTGTGTCAGACTCATTCCTCCCAGCGCCAGTGTGTGTCTCAGCCCCAGTGTGTCGGCCTCATTCCTCCCAGTGTCAGTGTGTGTCTCAGCTCCAGTGTGTCGGCCCCATTCCTCCCAGTTCCTGCACCTGTGTGTGTCTCAGCCCCAGTGTGTCGGCCTCATTCTTCCCAGCACCAGTGTGTGTCTCAGCCCCAGTGTGTCGGACTCATTCCTCCCAGCGCCAGTGTGTGTCTCATCTCCAGTGTGTCGGACTCATTCCTCCAAGCGCCAGTGTGTGTCTCAGCCCCAGTGTGTCGGTCTCATTCCTCCCAGTGTCAGTGTGTGTCTCAGCTCCAGTGTGTCGGCCTCATTCCTCCCAGTGCCTGCACCTGTGTGTGTCTCAGCCCCAGTGTTTCGGCCTCATTCTTACCAGCACCAGTGTGTGTCTCAGCCCCATTCCCCCCAGACCCAGTGTATGTCTCAGCCCAAGTGTGTGTCTCAACCCCAGTGTACCCTAGCCGCAGTGTGTCTCAGCCTCAGTGTGTCGGCCTCATTCCTCCCAGCTCATGTGTGTGTCTCAGACCCAGTGTGTCGGTCACATTCCTCCAGAGCCAGTGTGTGTCTCAGCCCCAGTGTGTCGGCCTCATTCCTCCCATCTCCAGTGTGTGTCTCAGCCCCAGTGTGTCGGCCTCATTCCTACCAGCGACGGTGTGTGTCTCAGCCCCAGTGTGTCGGCATCATTCCTCCCAGAGCCATAGTGTGTGTGAGCCCCAGTGTGCTGGCCTCATTACTCCCAGCTCCAGTGTGTGTCTCAGCCCCAGTGTGTCGGCCTCATTCCCCTAAAGCACCAGTGTATCACAGCCCCAGTGTGTCAGCCTCATTCCTCCCAGCACCAGTGTGTCTCATCCTCAGTGTGTCAGCCTCATTCCTCAAAGCGTCAGTGTGTGTCTCAGCCCCAGTGTGTCATCCTCATTCCTCCCAGCGCCAGTGTGAGTCTTAGCCGCAGTGTGTCGGCCTCATTCCTCCCAGCGCCAGTGTGTGTCTCAGCCCCAGTGTGTCGGCCTCATTCTTCCCAGCACCAGTGTGTGTCTCAGCCCCAGTGTGTCGGCCTCATTCTTATCAGCACCAGTGTGTGTCACAGCCCCATTCCCCCCAGACCCAGTGTATGTCTCAGTCCCAGTGTGCCCTAGCCCCAGTGTGTGTCTCAGCCCTAGTGTGTGTCTCAGCCCCAGTGTGTCGGCCCCATTCCTCCCAGTGCCTGCACCTGTGTGTGTGTCAGCCCCAGTGTGTCGGCCTCATTCTTCCCAACACCAGTGTGTGTCTCAGCCCCAGTGTGTCGGACTCATTCCTCCCAGCGCCAGTGTGTGTCTCAGCTCCAGTGTGTCGGACTCATTCCTCCAAGCGCCAGTGTGTGTCTCAGCCCCAGTGTGTCGGTCTCATTCCTCCCAGTGTCAGTGTGTGTCTCAGCTCCAGTGTGTCGGCCTCATTCCTCCCAGTGCCTGCACCTGTGTGTGTCTCAGCCCCAGTGTTTCGGCCTCATTCTTACCAGCACCAGTGTGTGTCTCAGCCCCATTCCCCCCAGACCCAGTGTATGTCTCAGCCCAAGTGTGTGTCTCAACCCCAGTGTACCCTAGCCGCAGTGTGTCTCAGCCTCAGTGTGTCGGCCTCATTCCTCCCAGCTCCAGTGTGTGTCTCAGACCCAGTGTGTCGGTCTCATTCCTCCCAGTGCCAGTGTGTGTCTCAGCCCCAGTGTTTCGGCCTCATTCCTCCAGAGCCAGTGTGTGTCTCAGCCCCAGTGTGTCGGCCTCATTCCTCCCATCTCCAGTGTGTGTCTCAGCCCCAGTGTGTCGTCCTCATTCCTCCCAGCGACGGTGTGTGTCTCAGCCCCAGTGTGTCGGCATCATTCCTCCCAGAGCCATAGTGTGTGTGAGCCCCAGTGTGCTGGCCTCATTACTCCCAGCTCCAGTGTGTGTCTCAGCCCCAGTGTGTCGGCCTCATTCCCCTAAAGCACCAGTGTATCACAGCCCCAGTGTGTCAGCCTCATTCCCCCCAGCACCAGTGTGTCTCATCCTCAGTGTGTCAGCCTCATTCCTCAAAGCGCCAGTGTGTGTCTCAGCCCCAGTGTGTCATCTTCATTCCTCCCAGCGCCAGTGTGAGTCTTACCCGCAGTGTGTCGGCCTCATTCCTCCCAGCGCCAGTGTGTGTCTCAGCCCCAGTGTGTCGGCCTCATTCTTCCCAGCACCAGTGTGCGTCTCAGCCCCAGTGTGTCGGCCTCATTCTTATCAGCACCAGTGTGTGTCACAGCCCCATTCCCCCCAGACCCAGTGTATGTCTCAGTCCCAGTGTGCCCTAGCCCCAGTGTGTGTCTCAGCCCTAGTGTGTGTCTCAGCCCCAGTGTGTCGGCCCCATTCCTCCCAGTGCCTGCACCTGTGTGTGTGTCAGCCCCAGTGTGTCGGCCTCATTCTTCCCAACACCAGTGTGTGTCTCAGCCCCAGTGTGTCGGACTCATTCCTCCCAGCGCCAGTGTGTGTCTCAGCTCCAGTGTGTCGGACTCATTCCTCCAAGCGCCAGTGTGTGTCTCAGCCCCAGTGTGTCGGTCTCATTCCTCCCAGTGTCAGTGTGTGTCTCAGCTCCAGTGTGTCGGCCTCATTCCTCCCAGTGCCTGCACCTGTGTGTGTCTCAGCCCCAGTGTTTCGGCCTCATTCTTACCAGCACCAGTGTGTGTCTCAGCCCCATTCCCCCAGACCCAGTGTATGTCTCAGCCCAAGTGTGTGTCTCAACCCCAGTGTACCCTAGCCGCAGTGTGTCTCAGCCTCAGTGTGTCGGCCTCATTCCTCCCAGCTCCAGTGTGTGTCTCAGACCCAGTGTGTCGGTCTCATTCCTCCCAGTGCCAGTGTGTGTCTCAGCCCCAGTGTTTCGGCCTCATTCCTCCAGAGCCAGTGTGTGTCTCAGCCCCAGTGTGTCGGCCTCATTCCTCCCATCTCCAGTGTGTGTCTCAGCCCCAGTGTGTCGTCCTCATTCCTCCCAGCGACGGTGTGTGTCTCAGCCCCAGTGTGTCGGCATCATTCCTCCCAGAGCCATAGTGTGTGTGAGCCCCAGTGTGCTGGCCTCATTACTCCCAGCTCCAGTGTGTGTCTCAGCCCCAGTGTGTCGGCCTCATTCCCCTAAAGCACCAGTGTATCACAGCCCCAGTGTGTCAGCCTCATTCCCCCCAGCACCAGTGTGTCTCATCCTCAGTGTGTCAGCCTCATTCCTCAAAGCGCCAGTGTGTGTCTCAGCCCCAGTGTGTCATCTTCATTCCTCCCAGCGCCAGTGTGAGTCTTACCCGCAGTGTGTCGGCCTCATTCCTCCCAGCGCCAGTGTGTGTCTCAGCCCCAGTGTGTCGGCCTCATTCTTCCCAGCACCAGTGTGTGTCTCAGCCCCAGTGTGTCGGCATCATTCTTATCAGCACCAGTGTGTGTCACAGCCCCATTCCCCCCAGACCCAGTGTATGTCTCAGTCCCAGTGTGCCCTAGCCCCAGTGTGTGTCTCAGCCCCAGTGTGTGTCTCAGCCCCAGTGTACCCTAGCCCCAGTGTGTCTCAGCCCCAGTGTGTCGGCCTCATTCGTCCCAGCTCTAGTGTGTGTCTCAGCCCCAGTGTGTCGGCCTCATTCCTCCCAGCTCCAGTGTGTGTCGCAGCCCCAGTGTGTGTCTCAGCCCCAGTGTGTCGGCCTCATTCCTCCCAGCACCAGTGTGTTTTTCAGCCCCAGTGTGTCGGCCTCATTCTTCCCAGCAGCAGTGTGTGTCTCAGCCCCAGTGTGTCAGCCACATTCCTCCCAGCGCCAGTGTGTGTCTCAGCCCCAGTGTGTCAGCCTCATTCCTCCCAGCGCCAGTGTGTGTCTCAGCCCCAGTGTGTCGGACTCATTCCTCCCAGCGCCAGTGTGTGTCTCAGCCCCAGTGTCTCGGCCTCATTCCTCCCAGTGTCAGTGTGTGTCTCAGCCCCAGTGTGTCGGCCAAAATTCCTCCCAGCTCCAGTGTGTGTCTTATCCCCAGTGTGTCAGCATAATTCCTCCCAGCACCAGTGTGTGTCTCAGCCCCAGTGTGTCGGCCTCATTCCTCCCAGCACCAGTGTGTTTCTCAGCCCCAGTGTGTCGGCCTCATTCCTCCCAGTGTCAGTGTGTGTCTCAGCCCCAGTGTGTCGGCCTCATTCCTCCCAGTGTCAGTATGTGTCTCAGATCCAGTGTGTCGGCCTAATTCCTCCCAGCTCCAGTGTGTGTCTTATCCCCAGTGTGTCAGCATAATTCCTCCCAGCTCCAGTGTGTGTCTCAGCCACAGTGTGTCTGCCTCTTTCTTCCCAGCGCCAGTGTGTGTCTCAGCCCCAGTGTGTCAGCCTCATTCCTCCCTGCGCCAGTGTGTGTCTCAGCCGCAGTGTGTCGGCCTCATTCCTCCCAGCGCCAGTGTGTGTCTCAGCCCCAGTGTGTCGGCCTCATTCTTCCCAGCACCAGTGTGTGTCTCAGCCCCAGTGTTTCGGACTCATTCCTCCCAGCGCCAGTGTGTGTCTCAGCCCCAGTGTGTCGGCCTCATTCCTCCCAGTGTCATTGTGTGTCTCAGCTCCAGTGTGTCGGCCTAATTCCTCCCAGCTCCAGTGTGTGTCTTATCCCCAGTGTGTCAGCATAATTCCTCCCAGCACCAGTGTGTGTCTCAGCCACAGTGGGTCTGCCTCATTCTTCCCAGCGCCAGTGTGTGTCTCAGCCACAGTGTGTCGGCCTCATTCTTCCCAGCACCAGTGTGTGTTACAGCCCCATTATCCCCAGACCCAGTGTATGTCTCAGCCCCAGTGTGCCCTAGCCCCAGTGTGTGTCTTAGCCCCAGTGTGTGTCTCAGCCCCAGTGTACCCTAGCCCCAGTGTGTCTCAGCCCCAGTGTGTCGGCCTCATTCCTCCCAGCTCCAGTGTGTCTCTCAGCCCCAGTGTGTTGGCCTCATTCCACCCAGCTCCAGTGTGTGTCTCTGCCCCAGTGTGTGTCTCAGCCCCAGTGTGTCGGCCTCATTCCTCCCAGTGCCAGTGTGTGTCTCAGCCCCTGTGTGTCGGCCTAATTCCTCCCAGCGCCAGTATGTGTTTCAGCCCCAGTGTGTCGGCCTCATTCTTCCCAGCACCAGCACCAGTGTGTGTCTCAGCCGCAGTGTGTCGGCCTCATTCTTCCCAGCACCAGTGTGTGTCTCAGCCCCATTCCCCCCAGACCCAGTGTATGTCTCAGCCCCAGTGTGTGTTCCAGCCCCAGTGTACCCTAGCCCCAGTGTGTCTCAGCCCCAGTGTGTCGGCCTCATTCCTCCCAGCTCAAGTGTGTGTCTCTGCCCCAGTGTGTCGGCCTCATTCCTCCCAGTGCCAGTGTGTGTCTCAGCCCCAGTGTCTTGACCTAATTCCTCCCAGCTCCAGTGTATGTCTCAGCCCCAGTGTGTCGGCCTCATTCTTCCCAGCTCCAGTGTGTATCTCAGCCCCTGTGTGTCGGCATCATTCCTCCTAGTGTCAGTGTGTGTCCCAGCCCCAGTGTGTCGGCCTAATTCCTCCCAGCTCCAGTGTGTGTCTCAGTCCCAGTGTGTCGGCCTCATTCCTCCCAGTGCCGGTGTGTGTCACAGCCCCATTCCCCCCAGACCCAGTGTATGTCTCAGTCCCAGTGTGCCCTAGCCCCAGTGTGTGTCTCAGCCCCAGTGTGTCTCTCAGCCGCAGTGTAACCTAGCCCCAGTGTGTCTCAGCCCCAGTGTGTCGGCCTCATTCCTCCCAGCTCCAGTGTGTGTCTCAGCCCCAGTGTGTCTGCCTTAATCCTCCCAGTGCCAGTGTGTGTCTCAGCCGCAGTGTGTCGGCCTCATTCCTCCCAGCTCCAGTGTGTGTCTCAGCCCCAGTGAGTCGGCCTCAATCCTCCCAGCTCCAGTGTGTGTCTCAGCACCAGTGTGTCGGCCTCATTCTTCACAGCACCAGTGTGTGTCTCAGACCCATTCCCCCAGACCCAGTGTATGTCTCAGCACCAGTGTATGTCTCAGCCACAGTGTACCCTAACCCCAGTGTGTCTCAGCCTCAGTGTGTCTGCCTTCTTCCTCCCGGTGCCAGTGTGTGTCTCAGCTCCAGTGTGTCGGCCTCATTCCTCCAAGCGCCAGTGTGTGTCTCAGCCCCAGTGTGTCGGCCACATTCCTCCCAGCACCAGTGTGTCAGCCTCTTTCCTCCCAGCGCCAGTGTGTGTCTCAGCCCCAGTGTGCTGGCCTCATTACTCCCAGCTCCAGTGTGTGTCTCAGCCCCAGTGTGTCGGCCTCATTCCCCCCAGCACCAATGTGTCACAGCCCCATTCCCCCCAGACCCAGTGTATGTCTCAGTCCCAGTGTGCCCTAGCCCCAGTGTGTGTCTCAGCCCCAGTGTGTGTCTCAGCCCCAGTGTACCCTAGCCCCAGTGAGTCTCAGCCCCAGTGTGTTGGCCTCATTCCTCACAGCTCCAGTGTGTGTCTCAGCCCCATTGTGTCGGCCTCATTCCTCCCAGCTCCAGTGTGTGTCTCAGCCCCAGTGTGTCGGCCTCATTCCTCCAAGCGCCAGTGTGTGTCTCAGCCCCAGTGTGTCGGCCACATTCCTCCCAGCACCAGTGTGTGTCTCAGCCCCAGTGTGTCAGCCTCATTCCTCCCAGCGCCAGTGTGTGTCTCAGCCCCAGTGTGCTGGCCTCATTACTCCCAGCTCCAGTGTGTGTCTCAGCCCCAGTGTGTCGGCCTCATTCCCCCCAGCACCAGTGTGTCACAGCCCCAGTGTGTCGGCCTCATTCCCCCCAGCACCAGTGTGTCTCAGCCTCAGTGTGTCGGCCTCATTCCTCCCAGCGCCAGTGTGTGCCTCAGCCCCAGTGTGTCAGCCTCATTCCTCCCAGCGCCAGTGTGTGTCTCAGCCGCAGTGTGTCGGCGTCATTCCTCCCTGCGCCAGTGTGTGTCTCAGCCCCAGTGTTTCGGCCTCATTCTTCCCAGCACCAGTGTGTGTCTCAGCCCCAGTGTGTCGGCATCATTCTTAACAGCACCAGTGTGTGTCACAGCCCCATTTCCCCCAGACCAAGTGTATGTCTCACTCCCAGTGTGCCCTAGCCCCAGTGTGTGTCTCAGCCCCAGTGTGTGTCTCAGCCCCAGTGTACCCTAGCCCCAGTGTGTCTGAGCCCCAGTGTGTCGGTCTCATTCCTCCCAGCACCAGTGTGTCGGCCTCATTCCTCCCAGATCCAGTGTGTGTCTCAGCGCCAGTGTGTCGGCCTCATTCCTCCCAGCTCCAGTGTGTGTCTCAGCCCCAGTGTGTCGGCCTCATTCCTCCCAGCTCCAATGTGTGTCGCAGCCCCAGTGTGTGTCTCAGCCCCAGTGTGTTGGCCTCATTCCTCCCAGTGGCAGTGTGTGTCTCAGCCCCAGTGTGTCGGCCTCATACCTCCAAGTGCCAGTGTGTGTCTCAGCCCCAGTGTGTCGGCCTCATTCCTCCCAGCACCAGTGTGTTTCCCAGCTCCAGTGTGTCAGCCTCATTCTTCCCAGCAGCAGTGTGTGTCTCAGCCCCAGTGTGTCAGCCACATTCCTCCCAGCGCCAGTGTGTGTCTCAGCCCCAGTGTGTCGGCCTCATTCCTTCGAGCTCCAGTGTGTGTCTCAGCCCCAGTGTGTCGGCCTCATTCCTCCCAGGGCCAGTATGTGTCTCACCCCCAGTGTGTCGGCCTCATTCCTCCCAGTGCCTGCACCTGTGTGTGTCTCAGCCCCAGTGTGTCGGCCTCATTCCTCCCAGCTCCAATGTGTGTCGCAGCCCCAGTGTGTGTCTCAGCCCCAGTGTGTCGGCCTCATTCCTACCAGCGACGGTGTGTGTCTCAGCCCCAGTGTGTCGGCATCATTCCTCCCAGAGCCATAGTGTGTGTGAGCCCCAGTGTGCTGGCCTCATTACTCCCAGCTCCAGTGTGTGTCTCAGCCCCAGTGTGTCGGCCTCATTCCCCTAAAGCACCAGTGTATCACAGCCCCAGTGTGTCAGCCTCATTCCCCCCAGCACCAGTGTGTCTCATCCTCAGTGTGTCAGCCTCATTCCTCAAAGCGTCAGTGTGTGTCTCAGCCCCAGTGTGTCATCCTCATTCCTCCCAGCGCCAGTGTGAGTCTTAGCCGCAGTGTGTCGGCCTCATTCCTCCCAGCGCCAGTGTGTGTCTCAGCCCCAGTGTGTCGGCCTCATTCTTCCCAGCACCAGTGTGTGTCTCAGCCCCAGTGTGTCGGCCTCATTCTTATCAGCACCAGTGTGTGTCACAGCCCCATTCCCCCCAGACCCAGTGTATGTCTCAGTCCCAGTGTGCCCTAGCCCCAGTGTGTGTCTCAGCCCCAGTGTGTGTCTCAGCCCCAGTGTGTCGGCCTCATTCCTCCCAGTGTCAGTGTGTGTCTCAGCTCCAGTGTGTCGGCCCCATTCCTCCCAGTGCCTGCACCTGTGTGTGTCTCAGCCCCAGTGTGTCGGCCTCATTCTTCCCAGCACCAGTGTGTGTCTCAGCCCCAGTGTGTCGGACTCATTCCTCCCAGCGCCAGTGTGTGTCTCAGCTCCAGTGTGTCGGACTCATTCCTCCAAGCGCCAGTGTGTGTCTCAGCCCCAGTGTGTCGGTCTCATTCCTCCCAGTGTCAGTGTGTGTCTCAGCTCCAGTGTGTCGGCCTCATTCCTCCCAGTGCCTGCACCTGTGTGTGTCTCAGCCCCAGTGTTTCGGCCTCATTCTTACCAGCACCAGTGTGTGTCTCAGCCCCATTCCCCCCAGACCCAGTGTATGTCTCAGCCCAAGTGTGTGTCTCAACCCCAGTGTACCCTAGCCGCAGTGTGTCTCAGCCTCAGTGTGTCGGCCTCATTCCTCCCAGCTCCAGTGTGTGTCTCAGACCCAGTGTGTCGGTCTCATTCCTCCCAGTGCCAGTGTGTGTCTCAGCCCCAGTGTTTCGGCCTCATTCCTCCAGAGCCAGTGTGTGTCTCAGCCCCAGTGTGTCGGCCTCATTCCTCCCATCTCCAGTGTGTGTCTCAGCCCCAGTGTGTCGGCCTCATTCCTCCCAGCGACGGTGTGTGTCTCAGCCCCAGTGTGTCGGCATCATTCCTCCCAGAGCCATAGTGTGTGTGAGCCCCAGTGTGCTGGCCTCATTACTCCCAGCTCCAGTGTGTGTCTCAGCCCCAGTGTGTCGGCCTCATTCCCCTAAAGCACCAGTGTATCACAGCCCCAGTGTGTCAGCCTCATTCCCCCCAGCACCAGTGTGTCTCATCCTCAGTGTGTCAGCCTCATTCCTCAAAGCGCCAGTGTGTGTCTCAGCCCCAGTGTGTCATCTTCATTCCTCCCAGCGCCAGTGTGAGTCTTAACCGCAGTGTGTCGGCCTCATTCCTCCCAGCGCCAGTGTGTGTCTCAGCCCCAGTGTGTCGGCCTCATTCTTCCCAGCACCAGTGTGTGTCTCAGCCCCAGTGTGTCGGCATCATTCTTATCAGCACCAGTGTGTGTCACAGCCCCATTCCCCCCAGACCCAGTGTATGTCTCAGTCCCAGTGTGCCCTAGCCCCAGTGTGTGTCTCAGCCCCAGTGTGTGTCTCAGCCCCAGTGTACCCTAGCCCCAGTGTGTCTCAGCCCCAGTGTGTCGGCCTCATTCGTCCCAGCTCTAGTGTGTGTCTCAGCCCCAGTGTGTCGGCCTCATTCCTCCCAGCTCCAGTGTGTGTCGCAGCCCCAGTGTGTGTCTCAGCCCCAGTGTGTCGGCCTCATTCCTCCCAGCACCAGTGTGTTTTTCAGCCCCAGTGTGTCGGCCTCATTCTTCCCAGCAGCAGTGTGTGTCTCAGCCCCAGTGTGTCAGCCACATTCCTCCCAGCGCCAGTGTGTGTCTCAGCCCCAGTGTGTCAGCCTCATTCCTCCCAGCGCCAGTGTGTGTCTCAGCCCCAGTGTGTCGGACTCATTCCTCCCAGCGCCAGTGTGTGTCTCAGCCCCAGTGTCTCGGCCTCATTCCTCCCAGTGTCAGTGTGTGTCTCAGCCCCAGTGTGTCGGCCTAAATTCCTCCCAGCTCCAGTGTGTGTCTTATCCCCAGTGTGTCAGCATAATTCCTCCCAGCACCAGTGTGTGTCTCAGCCCCAGTGTGTCGGCCTCATTCCTCCCAGCACCAGTGTGTTTCTCAGCCCCAGTGTGTCGGCCTCATTCCTCCCAGTGTCAGTGTGTGTCTCAGCCCCAGTGTGTCGGCCTCATTCCTCCCAGTGTCAGTGTGTGTCTCTGCCCCAGTGTGTCGGCCTCATTCCTCCCAGTGTCAGTGTGTGTCTCAGATCCAGTGTGTCGGCCTAATTCCTCCCAGCTCCAGTGTGTGTCTTATCCCCAGTGTGTCAGCATAATTCCTCCCAGCTCCAGTGTGTGTCTCAGCCACAGTGTGTCTGCCTCTTTCTTCCCAGCGCCAGTGTGTGTCTCAGCCCCAGTGTGTCAGCCTCATTCCTCCCTGCGCCAGTGTGTGTCTCAGCCGCAGTGTGTCGGCCTCATTCCTCCCAGCGCCAGTGTGTGTCTCAGCCCCAGTGTGTCGGCCTCATTCTTCCCAGCACCAGTGTGTGTCTCAGCCCCAGTGTTTCGGACTCATTCCTCCCAGCGCCAGTGTGTGTCTCAGCCCCAGTGTGTCGGCCTCATTCCTCCCAGTGTCAGTGTGTGTCTCAGCTCCAGTGTGTCGGCCTAATTCCTCCCAGCTCCAGTGTGTGTCTTATCCCCAGTGTGTCAGCATAATTCCTCCCAGCACCAGTGTGTGTCTCAGCCACAGTGTGTCTGCCTCATTCTTCCCAGCGCCAGTGTGTGTCTCAGCCACAGTGTGTCGGCCTCATTCTTCCCAGCACCAGTGTGTGTTACAGCCCCATTATCCCCAGACCCAGTGTATGTCTCAGCCCCAGTGTGCCCTAGCCCCAGTGTGTGTCTTAGCCCCAGTGTGTGTCTCAGCCCCAGTGTACCCTAGCCCCAGTGTGTCTCAGCCCCAGTGTGTCGGCCTCATTCCTCCCAGCTCCAGTGTGTCTCTCAGCCCCAGTGTGTTGGCCTCATTCCACCCAGCTCCAGTGTGTGTCTCTGCCCCAGTGTGTGTCTCAGCCCCAGTGTGTCGGCCTCATTCCTCCCAGTGCCAGTGTGTGTCTCAGCCCCTGTGTGTCGGCCTAATTCCTCCCAGCGCCAGTATGTGTTTCAGCCCCAGTGTGTCGGCCTCATTCTTCCCAGCACCAGCACCAGTGTGTGTCTCAGCCGCAGTGTGTCGGCCTCATTCTTCCCAGCACCAGTGTGTGTCTCAGCCCCATTCCCCCCAGACCCAGTGTATGTCTCAGCCCCAGTGTGTGTTCCAGCCCCAGTGTACCCTAGCCCCAGTGTGTCTCAGCCCCAGTGTGTCGGCCTCATTCCTCCCAGCTCAAGTGTGTGTCTCTGCCCCAGTGTGTCGGCCTCATTCCTCCCAGTGCCAGTGTGTGTCTCAGCCCCAGTGTCTTGACCTAATTCCTCCCAGCTCCAGTGTGGGTCTCAGCCCCAGTGTGTCGGCCTCATTCTTCCCAGCTCCAGTGTGTATCTCAGCCCCTGTGTGTCGGCATCATTCCTCCTAGTGTCAGTGTGTGTCCCAGCCCCAGTGTGTCGGCCTAATTCCTCCCAGCTCCAGTGTGTGTCTCAGTCCCAGTGTGTCTGCCTCATTCCTCCCAGTGCCGGTGTGTGTCACAGCCCCATTCCCCCCAGACCCAGTGTATGTCTCAGTCCCAGTGTGCCCTAGCCCCAGTGTGTGTCTCAGCCCCAGTGTGTCTCTCAGCCGCAGTGTAACCTAGCCCCAGTGTGTCTCAGCCCCAGTGTGTCGGCCTCATTCCTCCCAGCTCCAGTGTGTGTCTCAGCCCCAGTGTGTCGGCCTTAATCCTCCCAGTGCCAGTGTGTGTCTCAGCCGCAGTGTGTCGGCCTCATTCCTCCCAGCTCCAGTGTGTGTCTCAGCCCCAGTGAGTCGGCCTCAATCCTCCCAGCTCCAGTGTGTGTCTCAGCACCAGTGTGTCGGCCTCATTCTTCACAGCACCAGTGTGTGTCTCAGACCCATTCCCCCAGACCCAGTGTATGTCTCAGCACCAGTGTATGTCTCAGCCACAGTGTACCCTAACCCCAGTGTGTCTCAGCCTCAGTGTGTCTGCCTTATTCCTCCCGGTGCCAGTGTGTGTCTCAGCTCCAGTGTGTCGGCCTCATTCCTCCAAGCGCCAGTGTGTGTCTCAGCCCCAGTGTGTCGGCCACATTCCTCCCAGCACCAGTGTGTCAGCCTCTTTCCTCCCAGCGCCAGTGTGTGTCTCAGCCCCAGTGTGCTGGCCTCATTACTCCCAGCTCCAGTGTGTGTCTCAGCCCCAGTGTGTCGGCCTCATTCCCCCCAGCACCAATGTGTCACAGCCCCATTCCCCCCAGACCCAGTGTATGTCTCAGTCCCAGTGTGCCCTAGCCCCAGTGTGTGTCTCAGCCCCAGTGTGTGTCTCAGCCCCAGTGTACCCTAGCCCCAGTGAGTCTCAGCCCCAGTGTGTTGGCCTCATTCCTCACAGCTCCAGTGTGTGTCTCAGCCCCATTGTGTCGGCCTCATTCCTCCCAGCTCCAGTGTGTGTCTCAGCCCCAGTGTGTCGGCCTCATTCCTCCAAGCGCCAGTGTGTGTCTCAGCCCCAGTGTGTCGGCCACATTCCTCCCAGCACCAGTGTGTGTCTCAGCCCCAGTGTGTCAGCCTCATTCCTCCCAGCGCCAGTGTGTGTCTCAGCCCCAGTGTGCTGGCCTCATTACTCCCAGCTCCAGTGTGTGTCTCAGCCCCAGTGTGTCGGCCTCATTCCCCCCAGCACCAGTGTGTCACAGCCCCAGTGTGTCGGCCTCATTCCCCCCAGCACCAGTGTCTCTCAGCCTCAGTGTGTTGGCCTCATTCCTCCCAGCGCCAGTGTGTGCCTCAGCCCCAGTGTGTCAGCCTCATTCCTCCCAGCGCCAGTGTGTGTCTCAGCCGCAGTGTGTCGGCGTCATTCCTCCCTGCGCCAGTGTGTGTCTCAGCCCCAGTGTTTCGGCCTCATTCTTCCCAGCACCAGTGTGTGTCTCAGCCCCAGTGTGTCGGCATCATTCTTAACAGCACCAGTGTGTGTCACAGCCCCATTTCCCCCAGACCAAGTGTATGTCTCACTCCCAGTGTGCCCTAGCCCCAGTGTGTGTCTCAGCCCCAGTGTGTGTCTCAGCCCCAGTGTACCCTAGCCCCAGTGTGTCTGAGCCCCAGTGTGTCGGTCTCATTCCTCCCAGCACCAGTGTGTCGGCCTCATTCCTCCCAGATCCAGTGTGTGTCTCAGCGCCAGTGTGTCGGCCTCCTTCCTCCCAGCTCCAGTGTGTGTCTCAGCCCCAGTGTGTCGGCCTCATTCCTCCCAGCTCCAATGTGTGTCGCAGCCCCAGTGTGTGTCTCAGCCCCAGTGTGTTGGCCTCATTCCTCCCAGTGGCAGTGTGTGTCTCAGCCCCAGTGTGTCGGCCTCATACCTCCAAGTGCCAGTGTGTGTCTCAGCCCCAGTGTGTCGGCCTCATTCCTCCCAGCACCAGTGTGTTTCCCAGCTCCAGTGTGTCAGCCTCATTCTTCCCAGCAGCAGTATGTGTCTCAGCCCCAGTGTGTCAGCCACATTCCTCCCAGCGCCAGTGTGTGTCTCAGCCCCAGTGTGTCGGCCTCATTCCTTCGAGCTCCAGTGTGTGTCTCAGCCCCAGTGTGTCGGCCTCATTCCTCCCAGGGCCAGTATGTGTCTCAGCCCCAGTGTGACGGCCTCATTCTTCCCAGCACCAGTGTGTGTCTCAGCCCCATTCCCCCCAGACCCAGTGTATGTCTCAGCCCAAGTGTGTGTCTCAGCCCCAGTGTACCCTAGCCGCAGTGTGTCTCAGCCTCAGTGTGTCGGCCTCATTCCTCCCAGCTCCAGTGTGTGTCTCAGACCCAGTGTGTCGGTCTCATTCCTCCCAGTGCCAGTGTGTGTCTCAGCACCAGTGTTTCGGCCTCATTCCTCCCAGAGCCAGTGTGTGTCTCAGCCCCAGTGTGTCGGCCTCATTCCTCCCAGCTCCAGTGTGTGTCTCAGCCCCAGTGTGTCGGCCTCATTCCTCCCAGCGCCAGTGTGTGTCTCAGCCCCAGTGTGTCAGCCTCATTCCTCCCAGCGCCAGTGTGAGTCTTAGCCGCAGTGTGTCAGCCTCATTCCTCCCAGCGCCAGTGTGTGTCTCAGCCCCAGTGTGTCGGCCTCATTCTTCCCAGCACCAGTGTGTGTCTCAGCCCCAGTGTGTCGGCATCATTCTTAACAGCACCAGTGTGTGTCACAGCCCCATTCCCCCCAGACCCAGTGTATGTCTCAGTCCCAGTGTGCCCTAGCCCCAGTGTGTGTCTCAGCCCCAGTGTGTGTCTCAGCCCCAGTGTACCCTAGCCCCAGTGTGTCTCAGCCCCAGTGTGTCGGCCTCATTCGTCCAAGCTCCAGTGTGTGTCTCAGCCCCAGTGTGTCGGCCTCATTCCTCCCAGCTCCAGTGTGTGTCTCAGCCCCAGTGTGTGTCTCAGCCCCAGTGTGTTGGCCTCATTCCTCCCAGCACCAGTGTGTTTCTCAGCCCCAGTGTGTCGGCCTCATTCTTCCCAGCAGCAGTGTGTGTCTCAGCCCCAGTGTCAGCCCCAGTGTGTCAGCCACATTCCTCCCAGCGCCAGTGTGTGTCTCAGCCCCAGTGTGTCAGCCTCATTCCTCCCAGCGCCAGTGTGAGTCTTAGCCGCAGTGTGTCGGCCTCATTCCTCCCAGCGCCAGTGTGTGTCTCAGCCCCAGTGTGTCGGCCTCATTCTTCCCAGCACCAGTGTGTGTCTCAGCCCCAGTGTGTCGGCATCATTCTTAACAGCACCAGTGTGTGTCACAGCCCCATTCCCCCCAGACCCAGTGTATGTCTCAGTCCCAGTGTGCCCTAGCCCCAGTGTGTGTCTCAGCCCCAGTGTGTGTCTCAGCCCCAGTGTACCCTAGCCCCAGTGTGTCTCAGCCCCAGTGTGTCGGCCTCATTCGTCCAAGCTCCAGTGTGTGTCTCAGCCCCAGTGTGTCGGCCTCATTCCTCCCAGCTCCAGTGTGTGTCTCAGCCCCAGTGTGTGTCTCAGCCCCAGTGTGTCGGCCTCATTCCTCCCAGCACCAGTGTGTTTCTCAGCCCCAGGGTGTCGGCCTCATTCTTCCCAGCAGCAGTGTGTGTCTCAGCCCCAGTGTCAGCCCCAGTGTGTCAGCCACATTCCTCCTAGCGCCAGTGTGTGTCTCAGCCCCAGTGTGTCAGCCTCATTCCTCCCAGCGCCAGTGTGTGTCTCAGCCCCAGTGTGTCGGACTCATTCCTCCCAGCGCCAGTGTGTGTCTCAGCCCCAGTGTGTCGGCCTAATACCTCCCAGCTCCAGTGTGTGTCTTAACCCCAGTGTGTCAGCATAATTCCTCCCAGCACCAGTGTGTGTCTCAGCCACAGTGTGTCGGCCTCATTCTTCCCAGCGCCAGTGTGTGTCTCAGCCCCAGTGTGTCGGCCTCATTCTTCCCAGCACCAGTGTGTGTCTCAGCCCCAGTGTGTCAGCATCATTCTTAACAGCACTAGTGTGTGTCACAGCCCCATTCCCCCTAGACCCAGTGTATGTCTCAGACCCACTGTGCCCTAGCCCCAGTGTGTGTCTCAGCCCCAGTGTACCCTAGCCCCAGGGTGTCTCAGCCCCAGTGTGTCGGCCTCATTCGTCCCTGCTCCAGTGTGTGTCTCAGCCCCAGTGTGTCGGCCTCATTCCTCCCAGCTCCAGTGTGTGTCGCAGCCCCAGTGTGTGTCTCAGCCCCAGTGTGTCGGCCTCATTCCTCCCAGTGCCAGTGTGTGTCTCAGCCCCAGTGTGTCGGCTTCATTCCTCCCAGAACCAGTGTGTGTCTCAGCCCCAGTGTGTCGGCCTCATTCTTCCCAGCAGCACTGTGTGTCTCAGCCCCAGTGTGTCAGCCACATTCCTCCCAGCGCCAGTGTGTGTCTCAGCCCCAATTTGTCAGCCTCATTCCTCCCAGCGCCAGTGTGTGTCTCAGCCCCAGTGTGTCGGACTCATTCCTCCCAGCGCCAGTGTGTGTCTCAGCCCCAGTGTGTCGGCCTCATTCCTCCCAGTGTCAGTGTGTGTCTCAGCTCCAGTGTGTCGGCCCCATTCCTCCCAGTGCCTGCACCTGTGTGTGTCTCAGGCCCAGTGTGTCGGCCTCATTCTTCCCAGCACCAGTGTGTGTCTCAGCCCCAGTGTGTCGGACTCATTCCTCCCAGCGACGGTGTGTGTCTCAGCCCCAGTGTGTCGGCCTCATTCCTCCCAGCGCTAGTATGTGTCTCACCCCCAGTGTGTCGGCCTCATTCCTCCCAGTGCCTGCACCTGTGTGTGTCTCAGCCCCAGTGTGTCGGCCTCATTCTTCCCAGCACCAGTGTGTGTCTCAGCCCCATTCCCCTCAGACCCAGTGTATGTCTCAGCCCAAGTGTGTGTCTCAGCCCCAGTGTACCCTAGCCGCAGTGTGTCTCAGCCTCAGTGTGTCGGCCTCATTCCTCCCAGCTCCAGTGTGTGTCTCAGACCCAGTGTGTCGGTCTCATTCCTCCCAGTGCCAGTGTGTGTCTCAGCCCCAGTGTTTCGGCCTCATTCCTCCCAGAGCCAGTGTGTGTCTCAGCCCCAGTGTGTCTGCCTCATTCCTCCCAGCTCCAGTGTGTGTCTCAGCCCCAGTGTGTCGGCCTCATTTCTCCCAGCGACTGTGTGTGTCTCAGCCCCAGTGTGTCGGCATCATTCCTCCCAGAGCCATAGTGTGTCTGAGACCCAGTGTGCTGGCCTCATTACTCCCAGCTCCAGTGTGTGTCTCAGCCTCAGTGTGTCGGCCTCATTCCTCAAAGCGCCAGTGTGTGTCTCAGCCCCAGTGTGTCAGCCTCATTCCTCCCAGCACCAGTGTGAGTCTTAGCCGCAGTGTGTCGGCCTCATTCCTCCCAGCGCCAGTGTGTGTCTCAGCCCCAGTGTGTCGGCCTCATTCTTCCCAGCACCAGTGTGTGTCTCAGCCCCATTCCCCCCAGACCCAGTGTATGTCTCAGCCCAAGTGTGTGTCTCAGCCCCAGTGTACCCTAGCCGCAGTGTGTCTCAGCCTCAGTGTGTCGGCCTCATTCCTCCCAGCTCCAGTGTGTGTCTCAGACCCAGTGTGTCGGTCTCATTCCTCCCAGTGCCAGTGTGTGTCTCAGCCCCAGTGTTTCGGCCTCATTCCTCCCAGAGCCAGTGTGTGTCTCAGCCCCAGTGTGTCTGCCTCATTCCTCCCAGCTCCAGTGTGTGTCTCAGCCCCAGTGTGTCGGCCTCATTCCTCCCAGCGACGGTGTGTGTCTCAGCCACAGTGTGTCGGCATCATTCCTCCCAGAGCCATAGTGTGTCTGAGACCCAGTGTGCTGGCCTCATTACTCCCAGCTCCAGTGTGTGTCTCAGCCCCAGTGTGTCGGCCTCATTCCCCCCAGCACCAGTGTATCACAGCCCCAGTGTGTCGGCCTCATTCCCCCCAGCACCAGTGTGTCTCAGCCTTAGTGTGTCGGCCTCATTCCTCAAAGCGCCAGTGTGTGTCTCAGCCCCAGTGTGTCAGCCTCATTCCTCCCAGCGCCAGTGTGAGTCTTAGCCGCAGTGTGTCGGCCTCATTCCTCCCAGCGCCAGTGTGTGTCTCAGCCCCAGTGTGTCGGCCTCATTCTTCCCAGCACCAGTGTGTGTCTCAGCCCCAGTGTTTCGGCCTCATTCCACACAGCCCCAGTGTGCCCTAGCTCCAGTGTGTGTCTCAGCCCCAGTGTGTGTCTCAGCCCCAGTGTGTCGGCCACATTCCTCCCAGCACCAGTGTGTGTCTCAGCCCCAGTGTGTCAGCCTCATTCCTCCCAGCGCCAGTGTGTGTCTCAGCCCCAGTGTGCTGGCCTCATTACTCCCAGCTCCAGTGTGTGTCTCAGCCCCAGTGTGTCGGCCTCATTCCCCCCAGCACCAGTGTGTCACAGCCCCAGTGTGTCGGCCTCATTCCCCCCAGCACCAGTGTGTCTCAGCCTCAGTGTGTCGGCCTCATTCCTCCCAGCGCCAGTGTGTGCCTCAGCCCCAGTGTGTCAGCCTCTTTCCTCCCAGCGCCAGTGTGTGTCTCAACCGCAGTGTGTCGGCCTCATTCCTCCCTGCGCCAGTGTGTGTCTCAGCCCCAGTGTTTCGGCCTCATTCTTCCCAGCACCAGTGTGTGTCTCAGCCCCAGTGTGTCGGCATCATTCTTATCAGCACCAGTGTGTGTCACAACCCCATTTCCCCCAGACCAAGTGTATGTCTCACTCCCAGTGTGCCCTAGCCCCAGTGTGTGTCTCAGCCCCAGTGTATGACTCAGCCCCAGTGTACCCTAGCCCCAGTGTGTCTGAGCCCCAGTGTGTCGGTCTCATTCCTCCCAGCACCAGTGTGTCGGCCTCATTCCTCCCAGCTCCAGTGTGTGTCTCAGCCCCAGTGTGTCGGCCTCATTCCTCCCAGCTCCAATGTGTGTCGCAGCCCCAGTGTGTGTCTCAGCCCCAGTGTGTTGGCCTCATTCCTCCCAGTGCCAGTGTGTGTCTCAGCCCCAGTGTGTCGGCCTCATTCCTCCCAGTGCCTGCACCTGTGTGTGTCTCAGCCCCAGTGTGTCAGCCTCATTCTTCCCAGCAGCAGTGTGTGTCTCAGCCCCAGTGTGTCAGCCACATTCCTCCCAGCGCCAGTGTGTGTCTCAGCCCCAGTGTGTCGGCCTCATTCCTTCGAGCTCCAGTGTGTGTCTCAGCCCCAGTGTGTCGGCCTCATTCCTCCCAGCGCCAGTATGTGTCTCACCCCCAGTGTGTCGGCCTCATTCCTCCCAGTGCCTGCACCTGTGTGTGTCTCAGCCCCAGTGTGTCGGCCTCATTCTTCCCAACACCAGTGTGTGTCTCAGCCCCATTCCCCCCAGACCCAGTGTATGTCTCTGCCCAAGTGTGTGTCTCAGCCCCAGTGTACCCTAGCCGCAGTGTGTCTCAGCCTCAGTGTGTCGGCCTCATTCCTCCCAGCTCCAGTGTGTGTCTCAGACCCAGTGTGTCGGTCTGATTCCTCCCAGTGCCAGTGTGTGTCTCAGCCCCAGTGTTTCGGCCTCATTCCTCCCAGAGCCAGTGTGTGTCTCAGGCCCAGTGTGTCGGCCTCATTCCTCCCAGCTCCAGTGTGTGTCTCAGCCCCAGTGTGTCGGCCTCATTCCTCCCAGCGACGGTGTGTGTCTCAGCCCCAGTGTGTCGGCATCATTCCTCCCAGAGCCATAGTGTGTCTGAGCCCCAGTGTGCTGGCCTCATTACTCCCAGCTCCAGTGTGTGTCTCAGCCCCAGTGTGTCGGCCTCATTCCCCCCAGCACCAGTGTATCACAGCCCCAGTGTGTCGGCCTCATTCCCCCCAGCACCAGTGTGTCTCAGCCTCAGTGTGTCGGCCTCATTCCTCAAAGCGCCAGTGTGTGTCTCAGCCCCAGTGTGTCAGCCTCATTCCTCCCAGCGCCAGTGTGAGTCTTAGCCTCAGTGTGTCGGCCTCATTCCTCCCAGCGCCAGTGTGTGTCTCAGCCCCAGTGTGTCGGCCTCATTCTTCCCAGCACCAGTGTGTGTCTCAGCCCCAGTGTGTCGGCCTCATTCTTCCCAGCACCAGTGTGTGTCTCAGCCCCAGTGTGTCGGCCTCATTCTTAACAGCACCAGTGTGTGTCACAGCCCCATTCCGCCCAAACCCAGTGTATGTCTCAGTCCCAGTGTACCCTAGCCCCAGTGTGTCTCAGCCCCAGTGTGTCGGCCTCATTCGTCCAAGCTCCAGTGTGTGTCTCAGCCCCAGTGTGTCGGCCTCATTCCTCCCAGCTCCAGTGTGTGTCTCAGCCCCAGTGTGTGTCTCAGCCCCAGTGTGTCGGCCTCATTCCTCCCAGCACCAGTGTGTTTCTCAGCCCCAGTGTGTCGGCCTCATTCTTCCCAGCAGCAGTGTGTGTCTCAGCCCCAGTGTCAGCCCCAGTGTGTCAGCCACATTCCTCCCAGTGCCAGTGTGTGTCTCAGCCCCAGTGTGTCAGCCTCATTCCTCCCAGCGCCATTGTGTGTCTCAGCCTCAGTGTGTCGGCCTCATTCCTCCCAGTGTCAGTGTGTGTCTCAGCCCCAGTGTGTCGGCCTAATACCTCCCAGCTCCAGTGTGTGTCTTAACCCCAGTGTGTCAGCATAATTCCTCCCAGCACCAGTGTGTGTCTCAGCCACAGTGTGTCGGCCTCATTCTTCCCAGCGCCAGTGTGTGTCTCAGCCCCAGTGTGTCGGCCTCATTCTTCCCAGCACCAGTGTGTGTCTCAGCCCCAGTGTGTCAGCATCATTCTTAACAGCACTAGTGTGTGTCACAGCCCCATTCCCCCTAGACCCAGTGTATGTCTCAGTCCCACTGTGCCCTAGCCCCAGTGTGTGTCTCAGCCCCAGTGTGTGTCTCAGCCCCAGTGTACCCTAGCCCCAGTGTCTCTCAGCCCCAGTGTGTCGGCCTCATTCGTCCCTGCTCCAGTGTGTGTCTCAGCCCCAGTGTGTCGGCCTCATTCCTCCCAGCTCCAGTGTGTGTCGCAGCCCCAGTGTGTGTCTCAGCCCCAGTGTGTCGGCCTCATTCCTCCCAGTGCCAGTGTGTGTCTCAGCCCCAGTGTGTCGGCTTCATTCCTCCCAGAACCAGTGTGTGTCTCAGCCCCAGTGTGTCGGCCTCATTCTTCCCAGCAGCACTGTGTGTCTCAGCCCCAGTGTGTCAGCCACATTCCTCCCAGCGCCAGTGTGTGTCTCAGCCCCAGTTTGTCAGCCTCATTCCTCCCAGCGCCAGTGTGTGTCTCAGCCCCAGTGTGTCGGACTCATTCCTCCCAGCGCCAGTGTGTGTCTCAGCCCCAGTGTGTCGGCCTCATTCCTCCCAGTGTCAGTGTGTGTCTCAGCTCCAGTGTGTCGGCCCCATTCCTCCCAGTGCCTGCACCTGTGTGTGTCTCAGCCCCAGTGTGTCGGCCTCATTCTTCCCAGCACCAGTGTGTGTCTCAGCCCCAGTGTGTCGGACTCATTCCTCCCAGCGACGGTGTGTGTCTCAGCCCCAGTGTGTCGGCCTCATTCCTCCCAGCGCCAGTATGTGTCTCACCCCCAGTGTGTCGGCCTCATTCCTCCCAGTGCCTGCACCTGTGTGTGTCTCAGCCCCAGTGTGTCGGCCTCATTCTTCCCAGCACCAGTGTGTGTCTCAGCCCCATTCCCCCCAGACCCAGTGTATGTCTCAGCCCAAGTGTGTGTCTCAGCCCCAGTGTACCCTAGCCGCAGTGTGTCTCAGCCTCAGTGTGTCGGCCTCATTCCTCCCAGCTCCAGTGTGTGTCTCAGACCCAGTGTGTCGGTCTCATTCATCCCAGTGCCAGTGTGTGTCTCAGCCCCAGTGTTTCGGCCTCATTCCTCCCAGAGCCAGTGTGTGTCTCAGCCCAGTGTGTCTGCCTCATTCCTCCCAGCTCCAGTGTGTGTCTCAGCCCCAGTGTGTCGGCCTCATTCCTCCCAGCGACGGTGTGTGTCTCAGCCCCAGTGTGTCGGCATCATTCCTCCCAGAGCCATAGTGTGTCTGAGCCCCAGTGTGCTGGCCTCATTACTCCCAGCTCCAGTGTGTGTCTCAGCCCCAGTGTGTCGGCCTCATTCCCCCCAGCACCAGTGTATCACAGCCCCAGTGTGTCGGCCTCATTCCCCCCAGCACCAGTGTGTCTCAGCCTCAGTGTGTCGGCCTCATTCCTCAAAGCGCCAGTGTGTGTCTCAGCCCCAGTGTGTCAGCCTCATTCCTCCCAGCGCCAGTGTGAGTCTTAGCCGCAGTGTGTCGGCCTCATTCCTCCCAGCGCCAGTGTGTGTCTCAGCCCCAGTGTGTCGGCCTCATTCTTCCCAGCACCAGTGTGTTTCTCAGCCCCAGTGTGTCGGCATCATTCTTAACAGCACCAGTGTGTGTCACAGCCCCATTCCCCCCAGACCCAGTGTATGTCTCAGTCCCAGTGTGCCCTAGCCCCAGTGTGTGTCTCAGCCCCAGTGTGTGTCTCAGCCCCAGTGTACCCTAGCCCCAGTGTGTCTCAGCCCCAGTGTGTCGGCCTCATTCGTCCCAGCTCCAGTGTGTGTCTCAGCCCCAGTGTGTCGGCCTCATTCCTCCCAGCTCCAGTGTGTGTCTCAGCCCCAGTGTGTGTCTCAGCCCCAGTGTGTCGGCCTCATTCTTCCCAGCACCAGTGTGTGTCTCAGCCCCATTCCCCCCAGACCCAGTGTATGTCTCAGCCCAAGTGTGTGTCTCAGCCCCAGTGTACCCTAGCCGCAGTGTGTCTCAGCCTCAGTGTGTCGGCCTCATTCCTCCCAGCTCCAGTGTGTGTCTCAGACCCAGTGTGTCGGTCTCATTCCTCCCAGTGCCAGTGTGTGTCTCAGCCCCAGTGTTTCGGCCTCATTCCTCCCAGAGCCAGTGTGTGTCTCAGCCCCAGTGTGTCTGCCTCATTCCTCCCAGCTCCAGTGTGTGTCTCAGCCCCAGTGTGTCTGCCTCATTCCTCCCAGCTCCAGTGTGTGTCTCAGCCCCAGTGTGTCGGCATCATTCCTCCCAGAGCCATAGTGTGTCTGAGACCCAGTGTGCTGGCCTCATTACTCCCAGCTCCAGTGTGTGTCTCAGCCCCAGTGTGTCGGCCTCATTCCCCCCAGCACCAGTGTATCACAGCCCCAGTGTGTCGGCCTCATTCCCCCCAGCACCAGTGTGTCTCAGCCTCAGTGTGTCGGCCTCATTCCTCAAAGCGCCAGTGTGTGTCTCAGCCCCAGTGTGTCAGCCTCATTCCTCCCAGCGCCAGTGTGAGTCTTAGCCGCAGTGTGTCGGCCTCATTCCTCCCAGCGCCAGTGTGTGTCTCAGCCCCAGTGTGTCGGCCTCATTCTTCCCAGCACCAGTGTGTGTCTCAGCCCCAGTGTGTCGGCATCATTCTTAACAGCACCAGTGTGTGTCACAGCCCCATTCCCTCCAGACCCAATGTATGTCTCAGTCCCAGTGTGCCCTAGCCCCAGTGTGTGTCTCAGCCCCAGTGTGTCGGCCACATTCCTCCCAGCACCAGTGTGTGTCTCAGCCCCAGTGTGTCAGCCTCATTCCTCCCAGCGCCAGTGTGTGTCTCAGCCCCAGTGTGCTGGCCTCATTACTCCCAGCTCCAGTGTGTGTCTCAGCCCCAGTGTGTCGGCCTCATTCCCCCCAGCACCAGTGTGTCACAGCCCCAGTGTGTCGGCCTCATTCCCCCCAGCACCAGTGTGTCTCAGCCTCAGTGTGTCGGCCTCATTCCTCCCAGCGCCAGTGTGTGCCTCAGCCCCAGTGTGTCAGCCTCTTTCCTCCCAGCGCCAGTGTGTGTCTCAACCGCAGTGTGTCGGCCTCATTCCTCCCTGCGCCAGTGTGTGTCTCAGCCCCAGTGTTTCGGCCTCATTCTTCCCAGCACCAGTGTGTGTCTCAGCCCCAGTGTGTCGGCATCATTCTTATCAGCACCAGTGTGTGTCACAGCCCCATTTCCCCCAGACCAAGTGTATGTCTCACTCCCAGTGTGCCCTAGCCCCAGTGTGTGTCTCAGCCCCAGTGTGTGTCTCAGCCCCAGTGTACCCTAGCCCCAGTGTGTCTGAGCCCCAGTGTGTCGGTCTCATTCCTCCCAGCACCAGTGTGTCGGCCTCATTCCTCCCAGATCCAGTGTGTGTCTCAGCGCCAGTGTGTCGGCCTCATTCCTCCCAGCTCCAGTGTGTGTCTCAGCCCCAGTGTGTCGGCCTCATTCCTCCCAGCTCCAATGTGTGTCGCAGCCCCAGTGTGTGTCTCAGCCCCAGTGTGTTGGCCTCATTCCTCCCAGTGCCAGTGTGTGTCTCAGCCCCAGTGTGTCGGCCTCATTCCTCCCAGTGCCTGCACCTGTGTGTGTCTCAGCCCCAGTGTGTCAGCCTCATTCTTCCCAGCAGCAGTGTGTGTCTCAGCCCCAGTGTGTCAGCCACATTCCTCCCAGCGCCAGTGTGTGTCTCAGCCCCAGTGTGTCGGCCTCATTCCTTCGAGCTCCAGTGTGTGTCTCAGCCCCAGTGTGTCGGCCTCATTCCTCCCAGCGCCAGTATGTGTCTCACCCCCAGTGTGTCGGCCTCATTCCTCCCAGTGCCTGCACCTGTTTGTGTCTCAGCCCCAGTGTGTCGGCCTCATTCTTCCCAACACCAGTGTGTGTCTCAGCCCCATTCCCCCCAGACCCAGTGTATGTCTCTGCCCAAGTGTGTGTCTCAGCCCCAGTGTACCCTAGCCGCAGTGTGTCTCAGCCTCAGTGTGTCGGCCTCATTCCTCCCAGCTCCAGTGTGTGTCTCAGACCCAGTGTGTCGGTCTGATTCCTCCCAGTGCCAGTGTGTGTCTCAGCCCCAGTGTTTCGGCCTCATTCCTCCCAGAGCCAGTGTGTGTCTCAGGCCCAGTGTGTCGGCCTCATTCCTCCCAGCTCCAGTGTGTGTCTCAGCCCCAGTGTGTCGGCCTCATTCCTCCCAGCGACGGTGTGTGTCTCAGCCCCAGTGTGTCGGCATCATTCCTCCCAGAGCCATAGTGTGTCTGAGCCCCAGTGTGCTGGCCTCATTACTCCCAGCTCCAGTGTGTGTCTCAGCCCCAGTGTGTCGGCCTCATTCCCCCCAGCACCAGTGTATCACAGCCCCAGTGTGTCGGCCTCATTCCCCCCAGCACCAGTGTGTCTCAGCCTCAGTGTGTCGGCCTCATTCCTCAAAGCGCCAGTGTGTGTCTCAGCCCCAGTGTGTCAGCCTCATTCCTCCCAGCGCCAGTGTGAGTCTTAGCCTCAGTGTGTCGGCCTCATTCCTCCCAGCGCCAGTGTGTGTCTCAGCCCCAGTGTGTCGGCCTCATTCTTCCCAGCACCAGTGTGTGTCTCAGCCCCAGTGTGTCGGCATCATTCTTAACAGCACCAGTGTGTGTCACAGCCCCATTCCGCCCAAACCCAGTGTATGTCTCAGTCCCAGTGTACCCTAGCCCCAGTGTGTCTCAGCCCCAGTGTGTCGGCCTCATTCGTCCAAGCTCCAGTGTGTGTCTCAGCCCCAGTGTGTCGGCCTCATTCCTCCCAGCTCCAGTGTGTGTCTCAGCCCCAGTGTGTGTCTCAGCCCCAGTGTGTCGGCCTCATTCCTCCCAGCACCAGTGTGTTTCTCAGCCCCAGTGTGTCGGCCTCATTCTTCCCAGCAGCAGTGTGTGTCTCAGCCCCAGTGTCAGCCCCAGTGTGTCAGCCACATTCCTCCCAGTGCCAGTGTGTGTCTCAGCCCCAGTGTGTCAGCCTCATTCCTCCCAGCGCCAGTGTGTGTCTCAGCCCCAGTGTGTCGGACTCATTCCTCCCAGCGCCAGTGTGTGTCTCAGCCTCAGTGTGTCGGCCTCATTCCTCCCAGTGTCAGTGTGTGTCTCAGCCCCAGTGTGTCGGCCTAATACCTCCCAGCTCCAGTGTGTGTCTTAACCCCAGTGTGTCAGCATAATTCCTCCCAGCACCAGTGTGTGTCTCAGCCACAGTGTGTCGGCCTCATTCTTCCCAGCGCCAGTGTGTGTCTCAGCCCCAGTGTGTCGGCCTCATTCTTCCCAGCACCAGTGTGTGTCTCAGCCCCAGTGTGTCAGCATCATTCTTAACAGCACTAGTGTGTGTCACAGCCCCATTCCCCCTAGACCCAGTGTATGTCTCAGTCCCACTGTGCCCTAGCCCCAGTGTGTGTCTCAGCCCCAGTGTGTGTCTCAGCCCCAGTGTACCCTAGCCCCAGTGTCTCTCAGCCCCAGTGTGTCGGCCTCATTCGTCCCTGCTCCAGTGTGTGTCTCAGCCCCAGTGTGTCGGCCTCATTCCTCCCAGCTCCAGTGTGTGTCGCAGCCCCAGTGTGTGTCTCAGCCCCAGTGTGTCGGCCTCATTCCTCCCAGTGCCAGTGTGTGTCTCAGCCCCAGTGTGTCGGCTTCATTCCTCCCAGAACCAGTGTGTGTCTCAGCCCCAGTGTGTCGGCCTCATTCTTCCCAGCAGCACTGTGTGTCTCAGCCCCAGTGTGTCAGCCACATTCCTCCCAGCGCCAGTGTGTGTCTGAGCCCCAGTTTGTCAGCCTCATTCCTCCCAGCGCCAGTGTGTGTCTCAGCCCCAGTGTGTCGGACTCATTCCTCCCAGCGCCAGTGTGTGTCTCAGCCCCAGTGTGTCGGCCTCATTCCTCCCAGTGTCAGTGTGTGTCTCAGCTCCAGTGTGTCGGCCCCATTCCTCCCAGTGCCTGCACCTGTGTGTGTCTCAGCCCCAGTGTGTCGGCCTCATTCTTCCCAGCACCAGTGTGTGTCTCAGCCCCAGTGTGTCGGACTCATTCCTCCCAGCGACGGTGTGTGTCTCAGCCCCAGTGTGTCGGCCTCATTCCTCCCAGAGCCACTTTGTGTCTCAGCCCCAGTGTGCTGGCCTCATTGCTCCCAGCTCCAGTGTGTGTCTCAGCCCCAGTGTGTCGGCCTCATTCCCACCAGCACCAGTGTGTCGCAGCCCCAGTGTGTCGGCCTCATTCCCCCCAGCACCAGTGTGTCTCAGCCTCAGTGTGTCGGCCTCATTCCCCCCAGCACCAGTGTGTCTCAGCCCCAGTGGGTTGGCCTCATTCTTCCCAGCGCCAATGTGTGTGTCTCAGCCCCAGTGTGTCGCCTCATTCCTCCCAGTGCCAGTGTGTGTCTCAGCCCCAGTGTGTCAGCCTCATTCCTCCCCGCGCGATTGTGTTTCTCAGCCCCAGTGTGTCGGCCTCATTCCTCCCAGCGCCAGTATGTGTCTCAGCCCCATTTTGTCTGTCTCATTCCTCCCTGTGCCAGTGTGTGTCTCAGGCCCTGTGTGTCGGCCTCATTTTTCCCAGCTCCAGTGTGTGTCTCAGCCCCAGTGTGTCTGCCTCATTCCTCCCAGCGACGATGTGTGTATCAGCCCCAGTGTGTCGGCCTCATTCCTCCCAGAGCCACTGTGTGTCTCAGCCCCAGTGTGCTTGCCTCATTACTCCCAGCTCCAGTGTTTGTCTCAGCCCCAGTGTGTCGGCCTCATTCCCCCCAGCACCAGTGTGTCCCAGCCCCAGTGTGTCGGCCTCATTCCCCCCAGCACCAGTGTGTCTCAGCCTCAGTGTGTCTGCATCATTCCCCCCAGCACCAGTGTGTCTCAGCATCAGTGTGTTGGCCTCATTCCTCCCAGCGCCAATGTGTGTGTCTCAGCCCCAGTGTGTCGCCTCATTCCTCCCAGTGCCAGTGTGTGTCTCAGCCCCAGTGTGTCAGCCTCATTCATCTCAGCACGATTGTGTTTCTCAGCCCCAGTGTGTCGGCCTCATTCCTCCCAGCGCCAGTATGTGTCTCAGCCCCAGTTTGTCTGTCTCATTCCTCCTAGTGCCAGTGTGTCTCAGCCCCAGTGTGTCGGCCTCATTCCTCCCAGCGCCAGTGTGTGTCTCAGCCCCAGTGTGTCGGCCTCATTCCTCCCAGCGCCAGTGTGTGTCTCAGCCCCAGTGTGTCGGCCTCATTCCTCCCAGTGCCAGTGTGTGTCTCAGCCCCAGTTTCTCGGCCTCTTTCCTCCCAGGGCCAGTGTGTGTCTCAGTCCCAGTGTGTCGGCCTCTAACCTCCCTGCGCCAGTGTGTGTCTCAGCCCCAGTGTGTCAGCCACATTTCTCCCAGCGCCAGTGTGTGTCTCAGTCCCAGTGTGTCGGCCTCATTCCTCCCAGAGCCAGTGTGTGTCTCAGCCCCAGTGTGTCGGCCTCATTCCTCCCAGCGCCAGTGTGTGTCTCAGCCCCAGTGTGTCGGCCTCATTCCTCCCAGAGCCACTGTGTGTCTCAGCCCCAGTGTGCTTGCCTCATTACTCCCAGCTCCAGTGTTTGTCTCAGCCCCAGTGTGTCGGCCTCATTCCCCCCAGAACCAGTGTGTCGCAGCCCCAGTGTGTCGGCCTCATTCCCCCCAGCACCAGTGTGTCTCAGCCTCAGTGTGTCTGCATCATTCCCCCCAGCACCAGTGTGTCTCAGCCTCAGTGTGTTGGCCTCATTCCTCCAAGCGCCAATGTGTGTGTCTCAGCTCCAGTGTGTCGGCCTCATTCCTCCCAGCACCAGTGTGTTTCTCAGCCCCAGTGTGTCGGCCTCATTCTTCCCAGCAGCAGTGTGTGTCTCAGCCCCAGTGTGTCGGACTCATTCCTCCCAGCGCCAGTGTGTGTCTCAGCCTCAGTGTGTCGGCCTCATTCCTCCCAGTGTCAGTGTGTGTCTCAGCCCCAGTGTGTCGGCCTAATACCTCCCAGCTCCAGTGTGTGTCTTAACCCCAGTGTGTCAGCATAATTCCTCCCAGCACCAGTGTGTGTCTCAGCCACAGTGTGTCGGCCTCATTCTTCCCAGCGCCAGTGTGTGTCTCAGCCCCAGTGTGTCGGCCTCATTCTTCCCAGCACCAGTGTGTGTCTCAGCCCCAGTGTGTCAGCATCATTCTTAACAGCACTAGTGTGTGTCACAGCCCCATTCCCCCTAGACCCAGTGTATGTCTCAGTCCCAGTGTGCCCTAGCCCCAGTGTGCTTCTCAGCCCCAGTGTGTCGGCCTCATTCTTCCCAGCAGCAGTGTGTGTCTCAGCCCCAGTGTCAGCCCCAGTGTGTCAGCCACATTCCTCCCAGCGCCAGTGTGTGTCTCAGCCCCAGTGTGTCAGCCTCATTCCTCCCAGCGCCAGTGTGTGTCTCAGCCCCAGTGTGTCGGACTCATTCCTCCCAGCGCCAGTGTGTGTCTCAGCCTCAGTGTGTCGGCCTCATTCCTCCCAGTGTCAGTGTGTGTGTCTCAGCCCCAGTGTGTCGGCCTAATACCTCCCAGCTCCAGTGTGTGTCTTAACCCCAGTGTGTCAGCATAATTCCTCCCAGCACCAGTGTGTGTCTCAGCCTCAGTGTGTCGGCCTCATTCCCCCCAGCACCAGTGTGTCTCAGCCCCAGTGTGTCGGCCTCATTCGTCCCTGCTCCAGTGTGTGTCTCAGCCCCAGTGTGTCGGCCTCATTCCTCCCAGCTCCAGTGTGTGTCGCAGCCCCAGTGTGTGTCTCAGCCCCAGTGTGTCGGCCTCATTCCTCCCAGTGCCAGTGTGTGTCTCAGCCCCAGTGTGTCGGCTTCATTCCTCCCAGAACCAGTGTGTGTCTCAGCCCCAGTGTGTCGGCCTCATTCTTCCCAACACCACTGTGTGTTTCAGCCCCAGTGTGTCAGCCACATTCCTCCCAGCGCCAGTGTGTGTCTGAGCCCCAGTTTGTCAGCCTCATTCCTCCCAGCGCCAGTGTGTGTCTCAGCCCCAGTGTATCGGACTCATTCCTCCCAGCGCCAGTGTGTGTCTCAGCCCCAGTGTGTCGGCCTCATTCCTCCCAGTGTCAGTGTGTGTCTCAGCTCCAGTGTGTCGGCCCCATTCCTCCCAGTGCCTGCACCTGTGTGTGTCTCAGCCCCAGTGTGTCGGCCTCATTCTTCCCAGCACCAGTGTGTGTCTCAGCCCCAGTGTGTCGGACTCATTCCTCCCAGCGACGGTGTGTGTCTCAGCCCCAGTGTGTCGGCCTCATTCCTCCCAGAGCCACTGTGTGTCTCAGCCCCAGTGTGCTGGCCTCATTGCTCCCAGCTCCAGTGTGTTTCTCAGCCCCAGTGTGTCGGCCTCATTCCCACCAGCACCAGTGTGTCGCAGCCCCAGTGTGTCGGCCTCATTCCCCCCAACACCAGTGTGTCTCAGCCTCAGTGTGTTGGCCTCATTCCCCCCAGCACCAGTGTGTCTCAGCCCCAGTGAGTTGGCCTCATTCTTCCCAGCGCCAATGTGTGTGTCTCAGCCCCAGTGTGTCGCCTCATTCCTCCCAGTGCCAGTGTGTGTCTCAGCCCCAGTGTGTCAGCCTCATTCCTCCCAGCGCGATTGTGTTTCTCAGCCCCAGTGTGTCGGCCTCATTCCTCCCAGCGCCAGTATGTGTCTCAGCCCCATTTTGTCTGTCTCATTCCTCCCTGTGCCAGTGTGTGTCTCAGGCCCTGTGTGTCGGCCTCATTTTTCCCAGCTCCAGTGTGTGTCTCAGCCCCAGTGTGTCTGCCTCATTCCTCCCAGCGACGATGTGTGTCTCAGCCCCAGTGTGTCGGCCTCATTCCTCCCAGCTCCAGTGTTTGTCTCAGCCCCAGTGTGTCGGCCTCATTCCCCCCAGCACCAGTGTGTCGCAGCCCCAGTGTGTCGGCCTCATTCCCCCCAGCACCAGTGTGTCTCAGCCTCAGTGTGTCTGCATCATTCCCCCCAGCACCAGTGTGTCTCAGCATCAGTGTGTTGGCCTCATTCCTCCCAGCGCCAATGTGTGTGTCTCAGCCCCAGTGTGTCGCCTCATTCCTCCCAGTGCCAGTGTGTGTCTCAGCCCCAGTGTGTCAGCCTCATTCATCTCAGCACGATTGTGTTTCTCAGCCCCAGTGTGTCGGCCTCATTCCTCCCAGCGCCAGTATGTGTCTCAGCCCCAGTTTGTCTGTCTCATTCCTCCTAGTGCCAGTGTGTGTCTCAGCCCCAGTGTGTCGGCCTCATTCCTCCCAGCGCCAGTGTGTGTCTCAGCCCCAGTGTGTCGGCCTCATTCCTCCCAGCGCCAGTGTGTGTCTCAGCCCCAGTGTGTCGGCCTCATTCCTCCCAGTGCCAGTGTGTGTCTCAGCCCCAGTTTCTCGGCCTCTTTCCTCCCAGGGCCAGTGTGTGTCTCAGTCCCAGTGTGTCGGCCTCTTTCCTCCCTGCGCCAGTGTGTGTCTCAGCCCCAGTGTGTCAGCCACATTTCTCCCAGCGCCAGTGTGTGTCTCAGTCCCAGTGTGTCGGCCTCATTCCTCCCAGAGCCAGTGTGTGTCTCAGCCCCAGTGTGTCGGCCTCATTCCTCCCAGCGCCAGTGTGTCGGCCTCATTCCTCCCAGAGCCACTGTGTGTCTCAGCCCCAGTGTGCTTGCCTCATTACTCCCAGCTCCAGTGTTTGTCTCAGCCCCAGTGTGTCGGCCTCATTCCCCCCAGCACCAGTGTGTCGCAGCCCCAGTGTGTCGGCCTCATTCCCCCCAGCACCAGTGTGTCTCAGCCTCAGTGTGTCTGCATCATTCCCCCCAGCACCAGTGTGTCTCAGCCTCAGTGTGTTGGCCTCATTCCTCCAAGCGCCAATGTGTGTGTCTCAGCTCCAGTGTGTCGGCCTCATTCCTCCCAGCACCAGTGTGTTTCTCAGCCCCAGTGTGTCGGCCTCATTCTTCCCAGCAGCAGTGTGTGTCTCAGCCCCAGTGTCAGCCCCAGTGTGTCAGCCACATTCCTCCCAGCGCCAGTGTGTGTCTCAGCCCCAGTGTGTCAGCCTCATTCCTCCCAGCGCCAGTGTGTGTCTCAGCCCCAGTGTGTCGGACTCATTCCTCCCAGCGCCAGTGTGTGTCTCAGCCTCAGTGTGTCGGCCTCATTCCTCCCAGTGTCAGTGTGTGTCTCAGCCCCAGTGTGTCGGCCTAATACCTCCCAGCTCCAGTGTGTGTCTTAACCCCAGTGTGTCAGCATAATTCCTCCCAGCACCAGTGTGTGTCTCAGCCACAGTGTGTCGGCCTCATTCTTCCCAGCGCCAGTGTGTGTCTCAGCCCCAGTGTGTCGGCCTCATTCTTCCCAGCACCAGTGTGTGTCTCAGCCCCAGTGTGTCAGCATCATTCTTAACAGCACTAGTGTGTGTCACAGCCCCATTCCCCCTAGACCCAGTGTATGTCTCAGTCCCAGTGTGCCCTAGCCCCAGTGTGCTTCTCAGCCCCAGTGTGTCGGCCTCATTCTTCCCAGCAGCAGTGTGTGTCTCAGCCCCAGTGTCAGCCCCAGTGTGTCAGCCACATTCCTCCCAGCGCCAGTGTGTGTCTCAGCCCCAGTGTGTCAGCCTCATTCCTCCCAGCGCCAGTGTGTGTCTCAGCCCCAGTGTGTCGGACTCATTCCTCCCAGCGCCAGTGTGTGTCTCAGCCTCAGTGTGTCGGCCTCATTCCTCCCAGTGTCAGTGTGTGTCTCAGCCCCAGTGTGTCGGCCTAATACCTCCCAGCTCCAGTGTGTGTCTTAACCCCAGTGTGTCAGCATAATTCCTCCCAGCACCAGTGTGTGTCTCAGCCTCAGTGTGTCGGCCTCATTCCCCCCAGCACCAGTGTGTCTCAGCCCCAGTGTGTCGGCCTCATTCGTCCCTGCTCCAGTGTGTGTCTCAGCCCCAGTGTGTCGGCCTCATTCCTCCCAGCTCCAGTGTGTGTCGCAGCCCCAGTGTGTGTCTCAGCCCCAGTGTGTCGGCCTCATTCCTCCCAGTGCCAGTGTGTGTCTCAGCCCCAGTGTGTCGGCTTCATTCCTCCCAGAACCAGTGTGTGTCTCAGCCCCAGTGTGTCGGCCTCATTCTTCCCAACAGCACTGTGTGTTTCAGCCCCAGTGTGTCAGCCACATTCCTCCCAGCGCCAGTGTGTGTCTGAGCCCCAGTTTGTCAGCCTCATTCCTCCCAGCGCCAGTGTGTGTCTCAGCCCCAGTGTATCGGACTCATTCCTCCCAGCGCCAGTGTGTGTCTCAGCCCCAGTGTGTCGGCCTCATTCCTCCCAGTGTCAGTGTGTGTCTCAGCTCCAGTGTGTCGGCCTCATTTTTCCCAGCTCCAGTGTGTGTCTCAGCCCCAGTGTGTCTGCCTCATTCCTCCCAGCGACGATGTGTGTCTCAGCCCCAGTGTGTCGGCCTCATTCCTCCCAGAGCCACTGTGTGTCTCAGCCCCAGTGTGCTTGCCTCATTACTCCCAGCTCCAGTGTTTGTCTCAGCCCCAGTGTGTCGGCCTCATTCCCCCCAGCACCAGTGTGTCGCAGCCCCAGTGTGTCGGCCTCATTCCCCCCAGCACCAGTGTGTCTCAGCCTCAGTGTGTCTGCATCATTCCCCCCAGCACCAGTGTGTCTCAGCATCAGTGTGTTGGCCTCATTCCTCCCAGCGCCAATGTGTGTGTCTCAGCCCCAGTGTGTCGCCTCATTCCTCCCAGTGCCAGTGTGTGTCTCAGCCCCAGTGTGTCAGCCTCATTCATCTCAGCACGATTGTGTTTCTCAGCACCAGTGTGTCGGCCTCATTCCTCCCAGCGCCAGTATGTGTCTCAGCCCCAGTTTGTCTGTCTCATTCCTCCTAGTGCCAGTGTGTGTCTCAGCCCCAGTGTGTCGGCCTCATTCCTCCCAGCGCCAGTGTGTGTCTCAGCCCCAGTGTGTCGGCCTCATTCCTCCCAGCGCCAGTGTGTGTCTCAGCCCCAGTGTGTCGGCCTCATTCCTCCCAGTGCCAGTGTGTGTCTCAGCCCCAGTTTCTCGGCCTCTTTCCTCCCAGGGCCAGTGTGTGTCTCAGTCCCAGTGTGTCGGCCTCTTTCCTCCCTGCGCCAGTGTGTGTCTCAGCCCCAGTGTGTCAGCCACATTTCTCCCAGCGCCAGTGTGTGTCTCAGTCCCAGTGTGTCGGCCTCATTCCTCCCAGAGCCAGTGTGTGTCTCAGCCCCAGTGTGTCGGCCTCATTCCTCCCAGCGCCAGTGTGTCGGCCTCATTCCTCCCAGAGCCACTGTGTGTCTCAGCCCCAGTGTGCTTGCCTCATTACTCCCAGCTCCAGTGTTTGTCTCAGCCCCAGTGTGTCGGCCTCATTCCCCCCAGCACCAGTGTGTCGCAGCCCCAGTGTGTCGGCCTCATTCCCCCCTGCACCAGTGTGTCTCAGCCTCAGTGTGTCTGCATCATTCCCCCCAGCACCAGTGTGTCTCAGCCTCAGTGTGTTGGCCTCATTCCTCCCAGCGCCAATGTGTGTGTCTCAGCCCCAGTGTGTCGCCTCATTCCTCCCAGTGCCAGTGTGTGTCTCAGCCCCAGTGTGTCAGCCTCATTCATCCCAGCACGATTGTGTTTCTCAGCCCTGGTGTGTCGGCCTCATTCCTCCCAGCACCAGTATGTGTCTCAGCCCCAGTTTGTCTGTCTCATTCCTCCTAGTGCCAGTGTGTGTCTCAGCCCCAGTGTGTCGGCCTCATTCTTCCCAGCGCCAGTGTGTGTCTCAGCCCCAGTATGTCGGCCTCATTCCTCCCAGCGCCAGTGTGTGTCTCCGCCCCAGTGTGTCGGCCTCATTCCTCCCAGTGCCAGTGTGTGTCTCAGCCCCAGTTTCTCGGCCTCTTTCCTCCCAGGGCCAGTGTGTGTCTCAGTCCCAGTGTGTCGGCCTCTTTCCTCCCTGCGCCAGTGTGTGTCTCAGCCCCAGTGTGTCAGCCACATTTCTCCCAGCGCCAGTGTGTGTCTCAGTCCCAGTGTGTCGGCCTCATTCCTCCCAGAGCCAGTGTGTGTCTCAGCCCCAGTGTGGTGACCTAATTCCTCCCAGCTCCAGTGTGTGTCTTAACCCCAGTGTGTCAGCATAATTCCTCCCAGCACCAGTGTGTGTCTCAGCCTCAGTGTGTCGGCCTCATTCCCCCCAGCACCAGTGTGTCTCAGCCCCAGTGTGTCGGCCTCATTCGTCCCTGCTCCAGTGTGTGTCTCAGCCCCAGTGTGTCGGCCTCATTCCTCCCAGCTCCAGTGTGTGTCGCAGCCCCAGTGTGTGTCTCAGCCCCAGTGTGTCGGCCTCATTCCTCCCAGTGCCAGTGTGTGTCTCAGCCCCAGTGTGTCGGCTTCATTCCTCCCAGAACCAGTGTGTGTCTCAGCCCCAGTGTGTCGGACTCATTCCTCCCAGCACCAGTGTGTGTCTCAGCCCCAGTGTGTCGGCCTCATTCCTCCCAGTGTCAGTGTGTGTCTCAGCTCCAGTGTGTCGGCCCCATTCCTCCCAGTGCCTGCACCTGTGTGTGTCTCAGCCCCAGTGTGTCGGCCTCATTCTTCCCAGCACCAGTGTGTGTCTCAGCCCCAGTGTGTCGGACTCATTCCTCCCAGCGACGGTGTGTGTCTCAGCCCCAGTGTGTCGGCCTCATTCCTCCCAGAGCCACTGTGTGTCTCAGCCCCAGTGTGCTGGCCTCATTGCTCCCAGCTCCAGTGTGTTTCTCAGCCCCAGTGTGTCGGCCTCATTCCCACCAGCACCAGTGTGTCGCAGCCCCAGTGTGTCGGCCTCATTCCCCCCAACACCAGTGTGTCTCAGCCTCAGTGTGTTGGCCTCATTCCCCCCAGCACCAGTGTGTCTCAGCCCCAGTGAGTTGGCCTCATTCTTCCCAGCGCCAATGTGTGTGTCTCAGCCCCAGTGTGTCGCCTCATTCCTCCGAGTGCCAGTGTGTGTCTCAGCCCCAGTGTGTCAGCCTCATTCCTCCCAGCGCGATTGTGTTTCTCAGCCCCAGTGTGTCGGCCTCATTCCTCCCAGCGCCAGTATGTGTCTCAGCCCCATTTTGTCTGTCTCATTCCTCCCTGTGCCAGTGTGTGTCTCAGGCCCTGTGTGTCGGCCTCATTTTTCCCAGCTCCAGTGTGTGTCTCAGCCCCAGTGTGTCTGCCTAATTCCTCCCAGCGACGATGTGTGTCTCAGCCCCAGTGTGTCGGCCTCATTCCTCCCAGAGCCACTGTGTGTCTCAGCCCCAGTGTGCTTGCCTCATTACTCCCAGCTCCAGTGTTTGTCTCAGCCCCAGTGTGTCGGCCTCAGTCCCCCCAGCACCAGTGTGTCGCAGCCCCAGTGTGTCGGCCTCATTCCCCCCAGCACCAGTGTGTCTCAGCCTCAGTGTGTCTGCATCATTCCCCCCAGCACCAGTGTTTCTCAGCATCAGTGTGTTGGCCTCATTCCTCCCAGAGCCACTGTGTGTCTCAGCCCCAGTGTGTCGCCTCATTCCTCCCAGTGCCAGTGTGTGTCTCAGCCCCAGTGTGTCAGCCTCATTCATCTCAGCACGATTGTGTTTCTCAGCCCCAGTGTGTCGGCCTCATTCCTCCCAGCGCCAGTATGTGTCTCAGCCCCAGTTTGTCTGTCTCATTCCTCCTAGTGCCAGTGTGTGTCTCAGCCCCAGTGTGTCGGCCTCATTCCTCCCAGCGCCAGTGTGTGTCTCAGCCCCAGTGTGTCGGCCTCATTCCTCCCAGCGCCAGTGTGTGTCTCAGCCCCAGTGTGTCGGCCTCATTCCTCCCAGTGCCAGTGTGTGTCTCAGCCCCAGTTTCTCGGCCTCTTTCCTCCCAGGGCCAGTGTGTGTCTCAGTCCCAGTGTGTCGGCCTCTTTCCTCCCTGCGCCAGTGTGTGTCTCAGCCCCAGTGTGTCAGCCACATTTCTCCCAGCGCCAGTGTGTGTCTCAGTCCCAGTGTGTCGGCCTCATTCCTCCCAGAGCCAGTGTGTGTCTCAGCCCCAGTGTGTCGGCCTCATTCCTCCCAGCGCCAGTGTGTCGGCCTCATTCCTCCCAGAGCCACTGTGTGTCTCAGCCCCAGTGTGCTTGCCTCATTACTCCCAGCTCCAGTGTTTGTCTCAGCCCCAGTGTGTCGGCCTCATTCCCCCCAGCACCAGTGTGTCGCAGCCCCAGTGTGTCGGCCTCATTCCCCCCTGCACCAGTGTGTCTCAGCCTCAGTGTGTCTGCATCATTCCCCCCAGCACCAGTGTGTCTCAGCCTCAGTGTGTTGGCCTCATTCCTCCCAGCGCCAATGTGTGTGTCTCAGCCCCAGTGTGTCGCCTCATTCCTCCCAGTGCCAGTGTGTGTCTCAGCCCCAGTGTGTCAGCCTCATTCATCCCAGCACGATTGTGTTTCTCAGCCCCGGTGTGTCGGCCTCATTCCTCCCAGCACCAGTATGTGTCTCAGCCCCAGTTTGTCTGTCTCATTCCTCCTAGTGCCAGTGTGTGTCTCAGCCCCAGTGTGTCGGCCTCATTCTTCCCAGCGCCAGTGTGTGTCTCAGCCCCAGTGTGTCGGCCTCATTCCTCCCAGCGCCAGTGTGTGTCTCCGCCCCAGTGTGTCGGCCTCATTCCTCCCAGTGCCAGTGTGTGTCTCAGCCCCAGTTTCTCGGCCTCTTTCCTCCCAGGGCCAGTGTGTGTCTCAGTCCCAGTGTGTCGGCCTCTTTCCTCCCTGCGCCAGTGTGTGTCTCAGCCCCAGTGTGTCAGCCACATTTCTCCCAGCGCCAGTGTGTGTCTCAGTCCCAGTGTGTCGGCCTCATTCCTCCCAGAGCCAGTGTGTGTCTCAGCCCCAGTGTGGTGACCTAATTCCTCCCAGCTCCAGTGTGTGTCTCTGCCCCAGTGTGTCGGCCTCATTCCTCCCAGCTCCAGTGTGTGTCTCAGCCCCAGTGTGTCGGCCTCATTCCTCCCAGCTCCTGTGTGTCTCAGCCCCAGTGTGTCGGCCTAATTCCTCCCAGCGCAAGTATGTGTATCAGCCCCAGTGTGTCGGCCTCATTCCTCCCAGCGTCAGCACCAGTGTGTGTCTCAGCCGCAGTGTGTCGGCCTCATTCTTCCCATCACCAGTGTGTGTCTCAGCCCCATTCCCCCCAGACCCAGTGTATATATCAGCCCCAGTGTGTGTCTCAGCCCCAGTGTACCCTAGCCCCAATGTGTCTCAACCTCAGTGTGTCGGCCTCATTCTTCCCAGCACCAGTGTGTGTCTCAACCCCAGTGTACCCTAGCCCCAGTGTGTCTCAGCCTCAGTGTGTCGGCCTCATTCCTCCCAGCTCCAATGTGTGTCTCAGACCCAGTGTGTCGGCCTCATTCCTCCCAGCGCCAGTGTGTGTCTCAGCCCCAGTGTGTCGGCCTCATTCCTCCCAGCAACAGTGTTTGTCTCAGCCCCAGTGTGTCGGCCTCATTCCTCCCAGTGTCATAAGATCTGTATTGGTTTACTGCTTCACAATACCTTAACACCTGATTAGCTTACTTAACTTAAGTTACAAATAAATAAAGACACGGACACCAGAGCTTGGCTAAAAAAGGTCACAGCTTTTTATTTATAAATTAAATTCAATCAACCTAACCAGGGTGGCCAAGAGACGCTGCAACTCAGTTCTAGCTTTCACCTTGATCAATACTCGGAGGACGACTAAACGACCCCCCTTCAAGACGTACTAACGATGCGAGAGTCTCACTTCCCTCCTGGGCCAATCCGAGGTGCTTTCGCACTAAAATAGCACCCGGGTCCCCCCGCAAAGAGAAGGACAAATTCGCCAGGGGCAATGAGGGACAGTGCCCCCACAAAGTTGTCTTACGCCACCTTAAGCCACTGAGTTGCAGCGAACTCCCGCCATGCTGTGCCTCACCTAAATTGGAAAAAAGCAGATTAGTGAACACAACTTAAATGTGGGTGGGATGGTGGGTTCCGAAATTCCACTGCAAAAGAGGCTGAGCTGCCCTCTAACCCTGCCTTATATATCCTCCATTTAACTCCTCCTATCCCTCTGCTTATAGGATGAACTGACCACCTGACACAAACCCTTCACTCAGCCAACAGGCTGTCATATACAAACACCTTGCAGAAACCATCAATCTTATCTATCCTCAATCCTATACAGATTTCGTCTACCATAAGATCTGTATTGGTTTACTGCTTCACAATACCTTAACACCTGATTAGCTTACTTAACTTAAGTTACAAATAAATAAAGACACGGACACCAGAGCTTGGCTAAAAAAGGTCACAGCTTTTTATTTATAAATTAAATTCAATCAACCTAACCAGGGTGGCCAAGAGACGCTGCAACTCAGTTCTAGCTTTCACCTTGATCAATACTCGGAGGACGACTAAACGACCCCACTTCAAGACGTACTAACGATGCGAGAGTCTCACTTCCCTCCTGGGCCAATCCGAGGTGCTTTCGCACTAAAACAGCACCCGGGTCCCCCCGCAAAGAGAAGGACAAATTCGCCAGGGGCAATGAGGGACAGTGCCCCCACAAAGTTGTCTTACGCCACCTAAAGCCACTGAGTTGCAGCGAACTCCCGCCAAAGCCAGGCCCTAAGGAAAGACTTGCCCGCCACCCAAAAACTACACCAAAAATGAGAATAAATCCTTCACAAACAAACTGGTCCCCAAAGCATTCAAATGCACACCATCATGACGAAGGAACTTCCCAATATCACCAACCAAAAAGCCATGACTCACCAAAATTCCTCCAATTTTTTCCACATGCTTGGCAATCGCAACATTGGCTTTCTTACGCGCTCTCTCCAAAGCACCATACTTGCGCACTCCCCTCCATGTCAAACGAGGCATCATTTCAGACCATACAATCCGAATAGTGGGACCACTGCAAACGTATCTCGTCCATCACTTCACGAATCCTGACAATCAACTCCACACCTTTCAACTGGCCCACATCATTGCCACCAACATGTAAAACCAATATTTTTGGAACTCCCCACTTAGCCACTGATGAAACTATCAGTGCCAAAACAGATGCCACACGCAAGCCCCTTACACCAATCCAACGCACTCTAAACCTGCGAGGCCACAAAACCTGTTTTTGGGACAACACATATTTTTCCGCCCCAAAAATATATGAGTGACCAAGAAGCCACACCTGCCCCTCTTCTTCCGCCAATGCTGTGGAAAAAGAGAGAACCTAACCGTGAGAACCGCACCAAACCCAATTCCAACTAACACAACTTTAGTAACACATAGCAACTGACTAGCAGGGATGCAGAACTGGGGAAAACAGGAACCCGAGTGAAGAAGAAAAACCAAAAAACCTGCCCGTGAACCAAATGGGTCAAATCATGGCTAACGGGAGGAAAAATTAAAAATCCCTTCACACCCCCAATTGCTCAACGCTAACCGTTGACCAATTGGCGGGTAAGCAACGTTTTCGGGTTAACGCAGGGTGCGCCCCTATACCTTATCGCAACGCACGTACTTTTTATATGCAGCTGACTTCCAACGCCCCACCTTCTGAATGTCCTGCACAGATGCCCCTGAGAGGGCCGCACAAGTAGCAGCGCCAATACGAAAAGAATGCGTGCCATACTCTGAAGGATTCAAACCCAACTCTAACAAACCTTTCTTAAAAACCGCTGCAAATTGAAACTTGGTCAGAGGAGTGCCATCCGCATGAATTAGCCACTGCGCACCCCCACTAGGACGTAACTCCATAAACCTTGCAGCTAACTGAACTGGACAGATGTCTAAATCCCTATTCTTATGCAGAGTAACCCATTTCCCCCTGCCTGTTTGATCTGTTTTGGAGAAACGCAGCTTGCAAAGTATCGCTGAGTCACGAAAAACAATGTCTTTTAACAAAAGACCAGAAACTGTGGACGTTTTATTGCTAGACACTACCTCGCTAACACGAAACGCCCCAAAAAATGCTACCGCAAAAGCAAGCCTAAAAAGAAAAGTTTCATAAGAATCAACCGCTATCTTTCCCATTGAAGTCAACAAGCCAGACAAAAGCTGCAAATCAATTGGCCGGCGAGAGTCTGAACGAGCTGGCAACCCCTTAGCCCAACCCCTCAAAGCCTTTACTAACACGAAAGCCTTGGTGGGATCATGTAAACCTTTTAATTTGCAGAAAAAGGATATACCAGCAAGCGCGGAACCTATAAACGCTCTAGATCTGCCCTGCTGATATCTAAACCAAACAAAAGATGAAATCAACTGTTCCGGAGACTTACCCTCCACGTCTGGGAGAGCACAATGCGTGCACCAATCCCGCCAAGCGGCTGAGTAAGCCCGGAAAGTCGATGGAGCAAGCGACTTTAATGCCAAACCTTCTAAGCCGGCCTGATAATCTGCCACACAAACGAGGGGCATACCAAACCAACGTTAGAAGCCGACGGCACAAGCGCCCGGAAGCGATCAAATTGAAAACGGGACAGCGCGTCTGCAATGTCATTACACACCCCTGGCACATGTTTCGCCCTGAATCTAATATTAAACTCCAAGCAGCGCAAAACTAAATGCCGAAGCAAACGCAAAACAAAATGTGAAGACGAACGCTGGTTGTTGATGGCATGAACCACACCCAAATTGTCGCACCAAAATACTACATGACAGTTGCTCAGTCGCACGGACCAAAGTTCAACTGATACGACAATTGGAAAAAGTTCCAGCAGCAACAAGTTGTCCGTCAAACCCTCCTCACGCCAAGCTATCGGCCACGGAGCCGCGCACCATTCCCCATTGAAAAAGGCCCCAAAACCGGATGATCCGGCCGCATCCGTAAAAAGTTGCAACGAACTGTTCGCTAACGGAGGCGAAGGCCAAATGCGTTCGCCATTAAAGTGTATCAAAAACCTATTCCACATACGAAGATCCTCCTTTATCTCCGCGGACAGGCGAATGTAGTGATGCGGCCGAACCACGCCCGCTGTTGCCCTCTCCAAAATTCTACAAAAAACCCTACCCACTGGAATAATACGGCAAGCAAAATTTAAGGAGCCGAGGAGAGACTGAACTCTACGTAACCTAACCGAATCCTCTGCTAAGCAGACCTCAATAAGACCCCTCAGTTTCTCAACCTTATCAATGGGAAGTCTACAACAGCCCTCCAACGTATCTATCTCAATTCCCAAATAAGATAAACAAACAGACGGACCCTCTGTCTTCTCATTAGCAACGGGAACACCTAAAACTCTAAATAAGGACTGCGCAGAAAAAAGGAGGTCAGCACAAACGTCACTTCTTCCTGGACCAATAAAGAGAAAATCATCTAAATAGTGTGCTATGCCCGTTTGTCCGGTCCCGGCATGTAGACACCACTGCAGAAAGGAGCTGAATTTCTCAAAATAGGCACAGGAAACCGCGCAGCCCATAGGTAAACACTTGTCTACAAAATAACCCGAGTCTAGCCTAAAACCCAGAAATCTCATGGCCTCAGGATGCATTGGTAATAAACGAAAAGCCGATTCTATATCTGATTTTGCCAACAAAGCGCCATGCCCAAAACTACAAACTAAGTTCAAGGTATCGTCAAATGATTGGTAAACGACCCTACGACAATTCTCTGGTATGGCATCATTAACAGAACCTCCCTGCGGATATGAGAGATGCTGAATCAAACGAAACTTGCCCGGCACTTTTTTAGGAACTACTCCCACTGGCGAAATACAGAGATTATGCAAGGGAGGACAAGGAAAAGGACCCTCCATCCTCCCCAGCAAAACCTCCGCACGCACTTTAACCCTCAATTCCCCGGGAAAATCCCTGGCAGAGCGCAAATTCTGGGATGCCCTAACTATCAACTGCCTGTCTATGGGCAAACGAAAACCTACTGAAAAACCTTCGTAAAGAAAAAGTGCATCCTCTCTACATGGGTATAAATGTAACCATCTAATAAGAGAATCTAAATGAACTGGAGAACAAGCCTTAACTAGCACTCTTGTGCCCCTCGGCACGTTCCTGGGAAATACCTCCTGCCCCACGTCGACAGTCCTTGGCCGGATGCTCACCTCCGCAGAGACGACAGGAGTGGCGAAAGCGACACCCCGACCCCCTAGTACATTTGGAGTCATTATAGGCAAAGCATTTCCCTCTCCCCACTCCTGTCGACCCCTGTCTGCTGGCAGCATAGCTTTTCCGAGGAGGCGCACCGTCCAAGGGAGGCCGACGCTGTTGAGAGACCTCTAACCATACCTCAACATCCTTAACCCCGAAAGGAATAACTGAAGAACCGTCATGTTTTTTCCTAAATTGTGAATCATATTCACGCCATGCCAAGTTACGAGACCTGACGAACATGTCGAGCACTAAAAATAGATACCTGAGAATGTTAACGTGCTCCTGCGCCCTGGTCTCCAAATAACATGTCGCAAATATGAGCATGCCTTTCAACCAAGTATTAAAGCTGCAAAAAGCATCTTCCCCCATGCCTCCCGATTTTTTAGCCTGCGCAAAGCCTTTCTTCATGTCATCTGTGAGCGCAAAAAGGTCTACAAATTTCCCTTTACGAATTTTGCCTTTTAAACTTTTCCGCAAGCCTCGTAGCACCGCGGTATTCGCGCAATGCACTGTATCAGCCCCTGCCTCCTGCGCTTTTGCCCCTGACTCATTAGACTTCTTAGCCTCGCTACCTGACTTTTTCGCCAGCCGTCGCGCAACCAGTCTAGCAATTTTACGGGGGCGAGCGGGGGAACCAGAAGAGTGAGATGAAGAAGAAGAAGAGCCAGAAGAAGACAAAGGAGTTACATACTCACCGGAACCAGATGGAAGCGGATCCGCTTCCGCAGACTTCTCCCTTGACGACACCACAGCTTTGGATACCGGTGCCGAATCTTCCTGTCCCGAAGCAGGCAACGAAAGAACCGCGGACACCTCACCTGGACCATCAGATACTTCTAGGCCTGGAACTAAGGAAGACGCGTGAGCCACCGCAGAAACAGACCTGGAAACCTCCGACGTGGGGAAAGACATGGGGACCGGCTTAGGAGGAGGAATGGCTGGCGCCCGTGGAAGAGGCGACAAACTGGGCGGGGGCAAAGAAAAGGTGGTTTGGCCAGAGTGCGTGCTGAAAGATGACACTGAAGGCAAAAGCGGGGGCGCGGCCGAGGCAGGTGGGTAAACATGCCAAGTTGGCATGTAAGGGTACTGAAATTGCGCATTCTGAAAAGCAGGAGGATATGCCGAAGGAGGGGCCGCGAAATGGGGAGAATAAAAGGGGGCAGGAGGAACAGCAACAAAAGATGACAAAATCGGAGGAGCTACGCCTGAGCTCCAAGAAGTCTGACCCCAAGAAGGGCCTGCCATAGAAAGGGGGGGTGGCACATTAAAGGAGGGAGCCTGGCTGCCGGCCGGAGTGTACCATGGGGGTTGAATCGAAACTGGCACCATGTGCCCAAATGATACTCCAGCGAATGGAGTCGCGGGCAGAGTTGGGGAGCTTAAACGCTGCACTGAACCCCCCGAAAAATGTGAAAAGGTGCCTGGGAAATAGGGAGACCCCGCACCTAAAATGGCCGCCTGAGGCAAGATGGCCGCCGGACCCGCATGGGCCAGGCCGGCTGGGCCACTGGAAATCAAAGCGGCGGAGGTCGCAGCCGGGGTGTATACACCCCCACCGGACCCAACAGAAGGCCAGGACGGGGCTGAGGTCAGGTGACCCCCGCTGAAAGCATGGGGCAGACCCGCGGCCAATGCCGCGCGCACGTCCCCAACGCCGCCGAGGGCCCCCCGCAGGCGCCGCGGCCAAAGCCGGTATGGTAGGGGACCCCAGCGGCGCTGAAGGAGACGCGACGCCGACCGGAGTAAGGGTGAGTGGACGGGGATGTCCGGGCGCGACGCGCGGCGGAGAACCAGGGGCCGCGACGCCGCCAGAAGAGCTGGCGCCGGGGCGTGGTGGGGAAGCAGCTGGGCCAGATACTGACGCGCCCGGGGACAGAGTGCAGGCAGAGGAGGGAGCGGACCCAGTAGCCACTGGGGCGCCGACGGCAAGCGGGGCAGAGCCACTCGGGGAAGATAAATGTAACTGGGAAGGGGAGGATGGGGGAGATAAGCGGGCTGGCACAGAGCGCAGAGGACATGCAAATTCAGCCAGCCTGCGGGGAGGGGGGGCATCGCGACGAGGACGGGACATGGTGAAAGAGACAGTTGGTATAAATGGATAGGAATAAATATGTAAGTGATACTCAGCCTTTCCGAAATTCCACTGCAAAAGAGGCTGAGCTGCCCTCTAACCCTGCCTTATATATCCTCCATTTAACTCCTCCTATCCCTCTGCTTATAGGATGAACTGACCACCTGACACAAACCCTTCACTCAGCCAACAGGCTGTCATATACAAACACCTTGCAGAAACCATCAATCTTATCTATCCTCAATCCTATACAGATTTCGTCTACCATTGTGTGTCCCAGCCCCAGTGTGTCGGCCTAATTACTCCCAGCTCCAGTGTGTGTCTCAGCCCCAGCATGTTGGCTTCATTTCTCCCAGTGCCAGTGTGTGTCTCAGCCCCAGTGTGTTGACCTAATTCCTCCCAGCTCCAGTGTGTGTCTCAGCCCCAGTGTGTTGGCTTCATTCCTCCCAGTGCCAGTGTGTGTCTCAGCCCCAGTGTGTTGACCTAATTCCTCCCAGCTCCAGTGTGTGTCTCTGTCCCAGTGTGTCGGCCTCATTCTTGCCAGCACCAGTTTGTGTCTCAGCCCCATTCCCCCCAGACCCAGTGCATGTCTCAGCGCCAGTGTGTGTCTCAGCCCCAGTGTACCCTAGCCTCAGTGTGGCTCAACCTCAGTGTGTTGACCTAATTCCTCCCAGCTCCAGTGTGTGTCTCAGCCCCAGTGTGTCGGCCTCATTCCTCCCTGCTCTAGTGTGTGTCTCAGGCCCAGTGTGTCGGCCTCTTTCCTTCCAGTGCCAGTGTGTGTCTCAGCCCCAGTGTGTCTGTCTCTTTCCTCCCAGTGCCAGTGTGTGTCTCATCCCCAGTGTGTTGACCTTTTTCCTCCCAGCTCTAGTGTGTGTCTCAGCCCCAGTGTGTCGGCCTCATTCCTCCCAGCTCCAGTGTGTGTCTCAGCCCCAGTGTATCGGCCTCATTCCTCCCAGTGCCAGTGTGTGTCTCAGCCCCAGTGTGTCGGCTTCATTCCTCCCAGAACCAGTGTGTGTCTCAGCCCCAGTGTGTCGGCCTCATTCTTCCCAGCAGCACTGTGTGTCTCAGCCCCAGTGTGTCAACCACATTCCTCCCAACGCCAGTGTGTGTCTCAGCCCCAGTTTGTCAGCCTCATTCCTCCCAGCGCCAGTGTGTGTCTCAGCCCCAGTGTGTCGGACTCATTCCTCCCAGCGCCAGTGTGTGTCTCAGCCCCAGTGTGTCGGCCTCATTCCTCCCAGTGTCAGTGTGTGTCTCAGCTCCAGTGTGTCGGCCCCATTCCTCCCAGTGCCTTCACCTGTGTGTGTCTCAGCCCCAGTGTGTCGGCCTCATTCTTCCCAGCACCAGTGTGTGTCTCAGCCCCAGTGTGTCGGACTCATTCCTCCCAGCGACGGTGTGTGTCTCAGCCCCAGTGTGTCGGCCTCATTCCTCCCAGAGCCACTGTGTGTCTCAGCCCCAGTGTGCTGGCCTCATTGCTCCCAGCTCCAGTGTGTGTCTCAGCCCCAGTGTGTCGGCCTCATTCCCACCAGCACCAGTGTGTCGCAGCCCCAGTGTGTCGGCCTCATTCCACCCAGCACCAGTGTGTCTCAGCCTCAGTGTGTCGGCCTCATTCCCCCCAGCACCAGTGTGTCTCAGGCTCAGTGTGTTGGCCTCATTCTTCCCAGCGCCAATGTGTGTGTCTCAGCCCCAGTGTGTCGCCTCATTCCTCCCAGTGCCAGTGTGTGTCTCAGCCCCAGTGTGTCAGCCTCATTCCTCCCAGCGCGATTGTGTTTCTCAGCCCCAGTGTGTCGGCCTCATTCCTCCCAGCGCCAGTATGTGTCTCAGCCCCATTTTGTCTGTCTCATTCCTCCCTGTGCCAGTGTGTGTCTCAGCCCCTGTGTGTCAGCCTCATTTTTCCCAGCTCCAGTGTGTGTCTCAGCCCCAGTGTGTCTGCCTCATTCCTCCCAGCGACGATGTGTGTCTCAGCCCCAGTGTGTCGGCCTCATTCCTCCCACAGCCACTGTGTGTCTCAGCCCCAGTGTGCTTGCCTCATTTCTCCCAGCTCCAGTGTTTGTCTCAGCCCCAGTGTGTCGGCCTCATTCCCCCCAGCACCAGTGTGTCGCAGCCCCAGTGTGTCGGCCTCATTCCCCCCAGCACCAGTGTGTCTCAGCTTCAGTGTGTTGGCCTCATTCCTCCCAGCGCCAATGTGTGTGTCTCAGCCCCAGTGTGTCGGCCTCATTCCCCCCAGCACCAGTGTGTCTCAGCCTCAGTGTGTCGGCCTCATTCCTCCCAGTGCCAGTGTGTGTCTCAGCCCCAGTTTCTCGGCCTCTTTCCTCCCAGGGCCAGTGTGTGTCTCAGTCCCAGTGTGTCGGCCTCTTTCCTCCCTGCGCCAGTGTTTGTCTCAGCCCCAGTGTGTCAGCCACATTTCTCCCAGCGCCAGTGTGTGTCTCAGTCCCAGTGTGTCGGCCTCATTCCTCCCAGAGCCAGTGTGTGTCTCAGCCCCAGTGTGTTGACCTGATTCCTCCCAGCTCCAGTGTGTGTCTCTGCCCCAGTGTGTCGGCCTCATTCCTCCCAGCTCCAGTGTGTGTCTCAGCCCCAGGGTGTGTCTCAGCCCCAGTGTGTCGGCCTCATTCCCCCCAGCTCCTGTGTGTCTCTGCCCCAGTGTGTAGGCCTAATTCCTCCCAGCGCAAGTATGTGCATCAGCTCCAGTGTGTCGGCCTCATTCCTCCCAGCGCCAGCACCAGTGTGTGTCTCAGCCGCAGTGTGTCGGCCTTATTCTTCCCATCACCATTGTGTGTCTCAGCCCCATTCCCCCCAGACCCAGTGTATATATCAGCCCCATTGTGTTTCTTAGCCCCAGTGTACCCTAGTCCCAATGTGTCTCAACCTCAGTGTGTCGGCCTCATTCTTCCCAGCACCAGTGTGTGTCTCAGCCCCAGTGTACCCTAGCCCCAGTGTGTCTCAGCCTCAGTGTGTCGGCCTCATTCCTCCCAGCTCCAATGTGTGTCTCAGACCCAGTGTGTCAGCCTCATTCCTCCCAGCACCAGTGTGTGTCTCAGCCCCAGTGTGTCGGCCTCATTCCTCCCAGCAACAGTGTTTGTCTCAGCCCCAGTGTGTCGGCCTCATTCCTCCCAGTGTCATTGTGTGTCCCAGCCCCAGTGTGTCGGCCTAATTACTCCCAGCTCCAGTGTGTGTCTCAGCCCCAGCGTGTTGGCTTCATTCCTCCCAGTGCCAGTGTGTGTCTCAGCCGCAGTGTGTTGACCTAATTCCTCCCAGCTCCAGTGTGTGTCTCAGCCCCAGTGTGTTGGCTTCATTCCTCCCAGTGCCAGTGTGTGTCTCAGCCCCAGTGTGTTGACCTAATTCCTCCCAGCTCCAGTGTGTGTCTCTGCCCCAGTGTGCCGGCCTCATTCTTGCCAGCACCAGTTTGTGTCTCAGCCCCATTCCCCCCAGACCTAGTGTATGTCTCAGCGCCAGTGTGTGTCCCAGCCCCAGTGTACCCTAGCCTCAGTGTGGCTCACCCTCAGTGTGTCGGCCTTATTCCTCTCAGATCCAGTGTGTGTCTCTGCCCAAGTGTGTTGACCTAATTCCTCCCAGCTCCAGTGTGTGTCTCAGCCTCAGTGTGTCGGCCTCATTCCTCCCTGCTCTAGTGTGTGTCTCAGGCCCAGTGTGTCGGCCTCATTCCCACCAGCACCAGTGTGTCGCAGCCCCAGTGTGTCGGCCTCATTCCACCCAGCACCAGTGTGTCTCAGCCTCAGTGTGTCGGCCTCATTCCCCCCAGCACCAGTGTGTCTCAGCCTCAGTGTGTTGGCCTCATTCTTCCCAGCGCCAATGTGTGTGTCTCAGCCCCAGTGTGTCGCCTCATTCCTCCCAGTGCCAGTGTGTGTCTCAGCCCCAGTGTGTCAGCCTCATTCCTCCCAGCGCGATTGTGTTTCTCAGCCCCAGTGTGTCGGCCTCATTCCTCCCAGCGCCAGTATGTGTCTCAGCCCCATTTTGTCTGTCTCATTCCTCCCTGTGCCAGTGTGTGTCTCAGCCCCTGTGTGTCAGCCTCATTTTTCCCAGCTCCAGTGTGTGTCTCAGCCCCAGTGTGTCTGCCTCATTCCTCCCAGCGACGATGTGTGTCTCAGCCCCAGTGTGTCGGCCTCATTCCTCCCACAGCCACTGTGTGTCTCAGCCCCAGTGTGCTTGCCTCATTTCTCCCAGCTCCAGTGTTTGTCTCAGCCCCAGTGTGTCGGCCTCATTCCCCCCAGCACCAGTGTGTCGCAGCCCCAGTGTGTCGGCCTCATTCCCCCCAGCACCAGTGTGTCTCAGCCTCAGTGTGTTGGCCTCATTCCTCCCAGCGCCAATGTGTGTGTCTCAGCCCCAGTGTGTCGGCCTCATTCCCCCCAGCACCAGTGTGTCTCAGCCTCAGTGTGTCGGCCTCATTCCTCCCAGTGCCAGTGTGTGTCTCAGCCCCAGTTTCTCGGCCTCTTTCCTCCCAGGGCCAGTGTGTGTCTCAGTCCCAGTGTGTCGGCCTCTTTCCTCCCTGCGCCAGTGTTTGTCTCAGCCCCAGTGTGTCAGCCACATTTCTCCCAGCGCCAGTGTGTGTCTCAGTCCCAGTGTGTCGGCCTCATTCCTCCCAGAGCCAGTGTGTGTCTCAGCCCCAGTGTGTTGACCTGATTCCTCCCAGCTCCAGTGTGTGTCTCTGCCCCAGTGTGTCGGCCTCATTCCTCCCAGCTCCAGTGTGTGTCTCAGCCCCAGGGTGTGTCTCAGCCCCAGTGTGTCGGCCTCATTCCTCCCAGCTCCTGTGTGTCTCTGCCCCAGTGTGTAGGCCTAATTCCTCCCAGCGCAAGTATGTGCATCAGCCCCAGTGTGTCGGCCTCATTCCTCCCAGCGCCAGCACCAGTGTGTGTCTCAGCCGCAGTGTGTCGGCCTCATTCTTCCCATCACCAGTGTGTGTCTCAGCCCCATTCCCCCCAGACCCAGTGTATATATCAGCCCCATTGTGTTTCTTAGCCCCAGTGTACCCTAGCCCCAATGTGTCTCAACCTCAGTGTGTCGGCCTCATTCTTTCCAGCACCAGTGTGTGTCTCAGCCCCAGTGTACCCTAGCCCCAGTGTGTCTCAGCCTCAGTGTGTCGGCCTCATTCCTCCCAGCTCCAATGTGTGTCTCAGACCCAGTGTGTCAGCCTCATTCCTCCCAGCACCAGTGTGTGTCTCAGCCCCAGTGTGTCGGCCTCATTCCTCCCAGCTCCAGTGTGTGTCTCAGCCCCAGCGTGTTGGCTTCATTCCTCCCAGTGCCAGTGTGTGTCTCAGCCGCAGTGTGTTGACCTAATTCCTCCCTGCGCCAGTGTGTGTCTCAGCCCCAGTGTGTTGACCTAATTCTTCCCAGCTCTAGTGTGTGTCTCAGCACCAGTATGTCCTCCTCATTCCTGCCAGGGCGAGTGTGTGTCTCACCCCAGTGTGTCGGCCTCATTCTTCCCAGCACCAGTGTGTGTCTCAGCCCCAGCATGCCCTAGCCGCAGTGTGTCTCAGCCCCAGTGTGTCGGCCTCATTCCTCCCAGTGCATGTGTGTGTTTCAGCCCCATTGTGTCGGCCTCTTTCCTCCCAGTGCCAGTGTGTGTCTCAGCCCCAGTGTGTCGGCCTCATTCTTCCCAGCACCAGAGTGTGTCTCAGCCCCATTCCACCCCTGACCCAGTGTATGTCTCAGCGCCAGTGTGTGTCTCAGCCCCAGTGTTCCCTAACCCCAGTGTGGCTCAGCCCCAGTGTGTCGGCCTCATTCCTCCCAGCACCAGTGTGTGTCTCAGCCCCAGTGTGTCGGCCTCATTCCTCCCAGCTCCAGTGTGTGTCTCAGCCTCAGTGTGTCGGCCTCATTCCTCCCAGCGCCAGTGTGTGTCTCAGCCCCAGTGTGTCAGCCTCATTCCTCACAGCGCCAGTGTGTGTCTCAGCCCCATTGTGTCGGCCTCATTCTTCCCAGCACCAGTGTGTGTCTCAGCCCCATTCCCCCCCAGACCCAGTGTATGTCTCAGCGCCAGTTTGTGTCACAGCCCCAGTGTACCCTAGCCCCAGTGTGTATCAGCCCCAGTGTGTCGGCCTCATTCCTCCCAGCGCCAGTGTGTGACTCAGAACCTGTGTGTCGGCCTCATTCTTCCCAGCACCAGTGTGTGTCTCAGCCCCATTCCCCCTGACCCAGTGTATGTCTCAGCGCCAGTGTGTGTCTCAGCCCCAGTGTACCCTAACCCCAGTGTGGCTCAGCCCCAGTGTGTCGGCCTCATTCCTCCCAGCGCCAGTGTGTGTCTCAGCCCCAGTGTGTTGACCTAATTCCTCCCAGCTCCAGTCTGTGTCACAGCCCCAGTGTGTCGGTCCCATTACTCCCAGTGCCAGTGTGTGTCTCAGCCCCAGTGTGTCGGCCTCATTCCTCCCAGCGCCAGTGTGTGTCTCAGCCCCAGTGTGTTGACCTAATTCCTCCCAGCTCCAGTCTGTGTCACAGCCCCAGTGTGTCGGCCCCATTACTCCCAGTGCCAGTGTGTGTCTCAGCCCCAGTGTGTTGACCTATTTCCTCCCAGCTCCAGTGTGTGTCTCAGCCCCAGTGTGTCGGTCTCATTCTTCCCAGCACCAGTGTGTGTCTCAGCCCCATTCCCCCCCAGACCCAGTGTATGTCTCAGCGCCAGTTTGTGTCTCAGCCCCAGTGTACCCTAACCCCAGTGTGTATCAGCCCCAGTGTGTCGGCCTAATTTCTCCCAGTGCCAGTGTGTGTCTCAGAACCAGTGTGTCGGCCTCATTCTTCCCAGCACCAGTGTGCGCCTCAGCCCCATTCCACCCCTGACCCAGTGTATGTCTCTGCGCCAGTGTGTGTCTCAGCCCTAGTGTACCCTAGCCCCAGTGTGGCTCAGCCCCAGTGTGTCGGCCTCATTCCTCCCTGCACCAGTGTGTGTCTCATCCCCAGTGTGTCAGCCTCATTCCTCCCAGCTCCAGTGTATGTCTCAGCCCCAGTGTGTTGACCTAATTCCTCCCTGCTCCAGTCTGAGTCTCAGCCCCAGTGTGTTAGCCTCATTCCTCCCAGCGCCAGTGTGTGTCTCAGTCCCAGTGTGTCAGCCTAATTCCTCCCAGCTCCAGTGTGTGTCTCAGCCCCAGTGTCTCGGCCTCATTCCACACAGCCCCAGTGTGCCCTAGCTCCAGTGTGTGTCTCAGCCCTAGTGTGTATCTCAGCCCCAGTGTGTCGGGCTGATTCCTCCCAGCTCCAGTGTGTGTCTAAGCCCCAGTGTGTTGGCCTCATTCCTCCCAGAGCCAGTGTGTTTCTCAACCCCAGTGTGTCGGCCTCTTTCCTCCCTGCGCCAATGTGTCTCTCAGCCCCAATGTGTCGGCCTCATTCCTCACAGTGCCAGTGTGTGTCTCATCCCCAGTGTGTTCACCTAATTCCTCCCAGCTCCAGTGTGTGTCTCAGCCCCAGTGTGTCGGTCTCATTCCTCCCAGCGCCAGTGTGTGTCTCAGCCCCATTGTGTCGGCCTTATTCCTCTCAGCTCCAGTATGTGTCTCAGCCCCAGTGTGTCGGCCTCTTTCCTCCCAGTGCCAGGGTGTGTCTATGCACCAGTGTGTCTGCCTCTTTCCTCCTAGCTCCAGTGTGTGTCTCAGCCTCAGTGTGTCGACCTCATTCCTCCCAGTGCCAGTGTGTGTCTCAGCCCCAGTGTGTCGGCCTAATTCCTCCCAGCGCCAGTATGTGTCTCAGCCCCAGTGTGTCGGCCTCATTCCTCCCAGCGCCTGCACCAGTTTGTGTCTCAGCCCCATTGTGTCGGCCTCATTCTTCCCAGCACCAGTGTGTGTCTCAGCCCCATTCCCCCCAGACCCAGTGTGTGTCTCAGCCCCAGTGTACCCTAGCCCCAGCGTGTCTCAGACTCAGTGTGTCGGCCTCATTCCTCCCAGCACCAGTGTGTGTCTCAGCCCCAGTGTGTCGGCCTCATTCTTCCCAGCAGCAGTGTGTGCCTCAGCCCCAGTGTGTCAGCCACGTTTCCTCCCAGCGCCAGTGTGTGTCTCAGCCCCAGTGTGTCGGCCTCATTCTTCCCAGCAGCAGTGTGTGCCTCAGCCCCAGTGTGTCAGCCACATTCCTCCCAGCGCCAGAGTGTGTCTCAGCCCCAGTGTGTCAGCCTCATTCCTCCCAGCGCCAGTGTGTGTCTCAGCCCCAGTGTGTCGGACTCTTTCCTCCCAGCTCCAATGTGTGTCTCAGCCCCAGTGTGTCGGCCTCATTCCTCCCAGCGCCAGTGTGTGTCTCAGCCCCAGTGTGTTGACCTAATTCCTCCCAGCACCAGTGTGTGTCTCAGCCCCAGTGTGTCGGACTCTTTCCTCCCAGCGCCAGTGTGTGTCTCAGCCCCATTGTGTCGGCCTAATTCCTCCCAGCTCCAGTGTGTGTTTCAGCCCCAGGGTGTCAGCTTCATTCCTCCCAGCACCAGTGTGTGTCTCAGCCCCATTCCCCTCAGACCCAGTGTATGTCTCAGCCCCAGCGTATGTCTCAGCCCCAGTGTACCCTAGCCTCAGTGTGTCGGCCTCATTCCTCCCAGCTCCAGTGTGTGTCTCAGCCCCAGTGTGTCGGCCTCATTCCACCAAGCCCCAGTGTGCCCTAGCTCCGGTGTGTGTCTCAGCCCTAGTGTGTATCTCAGCCCCAGTGTGTCGGCCTGATTCCTCCCAGCTCCAGTGTGTGTCTCAGCCCCAGTGTGTTGGCCACATTCCTCCCAGAGCCAGTGTGTGTCTCAACCCCAGTGTGTCGGCCTCTTTCCTCCCTGCGCCAGAGTGTCTCTCAGCCCCAATGTGTCGGCCTCATTCCTCACAGTGCCAGTGTGTGTCTCATCCCCAGTGTGTTCACCTAATTCCTCCCAGCTCCAGTGTGTGTCTCAGCCCCAGTGTGTCGGTCTCATTCCTCCCAGCGGCAGTGTGTGTATCAGCCCCAGTGTGTCGGCCTTATTCCTCTCAGCTCCAGTGTGTGTCTCAGCCCCAGTGTGTCGGCCTTAATCCTCCCAGTGCCAGTGTGTGTCTCAGCCGCAGTGTGTTGACCTAATTCCTCCCAGCTCCAGTGTGTGTCTCAGCCCCAGTGTGTCGGCCTCATTCCTCCCAGCTCCAGTGTGTGTCTCAGGCCCAGGGTGTCGGCCTCTTTCCTTCCAGTGCCAGGGTGTGTCTATGCACTAGTGTGTCTGCCTCTTTCCTCCGAGCTCCAGTGTGTGTCTCAGCCTCAGTGTGTCGACCTCATTCCTTCCAATGCCAGTGTGTGTCTCAGCCCCAGTGTGTCCGCCTAATTCCTCCCAGCGCCAGTATGTGTCTCAGCCCCAGTGTGTCAGCCTCATTCCTCCCAGCTTCAGTGTGTGTCTCAGCCCCAGTGTGTCGGCCTCATTCCTCCCAGCGACGGTGTGTGTCTCAGCACCAGTGTGTCGGCCTCATTCCTCCCAGAGCCACTGTGTGTCTCAGCCCCAGTGTGCTGGCCTCATTGCTCCCAGCTCCAGTGTGTGTCTCAGCCCCAGTGTGTCGGCCTCATTCCCACCAGCACCAGTGTGTCGCAGCCCCAGTGTGTCAGCCTCATTCCCCCCAGCACCAGTGTGTCTCAGCCTCAGTGTGTCGGCCTCATTCCCCCCAGCACCAGTGTGTCTCAGCCTCAGTGTGTTGGCCTCATTCCTCCCAGCGCCAATGTGTGTGTCTCAGCCCCAGTGTGTCGCCTCATTCCTCCCAGTGCCAGTGTGTGTCTCAGCCCCAGTGTGTCAGCCTCATTCCTCCCAGCGCTATTGTGTTTCTCAGCCCCAGTGTGTCGGCCTCATTCCTCCCAGCGCCAGTATGTGTCTCAGCCCCATTTTGTCTGTCTCATTCCTCCTAGTGCCAGTGTGTGTCTCAGCCCCTGTGTGTCGGCCTCATTTTTCCCAGCTCCAGTGTGTGTCTCAGCCCCAGTGTGTCTGCCTCATTCCTCCCAGCGACGGTGTGTGTCTCAGCCTCAGTGTGTCGGCCTCATTCCTCCCAGAGCCACTGTGTGTCTCAGCCCCAGTGTGCTTGCCTCATTACTCCCAGCTCCAGTGTTTGTCTCAGCCCCAGTGTGTCGGCCTCATTCCCCCCAGCACCAGTGTGTCGCAGCTCCAGTGTGTCGGCCTCATTCCCCCCAGCACCAGTGTGTCTCAGCCTCAGTGTGGCTGCATCATTCCCCCCTGCACCAGTGTGTCTCAGCCTCAGTGTGTTGGCCTCATTCCTCCCAGCGCCAATGTGTGTGTCTCAGCCCCAGTGTGTCGCCTCATTCCTCCCAGTGCCAGTGTGTGTCTCAGCCCCAGTGTGTCAGCCTCATTCATCCCAGCGCGATTGTGTTTCTCAGCCCCAGTGTGTCGGCCTCATTCCTCCCAGCGCCAGTATGTGTCTCAGCCCCAGTTTGTCTGTCTCATTCCTCCTAGTGCCAGTGTGTGTCTCAGCCCGTGTGTCGGCCTCATTCCTCCCAGCGCCAGTGTGTGTCTCAGCCCCAGTGTGTCGGCCTCATTCCTCCCTGTGCCAGTGTGTGTCTCAGCCCCAGTTTCTCGGCCTCTTTCCTCCCAGGGCCAGTGTGTGTCTCAGTCCCAGTGTGTCGGCCTCTTTCCTCCCTGCGCCAGTGTGTGTCTCAGCCCGAGTGTGTCAGCCACATTTCTCCCAGCGCCAGTGTGTGTCTCAGTCCCAGTGTGTCGGCCTCATTCCTCCCAGAGCCAGTGTGTGTCTCAACCCCAGTGTGTTGACCTAATTCCTCCCAGCTCCAGTGTGTGTCTATGCCTCAGTGTGTCGGCCTCATTCCTCCCAGCTCCAGTGTGTGTCTCAGCCCCAGTGTGTGTCTCTGCCCCAGTGTGTCGGCCTCTTTCCTCCCAGCTCCTGTGTGTCTCAGCCCCAGTGTGTCGGCCTAATTCCTCCCAGTGCAAGTATGTGTATCAGCCCCAGTGTGTCGGCCTCATTCCTCCCAGCGCCAGCACCAGTGTGTGTCTCAGCCGCAGTGTGTCGGCCTCATTCTTCCCATCACCAGTGTGTGTCTCAGCCCCATTCCCCCCAGACCCAGTGTATATCTCTGCCCCAGTGTGTGTCTCAGCCCCAGTGTACCCTAGCCCCAATGTGTCTCAACCTCAGTGTGTCGGCCTCATTCTTCCCAGCACCAGTGTGTATCTCAGCCCCAGTGTACCCTAGCCCCAGTGTGTCTCAGCCTCAGTGTGTCGGCCTCTTTCCTCCCAGCTCCAATGTGTGTCTCAGACCCAGTGTGTCGGCCTCATTCCTCCCAGCGCCAGTGTGTGTCTCAGCCCCAGTGTGTCGGCCTCATTCCTCCCAGCAACAGTGTTTGTCTCAGCCCTAGTGTGTCGGCCTCTTTCCTCCCAGTGTCATTGTGTGTCCCAGCCCCAGTGTGTCGGCCTAATTACCCCCAGCTCCAGTGTGTGTCTCAGCCCCAGCGTGTTGGCTTCATTCCTCCCAGTGCCAGTGTGTGTCTCAGCCCCAGTGTGTTGACCTAATTCCTCCCAGCTCCAGTGTGTGTCTCAGCCCCAGTGTGTTGGCCTCATTCTTGCGAGCACCAGTTTGTGTCTCAGCCCCATTCCCCCCAGACCCAGTGCTTGTCTCAGCGCCAGTGTGTGTCTCAGCCCAAGTGTACCCTAGCCTCAGTGTGTGTCACCCTCAGTGTGTCGGCCTTATTCCTCTCAGATCCAGTGTGTGTCTCTGCCCAAATGTGTTGACCTAATTCCTCCCAGCTCCAGTGTGTGTCTCAGCCCCAGTGTGTCGGCCCCATTCGTCCCTGCTCTAGTGTGTGTCTCAGGCCCAGTTTGTCGGCCTCTTTCCTTCCACTGCCAGTGTGTGTCTCAGCCTCAGTGTGTCTGCCTCTTTCCTCCCAGTGCCAGTGTGTGTCTCATCCCCAGTGTGTTGACCTTTTTCCTCCCAGCTCTAGTGTGTGTCTCAGCCCCAGTGTGTCGGCCTCATTCCTCCCAGCTCCAGTGTGTGTCTCAGCCCCAGTGTATCGGCCTCATTCCTCCCAGTGCTAGTGTGTGTCTCAGCCCCTGTGTGTTGACCTATTTCCTCCCTGCTCCAGTGTGTGTCTCATCCCCAGTGTGTCGGCCTCATTCCTCCCAGAGGCAGTGTGTGTCTCAGCCCCAGTGTGTCAGCTCATTCCTCCCAGCGCGCGTGTGTGTCTCAGCCCCAATGTGTCGGCTCATTCCTCACAGCGCCAGTGTGTGTCTCAGCCCCAGTGTGTCGGCCTCATTCCTCCCAGTGCCAGTGTGTGACTCAGCCCCAGTGAGTTGGCCTAATTCCACCCAGCGTGAGTGTGTAACTCAGCCCCAGTGTGTCGGCCTAATTCCTCCCAGCGTGAGTGTGTAACTGAGCCCCAATGAGTCGGCCTCATTCCTCCCAGCACCAGTGTGTGTCTCAGCCCCAGTGTGTCGGCCTAATTCCTCCCAGCACCAGTGTGTGTCTCAGCCCCAGTGTGTCAGCATCATTCCTCCCAGCACCAGTGTGTGTCTCAGCCCCATTCCCCCCAGACCCAGTGTAAGTCTCAACCCCAGTGTGTGTCTCAGCCCAAGTGTACCCTAGCCCCAGTGTGTCGGCCTCATTCCTCCCACCTAAAGTGTGTGTCTCAGCCCCAGTGTGTCGGCCTCATTCCTCCCAGCCCCAGTGTACCCTAGCTCCAGTGTGTGTCTCAGCCCTAGTGTGTGTTTCAGCCCCAGTGTGTCGGCCTGATTCCTCCCAGCGCCAGTGTGTGTCTCAGCCCCAGTGTGTTGGCCTCATTCCTCCCAGTGCCAGTGTGGGTCTCAGCCCCAGTGTGTCGGCCTCATTCCTCCCAGCGCCAGTGTGTGTCTCAGTCCCAGTGTGTCGGCTTCATTCCTCCCAGCTCCAGTGTGTGTCTCAGCCCCAGTGTGTCGGCCTCATTCCTCCCAGCGACGGTGTGTCTCAGCCCCAGTGTTTCGGCCTCATTCCCCCCAGCACCAGTGTGTCTCAGCTCCAGTGTGTCGGCCTCATTCCCCCCAGCATCAGTGTTTATCAGCCTCAGTGTGTCGGCCTCATTCCTTCCAGCGCCAATGTGTGTGTCTCAGCCCCAGTGTGTCGGCCTCATTCCCCCCAGCACCAGTGTGTGTCTCAGCCTCACTGTGTCGGCCTCATTCCTCCCAGCGCCAGTGTGTTTCTCAGCCCCAGTGTGTCGCCTCATTCCTCCCAGTGCCAGTGTGTGTCTCAGCCCCAGTGTGTCGTCTTCATTCCTCCCAGCGCCAGTGTGTGTCTCAGCCCCAGTGTGTCGGCCTCATTCCTCCCAGCGCCAGTGTGTGTTTCAGCCCCAGTGTGTCGGCCTCATTCCTCCCAGTGCCAGTGTGTGTCTCAGCCCCAGTTTCTCGGCCTCTTTCCTCCCAGGGCCAGTGTGTGTCTCAGTCCCAGTGTGTCGGCCTCTTTCCTCCCTGCGCCAGTGTGTGTCTCAGCCCCAGTGTGTCAGCCACATTTCTCCCAGCGCCAGTGTGTGTCTCAGTCCCAGTGTGTCGGCCTCATTCCTCCCAGAGCCAGTGTGTGTCTCAGCCCCAGTGTGTTGACCTAATTCCTCCCAGCTCCAGTGTGTGTCTATTCCTCAGTGTGTCGGCCTCATTCCTCCCAGCTCCAGTGTGTGTCTCAGCCCCAGTGTGTGTCTCAGCCCCAGTGTGTCGGCCTCTTTCCTCCCAGCTCCTGTGTGTCTCAGCCCCAGTGTGTCGGCCTAATTCCTCCCAGTGCAAGTATGTGTATCAGCCCCAGTGTGTCGGCCTCATTCCTCCCAGCGCCAGCACCAGTGTGTGTCTCAGCCGCAGTGTGTCGGCCTCATTCTTCCCATCACCAGTGTGTGTCTCAGCCCCATTCCCCCCAGACCCATTGTATATCTCTGCCCCAGTGTGTGTCTCAGCCCCAGTGTACCCTAGCCCCAATGTGTCTCAACCTCAGTGTGTCGGCCTCATTCTTCCCAGCACCAGTGTGTGTCTCAGCCCCAGTGTACCCTAGCCCCAGTGTGTCTCAGCCTCAGTGTGTCGGCCTCTTTCCTCCCAGCTCCAATGTGTGTCTCAGACCCAGTGTGTCGGCCTCATTCCTCCCAGCGCCAGTGTGTGTCTCAGCCCTAGTGTGTCGGCCTCTTTCCTCCCAGTGTCATTGTGTGTCCCAGCCCCAGTGTGTCGGCCTAATTACCCCCAGCTCCAGTGTGTGTCTCAGCCCCAGCGTGTTGGCTTCATTCCTCCCAGTGCCAGTGTGTGTCTCAGCCCCAGTGTTGACCTAATTCCTCCCAGCTCCAGTGTGTGTCTCAGCCCCAGTGTGTTGGCCTCATTCTTGCGAGCACCAGTTTGTGTCTCAGCCCCATTCCCCCCAGACCCAGTGCATGTCTCAGCGCCAGTGTGTGTCTCAGCCCAAGTGTACCCTAGCCTCAGTGTGTCTCACCCTCAGTGTGTCGGCCTCATTCCTCCCAGCGACGGTGTGTCTCAGCCCCAGTGTGTCGGCCTCATTCCTCCCAGCTCCAGTGTGTGTCTCATCCCCAGTGTGTCAGCCTCATTCCCCCCAGCACCAGTGTGTCTCAGCCCCAGTGTGTCGGCCTCATTCCCCCCAGCATCAGTGTTTATCAGCCTCAGTGTGTCGGCCTCATTCCTTCCAGCGCCAATGTGTGTGTCTCAGCCCCAGTGTGTCGGCCTCATTCCCCCCAGCACCAGTGTGTGTCTCAGCCTCACTGTGTCGGCCTCATTCCTCCCAGCGCCAGTGTGTTTCTCAGCCCCAGTGTGTCGCCTCATTCCTCCCAGTGCCAGTGTGTGTCTCAGCCCCAGTGTGTCGTCTTCATTCCTCCCAGCGCCAGTGTGTGTCTCAGCCCCAGTGTGTCGGCCTCATTCCTCCCAGCGCCAGTATGTGGTCAGCCCCAGTATGTCTGTCTCATTCCTCCCAGTGCCAGTGTGTGTCTCAGCCCCAGTGTGTCGGCCTCTTTCCTCCCAGCTCCTGTGTGTGTCTCAGCCCCAGTGTGTCGGCCTCATTCCTCCCAGTGCTATTGTGTGTCTCAGCCCCAGTGTGTCGGCCTCTTTCCACCGAGGGCCAGTGTGTGTCTCAGCCCCAGTGTGTCGGCCTCTTTCCTCCCAGCGCCAGTGTGTGTCTCAGCCCCAGTGTGTCAGCCTCATTCTTCCCAGCACCAGTGTGTGTCTCAGCCCCATTCCCCCATGACCCAGTGTATGTCTCAGCGCCAGTGTGTCTATAAGCCCCAGTGTGTCGGCCTAATTCCTCCCAGCGTGAGTGTGTAACTGAGCCCCAATGAGTCGGCCTCATTCCTCCCAGCACCAGTGTGTGTCTCAGCCCCAGTGTGTCGGCCTAATTCCTCCCAGCACCAGTGTGTGTCTCAGCCCCAGTGTGTCAGCATCATTCCTCCCAGCACCAGTGTGTGTCTCAGCCCCATTCCCCCCAGACCCAGTGTAAGTCTCAACCCCAGTGTGTGTCTCAGCCCAAGTGTACCCTAGCCCCAGTGTGTCGGCCTCATTCCTCCCACCTAAAGTGTGTGTCTCAGCCCCAGTGTGTCGGCCTCATTCCTCCCAGCCCCAGTGTACCCTAGCTCCAGTGTGTGTCTCAGCCCTAGTGTGTGTTTCAGCCCCAGTGTGTCGGCCTGATTCCTCCCAGCGCCAGTGTGTGTCTCAGCCCCAGTGTGTTGGCCTCATTCCTCCCAGTGCCAGTGTGGGTCTCAGCCCCAGTGTGTCGGCCTCATTCCTCCCAGCGCCAGTGTGTGTCTCAGTCCCAGTGTGTCGGCTTCATTCCTCCCAGCTCCAGTGTGTGTCTCAGCCCCAGTGTGTCGGCCTCATTCCTCCCAGCGACGGTGTGTCTCAGCCCCAGTGTTTCGGCCTCATTCCCCCCAGCACCAGTGTGTCTCAGCTCCAGTGTGTCGGCCTCATTCCCCCCAGCATCAGTGTTTATCAGCCTCAGTGTGTCGGCCTCATTCCTTCCAGCGCCAATGTGTGTGTCTCAGCCCCAGTGTGTCGGCCTCATTCCCCCCAGCACCAGTGTGTGTCTCAGCCTCACTGTGTCGGCCTCATTCCTCCCAGCGCCAGTGTGTTTCTCAGCCCCAGTGTGTCGCCTCATTCCTCCCAGTGCCAGTGTGTGTCTCAGCCCCAGTGTGTCGTCTTCATTCCTCCCAGCGCCAGTGTGTGTCTCAGCCCCAGTGTGTCGGCCTCATTCCTCCCAGCGCCAGTGTGTGTTTCAGCCCCAGTGTGTCGGCCTCATTCCTCCCAGTGCCAGTGTGTGTCTCAGCCCCAGTTTCTCGGCCTCTTTCCTCCCAGGGCCAGTGTGTGTCTCAGTCCCAGTGTGTCGGCCTCTTTCCTCCCTGCGCCAGTGTGTGTCTCAGCCCCAGTGTGTCAGCCACATTTCTCCCAGCGCCAGTGTGTGTCTCAGTCCCAGTGTGTCGGCCTCATTCCTCCCAGAGCCAGTGTGTGTCTCAGCCCCAGTGTGTTGACCTAATTCCTCCCAGCTCCAGTGTGTGTCTATGCCTCAGTGTGTCGGCCTCATTCCTCCCAGCTCCAGTGTGTGTCTCAGCCCCAGTGTGTGTCTCAGCCCCAGTGTGTCGGCCTCTTTCCTCCCAGCTCCTGTGTGTCTCAGCCCCAGTGTGTCGGCCTAATTCCTCCCAGTGCAAGTATGTGTATCAGCCCCAGTGTGTCGGCCTCATTCCTCCCAGCGCCAGCACCAGTGTGTGTCTCAGCCGCAGTGTGTCGGCCTCATTCTTCCCATCACCAGTGTGTGTCTCAGCCCCATTCCCCCCAGACCCATTGTATATCTCTGCCCCAGTGTGTGTCTCAGCCCCAGTGTACCCTAGCCCCAATGTGTCTCAACCTCAGTGTGTCGGCCTCATTCTTCCCAGCACCAGTGTGTGTCTCAGCCCCAGTGTACCCTAGCCCCAGTGTGTCTCAGCCTCAGTGTGTCGGCCTCTTTCCTCCCAGCTCCAATGTGTGTCTCAGACCCAGTGTGTCGGCCTCATTCCTCCCAGCGCCAGTGTGTGTCTCAGCCCTAGTGTGTCGGCCTCTTTCCTCCCAGTGTCATTGTGTGTCCCAGCCCCAGTGTGTCGGCCTAATTACCCCCAGCTCCAGTGTGTGTCTCAGCCCCAGCGTGTTGGCTTCATTCCTCCCAGTGCCAGTGTGTGTCTCAGCCCCAGTGTTGACCTAATTCCTCCCAGCTCCAGTGTGTGTCTCAGCCCCAGTGTGTTGGCCTCATTCTTGCGAGCACCAGTTTGTGTCTCAGCCCCATTCCCCCCAGACCCAGTGCATGTCTCAGCGCCAGTGTGTGTCTCAGCCCAAGTGTACCCTAGCCTCAGTGTGTCTCACCCTCAGTGTGTCGGCCTCATTCCTCCCAGCGACGGTGTGTCTCAGCCCCAGTGTGTCGGCCTCATTCCTCCCAGCTCCAGTGTGTGTCTCATCCCCAGTGTGTCAGCCTCATTCCCCCCAGCACCAGTGTGTCTCAGCCCCAGTGTGTCGGCCTCATTCCCCCCAGCATCAGTGTTTATCAGCCTCAGTGTGTCGGCCTCATTCCTTCCAGCGCCAATGTGTGTGTCTCAGCCCCAGTGTGTCGGCCTCATTCCCCCCAGCACCAGTGTGTGTCTCAGCCTCACTGTGTCGGCCTCATTCCTCCCAGCGCCAGTGTGTTTCTCAGCCCCAGTGTGTCGCCTCATTCCTCCCAGTGCCAGTGTGTGTCTCAGCCCCAGTGTGTCGTCTTCATTCCTCCCAGCGCCAGTGTGTGTCTCAGCCCCAGTGTGTCGGCCTCATTCCTCCCAGCGCCAGTATGTGGTCAGCCCCAGTATGTCTGTCTCATTCCTCCCAGTGCCAGTGTGTGTCTCAGCCCCAGTGTGTCGGCCTCTTTCCTCCCAGCTCCTGTGTGTGTCTCAGCCCCAGTGTGTCGGCCTCATTCCTCCCAGTGCTATTGTGTGTCTCAGCCCCAGTGTGTCGGCCTCTTTCCACCGAGGGCCAGTGTGTGTCTCAGCCCCAGTGTGTCGGCCTCTTTCCTCCCAGCGCCAGTGTGTGTCTCAGCCCCAGTGTGTCAGCCTCATTCTTCCCAGCACCAGTGTGTGTCTCAGCCCCATTCCCCCATGACCCAGTGTATGTCTCAGCGCCAGTGTGTCTATAAGCCCCAGTGTGTCTCAGCCCCAGTTTGTCGGCCTCATTTCTCCCAGCACCAGTGTGTGTCTCAGCCCCAGTGTGTCGGCCTCATTCCTCCCAGCTCTAGTGTGTGTCTCAGCTCCAGTGTGTCGGCCTCATTCCTCCCAGCACCAGTGTGTGTCTCAGTCCCAGTGTGTCAGCCACATTCCTCACAGCGCCAGTGAGTGTCTCAGCCCCAGTGTTTCGGCCTCATTCTTTCCAGCACCAGTGTGTGTCTCAGCCCCATTCCCCCCAGGCCCAGTGTATGTCTCAGCGCCAGTGTGTGTCTCAGCCCCAGTGTGTCGGCCTCATTCTTACCAGATCCAGTGTGTGTCTCAGCCCCAGTGTGTCGGCCTCATTTTTCTCAGAGCCAATGTGTGTCTCAGCCCCATTGTGTCGGCCTCATTCTTCCCAGCACCAGTGTGTGTCTCAGCCCCATTCCAACCAGACCCAGTGTGTGTCTCAGCCCCAGTGTACCCTAGCCCCAGCGTGTCTCAGCCTCAGTGTGTCGGCCTCATTCCTCCCAGCACCAGTGTGTGTCTCAGCCCCAGTGTGTCGGCCTCATTCTTCCCAGCAGCAGAGTGTGCCTCAGCCCCAGTGTGTCAGCCACATTCCTCCCAGCGCCAGTGTGTGTCTTAGCCCCAGTGTGTCGGCCTCATTCTTCCCAGCAGCAGTGTGTGCCTCAGCCCCAGTGTGTCAGCCACATTCCTCCCAGCGCCAGTGTGTGTCTCAGCCCCAGTGTGTCAGCCTCATTCCTCCCAGCGCCAGTGTGTGTCTCAGCCCCAGTGTGTTGACCTAATTCCTACCAGCGCCAGTGTGTGTCTCAGCCCCAGTGTGTCGGACTCTTTCCTCCCAGCGCCAGTGTGTGTCTCAGCCCCATTGTGTCGGCCTAATTCCTCCCAGCTCCAGTGTGTGTTTCAGCCCAGGGTGTCAGCATCATTCCTCCCAGCCCCAGTGTGTGTCTCAGCCCCATTCCCCTCAGACCCAGTGTATGTCTCAGCCCCAGTGTGTGTCTCAGCACCAGTGTACCCTAGCCTCAGTGTGTCGGCCTCATTCCTCCCAGCTCCAGTGTGTGTCTCAGCCCCAGTGTGTCGGCCTCATTCCACCCAGCCCCAGTGTGCCCTAGCTCCAGTGTGTGTCTCAGCCCTAGTGTGTATCTCAGCCCCAGTGTGTCGGCCTCATTCCTCCCAGCTCCAGTGTGTGTCTCAGCCACAGTGTGTTGGCCTCATTCCTCCCAGAGCCAGTGTGTGTCTCACTCTCAACCCCAGTGTGTCGGCCTCTTTCCTCCCTGCGCCAGTGTGTCTCTCAGCCCCAATGTGTCGGCCTCATTCCTCACAGTGCCAGTGTGTGTCTCATCCCCAGTGTGTTCACCTAATTCCTCCCAGCTCCAGTGTGTGTCTCAGCCCCAGTGTGTCGGTCTCATTCCTCCCAGCGCCAGTGTGTGTCTCAGCCCCAGTGTGTCGGCCTTATTCCTCTCAGCTCCAGTGTGTGTCTCAGCCCCAGTGTGTCGGCCTTAATCCTCCCAGTGCCAGTGTGTGTCTCAGCCGCAGTGTGTTGACCTAATTCCTCCCAGCTCCAGTGTGTGTCTCAGCCCCAGTGTGTCGGCCTCATTCCTCCCTGCTCCAGTGTGTGTCTCAGGCCCAGGGTGTCGGCCTCTTTCCTCCCAGTGCCAGGGTGTGTCTATGCACCAGTGTGTCTGCCTCTTTCCTCCGAGCTCCAGTGTGTGTCTCAGCCTCAGTGTGTCGACCTCATTCCTCCCAGTGCCAGTGTGTGTCTCAGCCCCAGTGTGTCGGCCTAATTCCTCCCAGCGCCAGTATGTGTCTCATCCCCAGTGTGTCGGCCTCATTCCTCCCTGCGCCTGCACCAGTTTGTGTCTCAGCCCCATTGTGTCGGCCTCATTCTTCCCAGCACCAGTGTGTGTCTCAGCCCCATTCCCCCCAGTCCCAGTGTGTGTCTCAGCCCCAGTGTACCCTAGCCCCAGCGTGTCTCAGCCTCAGTGTGTCGGCCTCATTCCTCCCAGCTCCAGTGTGTGTCTCAGCCCCAGTGTGTCGGTCTCATTCCTCCCAGCGCCAGTGTGTGTCTCAGCCCCAGTGTGTCGGCCTCATTCCTCCCAGAGCCATAGTGTGTTTCAGCCCCAGTGTGTCAGCCTCATTCCGCCCAGCTTCAGTGTGTGTCTCTGCCCCAGTGTGTCAGCCTCATTCCTCCCAGCGACGGTGTGTGTCTCAGCCCCAGTGTGTCGGCCTCATTCCTCCCAGAGCCACTGTGTGTCTCAGCCCCAGTGTGCTGGCCTCATTGCTCCCAGCTCCAGTGTGTGTCTCAGCCCCAGTGTGTCGGCCTCATTCCCACCAGCACCAGTGTGTCGCAGCCCCAGTGTGTCGGCCTCATTCCCCCCAGCACCAGTGTGTCTCTGCCTCAGTGTGTCGGCCTCATTCCCCCCAGCACCAGTGTGTCTCAGCCTCAGTGTGTTGGCCTCATTCCTCCCAGCGCCAATGTGTGTGTCTCAGCCCCAGTGTGTCGCCTCATTCCTCCCAGTGCCAGTGTGTGTCTCAGCCCCAGTGTGTCAGCCTCATTCCTCCCAGCGCGATTGTGTTTCTCAGCCCCAGTGTGTCGGCCTCATTCCTCCCAGCGCCAGTATGTGTCTCAGCCCCATTTTGTCTGTCTCATTCCTCCTAGTGCCAGTGTGTGTCTCAGCCCCTGTGTGTCGGCCTCATTTTTCTCAGCTCCAGTGTTTGTCTCAGCCCCAGTGTGTCTGCCTCATTCCTCACAGCGACGGTGTGTGTCTCAGCCCCAGTGTGTCGGCCTCATTCCTCTCAGAGCCACTGTGTGTCTCAGCCCCAGTGTGCTTGCCTCATTACTCCCAGCTCCAGAGTTTGTCTCAGCCCCAGTGTGTCGGCCTCATTCCCCCCAGCACCAGTGTGTCGCAGCCCCAGTGTGTCGGCCTCATTCCCCCCAGCACCAGTGTGTCTCAGCCTCAGTGTGGCTGTATCATTCCCCCCAGCACCAGTGTGTCTCAGCCTCAGTGTGTTGGCCTCATTCCTCCCAGTGCCAATGTGTGTGTCTCAGCCCCAGTGTGTCGCCTGATTCCTCCCAGTGCCAGTGTGTGTCTCAGCCCCAGTGTGTCAGCCTCATTCATCCCAGCGCGATTGTGTTTCTCAGCCCCAGTGTGTCGGCCTCATTCCTCCCAGCGCCAGTATGTGTCTCAGCCCCAGTTTGTCTGTCTCATTCCTCCTAGTGCCAGTGTGTGTCTCAGCCCCAGTGTGTCGGCCTCATTCCTCCCAGCGCCAGTGTGTGTCTCAGCCCGTGTGTCGGCCTCATTCCTCCCAGCGCCAGTGTGTGTCTCAGCCCCAGTGTGTCGGCCTCATTCCTCCCAGTGCCAGTGTGTGTCTCAGCCCCAGTTTCTCGGCCTCTTTCCTCCCAGGGCCAGTGTGTGTCTCAGTCCCAGTGTGTCGGCCTCTTTCATCCCAGCGCCAGTGTGTGTCTCAGCCCCAGTGTGTCAGCCACATTTCTCCCAGCGCCAGTGTGTGTCTCAGTCCCAGTGTGTCGGCCTCATTCCTCCCAGAGCCAGTGTGTGTCTCAGCCCCAGTGTGTTGACCTAATTTCTCCCAGCTCCAGTGTGTGTCTCTGCCTCAGTGTGTCGGCCTCATTCCTCCCAGCTCCAGTGTGTGTCTCAGCCCCAGTGTGTGTCTCAGCCCCAGTGTGTCGGCCTCATTCCTCCCAGCACCTGTGTGTCTCAGCCGCAGTGTGTCGGCCTCATTCTTCCCAGCACCAGTGTGTGTCTCAGCCCCAGTGTACCCTAGCCCCAGTGTGTCTCAGCCTCAGTGTGTCGGCCTCATTCCTCCCAGCTCCAATGTGTGTCTCAGACCCAGTGTGTCGGCCTCATTCCTCCCAGCGCCAGTGTGTGTCTCAGCCCCAGTGTGTCGGCCTCATTCCTCCCAGCAACAGTGTTTGTCTCAGCCCCAGTGTGTCGGCCTCATTCCTCCCAGTGTCATTGTGTGTCCCAGCCCCAGTGTGTCGGCCTAATTACTCCCAGCTCCAGTGTGTGTCTCAGCCCCAGCGTGTTGGCTTCATTCCTCCCAGTGCCAGTGTGTGTCTCAGCCCCATTCCCCCCAGACCCAGTGCATGTCTCAGCGCCAGTGTGTGTCTCAGCCCCAGTGTTCCCTAGCCTCAGTGTGTCTCACCCTCAGTGTGTCGGCCTTATTCCTCTCAGATCCAGTGTGTGTCTCTGCCCAAATGTGTTGACCTAATTCCTCCCAGCTCCAGTGTGTGTCTCAGCCCCAGTGTGTAGGCCTCATTCCTCCCTGCTCTAGTGTGTGTCTCAGGCCCAGTGTGTCGGCCTCTTTCCTTCCACTGCCAGTGTGTGTCTCAGCCCCAGTGTGTCTGCCTCTTTCCTCCCAGTGCCAGTGTGTGTCTCAGCCCCAGTGTGTCAGCCTCATTCCTCCCAGCGCGATTGTGTTTCTCAGCCCCAGTGTGTCGGCCTCAATCCTCCCAGCGCCAGTATGTGTCTCAGCCCCATTTTGTCTGTCTCATTCCTCCCAGCACCAGTGTGTGTCTCAGCCCCAGTGTGTCAGCATCATTCCTCCCAGCACCAGTGTGTGTCTCAGCCCCATTCCCCCCAGACCCAGTGTAAGTCTCAACCCCAGTGTGTGTCTCAGCCCAAGTGTACCCTAGCCCCAGTGTGTCGGCCTCATTCCTCCCACCTAAAGTGTGTGTCTCAGCCCCAGTGTGTCGGCCTCATTCCTCCCAGCCCCAGTGTACCCTAGCTCCAGTGTGTGTCTCAGCCCTAGTGTGTGTTTCAGCCCCAGTGTGTCGGCCTGATTCCTCCCAGCGCCAGTGTGTGTCTCAGCCCCAGTGTGTTGGCCTCATTCCTCCCAGTGCCAGTGTGGGTCTCAGCCCCAGTGTGTCGGCCTCATTCCTCCCAGCGCCAGTGTGTGTCTCAGTCCCAGTGTGTCGGCTTCATTCCTCCCAGCTCCAGTGTGTGTCTCAGCCCCAGTGTGTCGGCCTCATTCCTCCCAGCGACGGTGTGTCTCAGCCCCAGTGTGTCGGCCTCATTCCTCCCAGCTCCAGTGTGTCTCATCCCCAGTGTGTCGGCCTCAATCCCCCCAGCACCAGTGTGTCTCAGCCCCAGTGTGTCGGCCTCATTCCCCCCAGCATCAGTGTTTATCAGCCTCAGTGTGTCGGCCTCATTCCTTCCAGCGCCAATGTGTGTGTCTCAGCCCCAGTGTGTCGGCCTCATTCCCCCCAGCACCAGTGTGTGTCTCAGCCTCACTGTGTCGGCCTCATTCCTCCCAGCGCCAGTGTGTTTCTGAGCCCCAGTGTGTCTCCTCATTCCTCCCAGTGCCAGTGTGTGTCTCAGCCCCAGTGTGTCGTCTTCATTCCTCCTAGCGCCAGTGTGTGTCTCAGCCCCAGTGTGTCGGCCTCATTCCTCCCAGCGCCAGTGTGTGTTTCAGCCCCAGTGTGTCGGCCTCATTCCTCCCAGTGCCAGTGTGTGTCTCAGCCCCAGTTTCTCGGCCTCTTTCCTCCTAGGGCCAGTGTGTGTCTCAGTCCCAGTGTGTCGGCCTCTTTCCTCCCTGCGCCAGTGTGTGTCTCAGCCCCAGTGTGTCAGCCACATTTCTCCCAGCGCCAGTGTGTGTCTCAGTCCCAGTGTGTCGGCCTCATTCCTCCCAGAGCCAGTGTGTGTCTCAGCCCCAGTGTGTTGACCTAATTCCTCCCAGCTCCAGTGTGTGTCTATGCCTCAGTGTGTCGGCCTCATTCCTCCCAGCTCCAGTGTGTGTCTCAGCCCCAGTGTGTGTCTCAGCCCCAGTGTGTCGGCCTCTTTCCTCCCAGCTCCTGTGTGTCTCAGCCCCAGTGTGTCGGCCTAATTCCTCCCAGTGCAAGTATGTGTATCAGCCCCAGTGTGTCGGCCTCATTCCTCCCAGCGCCAGCACCAGTGTGTGTCTCAGCCGCAGTGTGTCGGCCTCATTCTTCCCATCACCAGTGTGTGTCTCAGCCCCATTCCCCCCAGACCCATTGTATATCTCTGCCCCAGTGTGTGTCTCAGCCCCAGTGTACCCTAGCCCCAATGTGTCTCAACCTCAGTGTGTCGGCCTCATTCTTCCCAGCACCAGTGTGTGTCTCAGCCCCAGTGTACCCTAGCCCCAGTGTGTCTCAGCCTCAGTGTGTCGGCCTCTTTCCTCCCAGCTCCAATGTGTGTCTCAGACCCAGTGTGTCGGCCTCATTCCTCCCAGCGCCAGTGTGTGTCTCAGCCCCAGTGTGTCGGCCTCATTCCTCCCAGCAACAGTGTTTGTCTCAGCCCTAGTGTGTCGGCCTCTTTCCTCCCAGTGTCATTGTGTGTCCCAGCCCCAGTGTGTCGGCCTAATTACCCCCAGCTCCAGTGTGTGTCTCAGCCCCAGCGTGTTGGCTTCATTCCTCCCAGTGCCAGTGTGTGTCTCAGCCCCAGTGTTGACCTAATTCCTCCCAGCTCCAGTGTGTGTCTCAGCCCCAGTGTGTTGGCCTCATTCTTGCGAGCACCAGTTTGTGTCTCAGCCCCATTCCCCCCAGACCCAGTGCATGTCTCAGCGCCAGTGTGTGTCTCAGCCCAAGTGTACCCTAGCCTCAGTGTGTCTCACCCTCAGTGTGTCGGCCTTATTCCTCTCAGATCCAGTGTGTGTCTCTGCCCAAATGTGTTGACCTAATTCCTCCCAGCTCCAGTGTGTGTCTCAGCCCCAGTGTGTCGGCCTCATTCGTCCCTGCTCTAGTGTGTGTCTCAGGCCCAGTGTGTCGGCCTCTTTCCTTCCACTGCCAGTGTGTGTCTCAGCCCCAGTGTGTCTGCCTCTTTCCTCCCAGTGCCAGTGTGTGTCTCAGCCCCAGTGTGTCAGCCTCATTCCTCCCAGCGCGATTGTGTTTCTCAGCCCCAGTGTGTCGGCCTCATTCCTCCCAGCGCCATTGTGTTTCTCAGACCCAGTGTGTCGGCCTCATTCCTCCCAGCGCCAGTGTGTGTCTCAGTCCCAGTGTGTCGGCTTCATTCCTCCCAGCTCCAGTGTGTGTCTCAGCCCCATTCCCCCCTGACCCAGTGTATGTCTCAGCGCCAGTGTGTGTCTAAGCCCCAGTGTACCCTAGCCCCAGAGTGGTTCAGCCCCAGTGTGTCGGCCTCTTTTCTCCCAGCACCAGTGTGTGTCTCAGCCCCAGTGTGTCGGCCCCATTCCTCCCAGCTCTAGTGTGTGTCTCAGCTCTAGTGTGTCGGCCTCATTCCTCCTAGCGCCAGTGTGTGTCTCAGCCCTAGTGTGTCAGCCACATTCCTCACAGCGCCAGTGAGTGTCTCAGTCCCAGTGTTTCGGCCTCATTCTTTCCAGCACCAGTGTGTGTCTCAGCCCCATTCCCCCCAGGCCCAGTGTATGTCTCAGCGCCAGTGTGTGTCTCAGCCCCAGTGTGTCGGCCTCATTCCTACCAGATCCAGTGTGTGTCTCATCCCCAGTGTGTCGGCCTCATTCCTCTCAGAGCCAGTGTGTGTCTCAGCCCCAGTGTGTCAGCTCATTCCTCCCAGCGCCAGTGTGTGTCTCAGCCCCAATGTGTCGGCTCATTCCTCCCAGCGCCAGTTTGTGTTTCAGCCCCAGTGTGTCGGCCTCATTCCTCCCAAGTGCCAGTGTGTGTCTCAGCCCCAGTGTGTCGGCCTAATTCCTCCCAGCACCAGTGTGTGTCTCATCCCCAGTGTGTCGGCCTCATTCTTCCCAGCACCAGTGTGGGTCTCAGTCCCATTCCCCCCAGACCCAGTGTATGTCTCAGTCCCAGTGTGCCCTTGCCCCAGTGTGTGTCTCTGCCCCATTGTGTGTCTCAGCCCCAGTGTACCCTAGCCCCAGTGTGTCTCAGCCCCGGTGTGTCAGCCTCATTCCTCGCAGCGCCAGTGTGTGTCTCTGCCCCAGTGTGTCAGCCTTATTTCTCCCAGCGCCAGTGTGTGTCTCAGTCCCAGTGTGTCGGCCTCATTCCTCCCAGAGCCAGTGTGTGTCTCAGCCCCAGTGTGTCGGCCTCATTCCTCCCAGCGCCAGTGTGTGTCTCAGCCCCAGTGTGTCGGCCTCATTCCTTCCAGCGCCAGTGTGTGTCTCAGCCCCAGTGTGTCAGCGTCATTCCTCCCAGTGTCAGTGTGTGTCCCAGCACCAGTGTGTCGGCCTAATTACTCCCAGCTCCAGAGTGTGTCTCAGCCCCAGTGTGTCGGCCTCATTCTTCCAAGCAGCAGTGTGTGTCTCAACCCCAGTGTGTCAGCCACATTCCTCACAGCGCCAGTGTGTGTCTCAGCCCCAGTGTCTCAGCCTCATTCCTCCCAGCTCCAGTGTGTGTCTCAGCGCCAGTGTGTCGGACTCATTCCTCCCAGCGCCAGTGTGTGTCTCAGCCCCAGTGTGTCGGCCTAATTCCTCCCAGCTCCAGTGTGTGTTTCAGCCCCAGGGTGTCAGCATCATTCCTCCCAGCACCAGTGTGTGTCTCAGCCCCATTCCCCCCAGACCCAGTGTAAGTCTCAACCCCAGTGTGTGTCTCAGCCCCAGTGTACCCTTGCCGCAGTGTGTCGGCCTCATTCCTCCCACCTAAAGTGTGTGTCTCAGCCCCAGTGTGTCGGCCTCATTCCTCCCAGCCCCAGTGTACCCTAGCTCCAGTGTGTGTCTCAGCCCTAGTGTGTGTCTCAGCCCCAGTGTGTCGGCCTGATTCCTCCCAGCGCCAGTGTGTGTCTCAGCCCCAGTGTGTTGGCCTCATTCCTCCCAGTGCCAGTGTGTGTCTCAGCCCCAGTGTGTCGGCCTCATTCCTCCCAGCGCCAGTGTGTGTCTCAGGCCCAGTGTGTCGGCTTCATTCCTCCCAGCTCCAGTGTGTGTCTCAGCCCCAGTGTGTCGGCCTCATTCCTCCCAGCGACGGTGTGTCTCAGCCCCAGTGTGTCGGCCTCATTCCTCCCAGCTCCAGTGTGTGTCTCAGCCCCAGTGTGTCGGCCTCATTCCCCCCAGCACCAGTGTGTCTCAGCCCCAGTGTGTCGGCCTCATTCCCCCCAGCATCAGTGTTTCTCAGCCTCAGTGTGTCGGCCTCATTCCTCCCAGTGCCAATGTGTGTGTCTCAGCCCCAGTGTGTCGGCCTCATTCCCCCCAGCACCAGTGTGTGTCTCAGCCTCAGTGTGTCGGCCTCATTCCTCCCAGCGCCAGTGTGTTTCTCAGCCCCAGTGTGTCACCTCATTCCTCCCAGTGCCAGTGTGTGTCTCAGCCCCAGTGTGTCGGCCTCATTCCCCCCAGCTCCAGTGTGTGTCTCAGCCCCAGTGTGTCGGCCTCATTCCCCCCAGCACCAGTGTGTCTCAGCCCCAGTGTGTCGGCCTCATTCCCCCCAGCATCAGTGTTTCTCAGCCTCAGTGTGTCGGCCTCATTCCTCCCAGCGCCAATGTGTGTGTCTCAGCCCCAGTGTGTCGGCCTCATTCCCCCCAGCACCAGTGTGTGTCTCAGCCTCAGTGTGTCGGCCTCATTCCTCCCAGCGCCAGTGTGTTTCTCAGCCCCAGTGAGTCACCTCATTCCTCCCAGTGCCAGTGTGTGTCTCAGCCCCAGTGTGTCGTCCTCATTCCTCCCAGCGCCAGTGTGTGTCTCAGCCCCAGTGTGTCGGCCTCATTCTTCCCAGCACCAGTGTGTGTCTCAGCCCCATTCCCCCCTGACCCAGTGTATGTCTCAGCGCCAGTGTGTGTCTAAGCCCCAGTGTACCCTAGCCCCAGTGTGGTTCAGCCCCAGTTTGTCGGCCTCTTTTCTCCCAGCACCAGTGTGTGTCTCAGCCCCAGTGTGTCGGCCCCATTCCTCCCAGCTCTAGTGTGTGTCTCAGCTCCAGTGGGTCGGCCTCATTCCTCCTAGCGCCAGTGTGTGTCTCAGCCCTAGTGTGTCAGCCACATTCCTCACAGCGCCAGTGAGTGTCTCAGTCCCAGTGTTTCGGCCTCATTCTTTCCAGCACCAGTGTGTGTCTCAGCCCCATTCCCCCCAGGCCCAGTGTATGTCTCAGCGCCAGTGTGTGTCTCAGCCCCAGTGTGTCGGCCTCATTCCTACCAGATCCAGTGTGTGTCTCATCCCCAGTGTGTCGGCCTCATTCCTCTCAGAGCCAGTGTGTGTCTCAGCCCCAGTGTGTCAGCTCATTCCTCCCAGCGCCAGTGTGTGACTCAGCCCCAATGTGTCGGCTCATTCCTCCCAGCGCCAGTTTGTGTTTCAGCCCCAGTGTGTCGGCCTCATTCCTCCCAAGTGCCAGTGTGTGTCTCAGCCCCAGTGAGTTGGCCTTATTCCTCCCAGCGTGAGTGTGTAACTCAGCCCCAGTGTGTCGGCCTAATTCCTCCCAGCGCGAGTGTGTAAATCAGCCCCAGTGAGTCGGCCTCATTCCTCCCAGCACCAGTGTGTGTCTCAGCCCCAGTGTGTCGGCCTAATTCCTCCCAGCACCAGTGTGTGTCTCATCCCCAGTGTGTCGGCCTCATTCTTCCCAGCACCAGTGTGGGTCTCAGTCCCATTCCCCCCAGACCCAGTGTATGTCTCAGTCCCAGTGTGCCCTTGCCCCAGTGTGTGTCTCTGCCCCATTGTGTGTCTCATCCCCAGTGTACCCTAGCCCCAGTGTGTCTCAGCCCCGGTGTGTCAGCCTCATTCCTCCCAGCGCCAGTGTGTGTCTCTGCCCCAGTGTGTCAGCCTTATTTCTCCCAGTGCCAGTGTGTGTCTCAGTCCCAGTGTGTCGGCCTCATTCCTCCCAGAGCCAGTGTGTGTCTCAGCCCCAGTGTGTCGGCCTCATTCCTCCCAGCGCCAGTGTGTGTCTCAGCCCCAGTGTGTCGGCCTCATTCCTTCCAGCGCCAGTGTGTGTCTCAGCCCCAGTGTGTCAGCGTCATTCCTCCCAGTGTCAGTGTGTGTCCCAGCACCAGTGTGTCGGCCTAATTACTCCCAGCTCCAGAGTGTGTCTCAGCCTCAGTGTGTCGGCCTCATTCCTCCCAGCGCCAGTGTGTTTCTCAGCCCCAGTGTGTCACCTCATTCCTCCCAGTGCCAGTGTGTGTCTCAGCCCCAGTGTGTCGTCCTCATTCCTCCCAGCGCCAGTGTGTGTCTCAGCCCCAGTGTGTCGGCCTCATTCTTCCCAGCACCAGTGTGTGTCTCAGCCCCATTCCCCCCTGACCCAGTGTATGTCTCAGCGCCAGTGTGTGTCTAAGCCCCAGTGTACCCTAGCCCCAGTGTGGTTCAGCCCCAGTTTGTCGGACTCTTTTCTCCCAGCACCAGTGTGTGTCTCAGCCCCAGTGTGTCGGCCCCATTCCTCCCAGCTCTAGTGTGTGTCTCAGCTCCAGTGTGTCGGCCTCATTCCTCCTAGCGCCAGTGTGTGTCTCAGCCCTAGTGTGTCAGCCACATTCCTCACAGCGCCAGTGAGTGTCTCAGTCCCAGTGTTTCGGCCTCATTCTTTCCAGCACCAGTGTGTGTCTCAGCCCCATTCCCCCCAGGCCCAGTGTATGTCTCAGCGCCAGTGTGTGTCTCAGCCCCAGTGTGTCGGCCTCATTCCTACCAGATCCAGTGTGTGTCTCATCCCCAGTGTGTCGGCCTCATTCCTCTCAGAGCCAGTGTGTGTCTCAGCCCCAGTGTGTCAGCTCATTCCTCCCAGCGCCAGTGTGTGTCTCAGCCCCAATGTGTCGGCTCATTCCTCCCAGCGCCAGTTTGTGTTTCAGCCCCAGTGTGTCGGCCTCATTCCTCCCAAGTGCCAGTGTGTGTCTCAGCCCCAGTGAGTTGGCCTTATTCCTCCCAGCGTGAGTGTGTAACTCAGCCCCAGTGTGTCGGCCTAATTCCTCCCAGCGCGAGTGTGTAAATCAGCCCCAGTGAGTCGGCCTCATTCCTCCCAGCACCAGTGTGTGTCTCAGCCCCAGTGTGTCGGCCTAATTCCTCCCAGCACCAGTGTGTGTCTCATCCCCAGTGTGTCGGCCTCATTCTTCCCAGCACCAGTGTGGGTCTCAGTCCCATTCCCCCCAGACCCAGTGTATGTCTCAGTCCCAGTGTGCCCTTGCCCCAGTGTGTGTCTCTGCCCCATTGTGTGTCTCAGCCCCAGTGTACCCTAGCCCCAGTGTGTCTCAGCCCCGGTGTGTCAGCCTCATTCCTCCCAGTGCCAGTGTGTGTCTCTGCCCCAGTGTGTCAGCCTTATTTCTCCCAGCGCCAGTGTGTGTCTCAGTCCCAGTGTGTCGGCCTCATTCCTCCCAGAGCCAGTGTGTGTCTCAGCCCCAATGTGTCGGCTCATTCCTCCCAGCGCCAGTTTGTGTTTCAGCCCCAGTGTGTCGGCCTCATTCCTCCCAAGTGCCAGTGTGTGTCTCAGCCCCAGTGTGTCGGCCTAATTCCTCCCAGCACCAGTGTGTGTCTCATCCCCAGTGTGTCGGCCTCATTCTTCCCAGCACCAGTGTGGGTCTCAGTCCCATTCCCCCCAGACCCAGTGTATGTCTCAGTCCCAGTGTGCCCTTGCCCCAGTGTGTGTCTCTGCCCCATTGTGTGTCTCAGCCCCAGTGTACCCTAGCCCCAGTGTGTCTCAGCCCCGGTGTGTCAGCCTCATTCCTCGCAGCGCCAGTGTGTGTCTCTGCCCCAGTGTGTCAGCCTTATTTCTCCCAGCGCCAGTGTGTGTCTCAGTCCCAGTGTGTCGGCCTCATTCCTCCCAGAGCCAGTGTGTGCCTCAGCCCCAGTGTGTCGGCCTCATTCCTCCCAGCGCCAGTGTGTGTCTCAGCCCCAGTGTGTCGGCCTCATTCCTTCCAGCGCCAGTGTGTGTCTCAGCCCCAGTGTGTCAGCGTCATTCCTCCCAGTGTCAGTGTGTGTCCCAGCACCAGTGTGTCGGCCTAATTACTCCCAGCTCCAGAGTGTGTCTCAGCCCCAGTGTGTCGGCCTCATTCTTCCAAGCAGCAGTGTGTGTCTCACCCCCAGTGTGTCAGCCACATTCCTCACAGCGCCAGTGTGTGTCTCAGCCCCAGTGTCTCAGCCTCATTCCTCCCAGCTCCAGTGTGTGTCTCAGCACCAGTGTGTCGGACTCATTCCTCCCATCGCCAGTGTGTGTCTCAGCCCCAGTGTGTCGGCCTAATTCCTCCCAGCTCCAGTGTGTGTTTCAGCCCCAGGGTGTCAGCATCATTCCTCCCAGCACCAGTGTGTGTCTCAGCCCCATTCCCCCCAGACCCAGTGTAAGTCTCAACCCCAGTGTGTGTCTCAGCCCCAGTGTACCCTTGCCGCAGTGTGTCGGCCTCATTCCTCCCACCTAAAGTGTGTGTCTCAGCCCCAGTGTGTCGGCCTCATTCCTCCCAGCCCCAGTGTACCCTAGCTCCAGTGTGTGTCTCAGCCCTAGTGTGTGTCTCAGCCCCAGTGTGTCGGCCTGATTCCTCCCAGCGCCAGTGTGTGTCTCAGCCCCAGTGTGTTGGCCTCATTCCTCCCAGTGCCAGTGTGTGTCTCAGCCCCAGTGTGTCGGCCTCATTCCTCCCAGCGCCAGTGTGTGTCTCAGGCCCAGTGTGTCGGCTTCATTCCTCCCAGCTCCAGTGTGTGTCTCAGCCCCAGTGTGTCGGCCTCATTCCTCCCAGCGACGGTGTGTCTCAGCCCCAGTGTGTCGGCCTCATTCCTCCCAGCTCCAGTGTGTGTCTCAGCCCCAGTGTGTCGGCCTCATTCCCCCCAGCACCAGTGTGTCTCAGCCCCAGTGTGTCGGCCTCATTCCCCCCAGCATCAGTGTTTCTCAGCCTCAGTGTGTCGGCCTCATTCCTCCCAGTGCCAATGTGTGTGTCTCAGCCCCAGTGTGTCGGCCTCATTCCCCCCAGCACCAGTGTGTGTCTCAGCCTCAGTGTGTCGGCCTCATTCCTCCCAGCGCCAGTGTGTTTCTCAGCCCCAGTGTGTCACCTCATTCCTCCCAGTGCCAGTGTGTGTCTCAGCCCCAGTGTGTCGGCCTCATTCCCCCCAGCTCCAGTGTGTGTCTCAGCCCCAGTGTGTCGGCCTCATTCCCCCCAGCACCAGTGTGTCTCAGCCCCAGTGTGTCGGCCTCATTCCCCCCAGCATCAGTGTTTCTCAGCCTCAGTGTGTCGGCCTCATTCCTCCCAGCGCCAATGTGTGTGTCTCAGCCCCAGTGTGTCGGCCTCATTCCCCCCAGCACCAGTGTGTGTCTCAGCCTCAGTGTGTCGGCCTCATTCCTCCCAGCGCCAGTGTGTTTCTCAGCCCCAGTGAGTCACCTCATTCCTCCCAGTGCCAGTGTGTGTCTCAGCCCCAGTGTGTCGTCCTCATTCCTCCCAGCGCCAGTGTGTGTCTCAGCCCCAGTGTGTCGGCCTCATTCTTCCCAGCACCAGTGTGTGTCTCAGCCCCATTCCCCCCTGACCCAGTGTATGTCTCAGCGCCAGTGTGTGTCTAAGCCCCAGTGTACCCTAGCCCCAGTGTGGTTCAGCCCCAGTTTGTCGGCCTCTTTTCTCCCAGCACCAGTGTGTGTCTCAGCCCCAGTGTGTCGGCCCCATTCCTCCCAGCTCTAGTGTGTGTCTCAGCTCCAGTGGGTCGGCCTCATTCCTCCTAGCGCCAGTGTGTGTCTCAGCCCTAGTGTGTCAGCCACATTCCTCACAGCGCCAGTGAGTGTCTCAGTCCCAGTGTTTCGGCCTCATTCTTTCCAGCACCAGTGTGTGTCTCAGCCCCATTCCCCCCAGGCCCAGTGTATGTCTCAGCGCCAGTGTGTGTCTCAGCCCCAGTGTGTCGGCCTCATTCCTACCAGATCCAGTGTGTGTCTCATCCCCAGTGTGTCGGCCTCATTCCTCTCAGAGCCAGTGTGTGTCTCAGCCCCAGTGTGTCAGCTCATTCCTCCCAGCGCCAGTGTGTGTCTCAGCCCCAATGTGTCGGCTCATTCCTCCCAGCGCCAGTTTGTGTTTCAGCCCCAGTGTGTCGGCCTCATTCCTCCCAAGTGCCAGTGTGTGTCTCAGCCCCAGTGAGTTGGCCTTATTCCTCCCAGCGTGAGTGTGTAACTCAGCCCCAGTGTGTCGGCCTAATTCCTCCCAGCGCCAATGTGTGTGTCTCAGCCCCAGTGTGTCGGCCTCATTCCCCCCAGCACCAGTGTGTGTCTCAGCCTCAGTGTGTCGGCCTCATTCCTCCCAGCGCCAGTGTGTTTCTCAGCCCCAGTGAGTCACCTCATTCCTCCCAGTGCCAGTGTGTGTCTCAGCCCCAGTGTGTCGTCCTCATTCCTCCCAGCGCCAGTGTGTGTCTCAGCCCCAGTGTGTCGGCCTCATTCTTCCCAGCACCAGTGTGTGTCTCAGCCCCATTCCCCCCTGACCCAGTGTATGTCTCAGCGCCAGTGTGTGTCTAAGCCCCAGTGTACCCTAGCCCCAGTGTGGTTCAGCCCCAGTTTGTCGGCCTCTTTTCTCCCAGCACCAGTGTGTGTCTCAGCCCCAGTGTGTCGGCCCCATTCCTCCCAGCTCTAGTGTGTGTCTCAGCTCCAGTGGGTCGGCCTCATTCCTCCTAGCGCCAGTGTGTGTCTCAGCCCTAGTGTGTCAGCCACATTCCTCACAGCGCCAGTGAGTGTCTCAGTCCCAGTGTTTCGGCCTCATTCTTTCCAGCACCAGTGTGTGTCTCAGCCCCATTCCCCCCAGGCCCAGTGTATGTCTCAGCGCCAGTGTGTGTCTCAGCCCCAGTGTGTCGGCCTCATTCCTACCAGATCCAGTGTGTGTCTCATCCCCAGTGTGTCGGCCTCATTCCTCTCAGAGCCAGTGTGTGTCTCAGCCCCAGTGTGTCAGCTCATTCCTCCCAGCGCCAGTGTGTGACTCAGCCCCAATGTGTCGGCTCATTCCTCCCAGCGCCAGTTTGTGTTTCAGCCCCAGTGTGTCGGCCTCATTCCTCCCAAGTGCCAGTGTGTGTCTCAGCCCCAGTGAGTTGGCCTTATTCCTCCCAGCGTGAGTGTGTAACTCAGCCCCAGTGTGTCGGCCTAATTCCTCCCAGCGCGAGTGTGTAAATCAGCCCCAGTGAGTCGGCCTCATTCCTCCCAGCACCAGTGTGTGTCTCAGCCCCAGTGTGTCGGCCTAATTCCTCCCAGCACCAGTGTGTGTCTCATCCCCAGTGTGTCGGCCTCATTCTTCCCAGCACCAGTGTGGGTCTCAGTCCCATTCCCCCCAGACCCAGTGTATGTCTCAGTCCCAGTGTGCCCTTGCCCCAGTGTGTGTCTCTGCCCCATTGTGTGTCTCATCCCCAGTGTACCCTAGCCCCAGTGTGTCTCAGCCCCGGTGTGTCAGCCTCATTCCTCCCAGCGCCAGTGTGTGTCTCTGCCCCAGTGTGTCAGCCTTATTTCTCCCAGTGCCAGTGTGTGTCTCAGTCCCAGTGTGTCGGCCTCATTCCTCCCAGAGCCAGTGTGTGCCTCAGCCCCAGTGTGTCGGCCTCATTCCTCCCAGCGCCAGTGTGTGTCTCAGCCCCAGTGTGTCAGCTCATTCCTCCCAGCGCCAGTGTGTGACTCAGCCCCAATGTGTCGGCTCATTCCTCCCAGCGCCAGTTTGTGTTTCAGCCCCAGTGTGTCGGCCTCATTCCTCCCAAGTGCCAGTGTGTGTCTCAGCCCCAGTGAGTTGGCCTTATTCCTCCCAGCGTGAGTGTGTAACTCAGCCCCAGTGTGTCGGCCTAATTCCTCCCAGCGCGAGTGTGTAAATCAGCCCCAGTGAGTCGGCCTCATTCCTCCCAGCACCAGTGTGTGTCTCAGCCCCAGTGTGTCGGCCTAATTCCTCCCAGCACCAGTGTGTGTCTCATCCCCAGTGTGTCGGCCTCATTCTTCCCAGCACCAGTGTGGGTCTCAGTCCCATTCCCCCCAGACCCAGTGTATGTCTCAGTCCCAGTGTGCCCTTGCCCCAGTGTGTGTCTCTGCCCCATTGTGTGTCTCATCCCCAGTGTACCCTAGCCCCAGTGTGTCTCAGCCCCGGTGTGTCAGCCTCATTCCTCCCAGCGCCAGTGTGTGTCTCTGCCCCAGTGTGTCAGCCTTATTTCTCCCAGTGCCAGTGTGTGTCTCAGTCCCAGTGTGTCGGCCTCATTCCTCCCAGAGCCAGTGTGTGCCTCAGCCCCAGTGTGTCGGCCTCATTCCTCCCAGCGCCAGTGTGTGTCTCAGCCCCAGTGTGTCGGCCTCATTCCTTCCAGCGCCAGTGTGTGTCTCAGCCCCAGTGTGTCAGCGTCATTCCTCCCAGTGTCAGTGTGTGTCCCAGCACCAGTGTGTCGGCCTAATTACTCCCAGCTCCAGAGTGTGTCTCAGCCCCAGTGTGTCGGCCTCATTCTTCCAAGCAGCAGTGTGTGTCTCACCCCCAGTGTGTCAGCCACATTCCTCACAGCGCCAGTGTGTGTCTCAGCCCCAGTGTCTCAGCCTCATTCCTCCCAGCTCCAGTGTGTGTCTCAGCACCAGTGTGTCGGACTCATTCCTCCCATCGCCAGTGTGTGTCTCAGCCCCAGTGTGTCGGCCTAATTCCTCCCAGCTCCAGTGTGTGTTTCAGCCCCAGGGTGTCAGCATCATTCCTCCCAGCACCAGTGTGTGTCTCAGCCCCATTCCCCCCAGACCCAGTGTAAGTCTCAACCCCAGTGTGTGTCTCAGCCCCAGTGTACCCTTGCCGCAGTGTGTCGGCCTCATTCCTCCCACCTAAAGTGTGTGTCTCAGCCCCAGTGTGTCGGCCTCATTCCTCCCAGCCCCAGTGTACCCTAGCTCCAGTGTGTGTCTCAGCCCTAGTGTGTGTCTCAGCCCCAGTGTGTCGGCCTGATTCCTCCCAGCGCCAGTGTGTGTCTCAGCCCCAGTGTGTTGGCCTCATTCCTCCCAGTGCCAGTGTGTGTCTCAGCCCCAGTGTGTCGGCCTCATTCCTCCCAGCGCCAGTGTGTGTCTCAGGCCCAGTGTGTCGGCTTCATTCCTCCCAGCTCCAGTGTGTGTCTCAGCCCCAGTGTGTCGGCCTCATTCCTCCCAGCGACGGTGTGTCTCAGCCCCAGTGTGTCGGCCTCATTCCTCCCAGCTCCAGTGTGTGTCTCAGCCCCAGTGTGTCGGCCTCATTCCCCCCAGCACCAGTGTGTCTCAGCCCCAGTGTGTCGGCCTCATTCCCCCCAGCATCAGTGTTTCTCAGCCTCAGTGTGTCGGCCTCATTCCTCCCAGTGCCAATGTGTGTGTCTCAGCCCCAGTGTGTCGGCCTCATTCCCCCCAGCACCAGTGTGTGTCTCAGCCTCAGTGTGTCGGCCTCATTCCTCCCAGCGCCAGTGTGTTTCTCAGCCCCAGTGTGTCACCTCATTCCTCCCAGTGCCAGTGTGTGTCTCAGCCCCAGTGTGTCGGCCTCATTCCCCCCAGCTCCAGTGTGTGTCTCAGCCCCAGTGTGTCGGCCTCATTCCCCCCAGCACCAGTGTGTCTCAGCCCCAGTGTGTCGGCCTCATTCCCCCCAGCATCAGTGTTTCTCAGCCTCAGTGTGTCGGCCTCATTCCTCCCAGCGCCAATGTGTGTGTCTCAGCCCCAGTGTGTCGGCCTCATTCCCCCCAGCACCAGTGTGTGTCTCAGCCTCAGTGTGTCGGCCTCATTCCTCCCAGCGCCAGTGTGTTTCTCAGCCCCAGTGAGTCACCTCATTCCTCCCAGTGCCAGTGTGTGTCTCAGCCCCAGTGTGTCGTCCTCATTCCTCCCAGCGCCAGTGTGTGTCTCAGCCCCAGTGTGTCGGCCTCATTCTTCCCAGCACCAGTGTGTGTCTCAGCCCCATTCCCCCCTGACCCAGTGTATGTCTCAGCGCCAGTGTGTGTCTAAGCCCCAGTGTACCCTAGCCCCAGTGTGGTTCAGCCCCAGTTTGTCGGCCTCTTTTCTCCCAGCACCAGTGTGTGTCTCAGCCCCAGTGTGTCGGCCCCATTCCTCCCAGCTCTAGTGTGTGTCTCAGCTCCAGTGGGTCGGCCTCATTCCTCCTAGCGCCAGTGTGTGTCTCAGCCCTAGTGTGTCAGCCACATTCCTCACAGCGCCAGTGAGTGTCTCAGTCCCAGTGTTTCGGCCTCATTCTTTCCAGCACCAGTGTGTGTCTCAGCCCCATTCCCCCCAGGCCCAGTGTATGTCTCAGCGCCAGTGTGTGTCTCAGCCCCAGTGTGTCGGCCTCATTCCTACCAGATCCAGTGTGTGTCTCATCCCCAGTGTGTCGGCCTCATTCCTCTCAGAGCCAGTGTGTGTCTCAGCCCCAGTGTGTCAGCTCATTCCTCCCAGCGCCAGTGTGTGTCTCAGCCCCAATGTGTCGGCTCATTCCTCCCAGCGCCAGTTTGTGTTTCAGCCCCAGTGTGTCGGCCTCATTCCTCCCAAGTGCCAGTGTGTGTCTCAGCCCCAGTGAGTTGGCCTTATTCCTCCCAGCGTGAGTGTGTAACTCAGCCCCAGTGTGTCGGCCTAATTCCTCCCAGCGCCAATGTGTGTGTCTCAGCCCCAGTGTGTCGGCCTCATTCCCCCCAGCACCAGTGTGTGTCTCAGCCTCAGTGTGTCGGCCTCATTCCTCCCAGCGCCAGTGTGTTTCTCAGCCCCAGTGAGTCACCTCATTCCTCCCAGTGCCAGTGTGTGTCTCAGCCCCAGTGTGTCGTCCTCATTCCTCCCAGCGCCAGTGTGTGTCTCAGCCCCAGTGTGTCGGCCTCATTCTTCCCAGCACCAGTGTGTGTCTCAGCCCCATTCCCCCCTGACCCAGTGTATGTCTCAGCGCCAGTGTGTGTCTAAGCCCCAGTGTACCCTAGCCCCAGTGTGGTTCAGCCCCAGTTTGTCGGCCTCTTTTCTCCCAGCACCAGTGTGTGTCTCAGCCCCAGTGTGTCGGCCCCATTCCTCCCAGCTCTAGTGTGTGTCTCAGCTCCAGTGGGTCGGCCTCATTCCTCCTAGCGCCAGTGTGTGTCTCAGCCCTAGTGTGTCAGCCACATTCCTCACAGCGCCAGTGAGTGTCTCAGTCCCAGTGTTTCGGCCTCATTCTTTCCAGCACCAGTGTGTGTCTCAGCCCCATTCCCCCCAGGCCCAGTGTATGTCTCAGCGCCAGTGTGTGTCTCAGCCCCAGTGTGTCGGCCTCATTCCTACCAGATCCAGTGTGTGTCTCATCCCCAGTGTGTCGGCCTCATTCCTCTCAGAGCCAGTGTGTGTCTCAGCCCCAGTGTGTCAGCTCATTCCTCCCAGCGCCAGTGTGTGACTCAGCCCCAATGTGTCGGCTCATTCCTCCCAGCGCCAGTTTGTGTTTCAGCCCCAGTGTGTCGGCCTCATTCCTCCCAAGTGCCAGTGTGTGTCTCAGCCCCAGTGAGTTGGCCTTATTCCTCCCAGCGTGAGTGTGTAACTCAGCCCCAGTGTGTCGGCCTAATTCCTCCCAGCGCGAGTGTGTAAATCAGCCCCAGTGAGTCGGCCTCATTCCTCCCAGCACCAGTGTGTGTCTCAGCCCCAGTGTGTCGGCCTAATTCCTCCCAGCACCAGTGTGTGTCTCATCCCCAGTGTGTCGGCCTCATTCTTCCCAGCACCAGTGTGGGTCTCAGTCCCATTCCCCCCAGACCCAGTGTATGTCTCAGTCCCAGTGTGCCCTTGCCCCAGTGTGTGTCTCTGCCCCATTGTGTGTCTCATCCCCAGTGTACCCTAGCCCCAGTGTGTCTCAGCCCCGGTGTGTCAGCCTCATTCCTCCCAGCGCCAGTGTGTGTCTCTGCCCCAGTGTGTCAGCCTTATTTCTCCCAGTGCCAGTGTGTGTCTCAGTCCCAGTGTGTCGGCCTCATTCCTCCCAGAGCCAGTGTGTGTCTCAGCCCCAGTGTGTCGGCCTCATTCCTCCCAGCGCCAGTGTGTGTCTCAGCCCCAGTGTGTCGGCCTCATTCCTTCCAGCGCCAGTGTGTGTCTCAGCCCCAGTGTGTCAGCGTCATTCCTCCCAGTGTCAGTGTGTGTCCCAGCACCAGTGTGTCGGCCTAATTACTCCCAGCTCCAGAGTGTGTCTCAGCCTCAGTGTGTCGGCCTCATTCCTCCCAGCGCCAGTGTGTTTCTCAGCCCCAGTGTGTCACCTCATTCCTCCCAGTGCCAGTGTGTGTCTCAGCCCCAGTGTGTCGTCCTCATTCCTCCCAGCGCCAGTGTGTGTCTCAGCCCCAGTGTGTCGGCCTCATTCTTCCCAGCACCAGTGTGTGTCTCAGCCCCATTCCCCCCTGACCCAGTGTATGTCTCAGCGCCAGTGTGTGTCTAAGCCCCAGTGTACCCTAGCCCCAGTGTGGTTCAGCCCCAGTTTGTCGGACTCTTTTCTCCCAGCACCAGTGTGTGTCTCAGCCCCAGTGTGTCGGCCCCATTCCTCCCAGCTCTAGTGTGTGTCTCAGCTCCAGTGTGTCGGCCTCATTCCTCCTAGTGCCAGTGTGTGTCTCAGCCCTAGTGTGTCAGCCACATTCCTCACAGCGCCAGTGAGTGTCTCAGTCCCAGTGTTTCGGCCTCATTCTTTCCAGCACCAGTGTGTGTCTCAGCCCCATTCCCCCCAGGCCCAGTGTATGTCTCAGCGCCAGTGTGTGTCTCAGCCCCAGTGTGTCGGCCTCATTCCTACCAGATCCAGTGTGTGTCTCATCCCCAGTGTGTCGGCCTCATTCCTCTCAGAGCCAGTGTGTGTCTCAGCCCCAGTGTGTCAGCTCATTCCTCCCAGCGCCAGTGTGTGTCTCAGCCCCAATGTGTCGGCTCATTCCTCCCAGCGCCAGTTTGTGTTTCAGCCCCAGTGTGTCGGCCTCATTCCTCCCAAGTGCCAGTGTGTGTCTCAGCCCCAGTGAGTTGGCCTTATTCCTCCCAGCGTGAGTGTGTAACTCAGCCCCAGTGTGTCGGCCTAATTCCTCCCAGCGCGAGTGTGTAAATCAGCCCCAGTGAGTCGGCCTCATTCCTCCCAGCACCAGTGTGTGTCTCAGCCCCAGTGTGTCGGCCTAATTCCTCCCAGCACCAGTGTGTGTCTCATCCCCAGTGTGTCGGCCTCATTCTTCCCAGCACCAGTGTGGGTCTCAGTCCCATTCCCCCCAGACCCAGTGTATGTCTCAGTCCCAGTGTGCCCTTGCCCCAGTGTGTGTCTCTGCCCCATTGTGTGTCTCAGCCCCAGTGTACCCTAGCCCCAGTGTGTCTCAGCCCCGGTGTGTCAGCCTCATTCCTCCCAGTGCCAGTGTGTGTCTCTGCCCCAGTGTGTCAGCCTTATTTCTCCCAGCGCCAGTGTGTGTCTCAGTCCCAGTGTGTCGGCCTCATTCCTCCCAGAGCCAGTGTGTGTCTCAGCCCCAATGTGTCGGCTCATTCCTCCCAGCGCCAGTTTGTGTTTCAGCCCCAGTGTGTCGGCCTCATTCCTCCCAAGTGCCAGTGTGTGTCTCAGCCCCAGTGTGTCGGCCTAATTCCTCCCAGCACCAGTGTGTGTCTCATCCCCAGTGTGTCGGCCTCATTCTTCCCAGCACCAGTGTGGGTCTCAGTCCCATTCCCCCCAGACCCAGTGTATGTCTCAGTCCCAGTGTGCCCTTGCCCCAGTGTGTGTCTCTGCCCCATTGTGTGTCTCAGCCCCAGTGTACCCTAGCCCCAGTGTGTCTCAGCCCCGGTGTGTCAGCCTCATTCCTCCCAGTGCCAGTGTGTGTCTCTGCCCCAGTGTGTCAGCCTTATTTCTCCCAGCGCCAGTGTGTGTCTCAGTCCCAGTGTGTCGGCCTCATTCCTCCCAGAGCCAGTGTGTGTCTTAGCCCCAGTGTGTCAGCCTTATTTCTCCCAGCGCCAGTGTGTGTCTCAGTCCCAGTGTGTCGGCCTCATTCCTCCCAGAGCCAGTGTGTGCCTCAGCCCCAGTGTGTCGGCCTCATTCCTCCCAGCGCCAGTGTGTGTCTCAGCCCCAGTGTGTCGGCCTCATTCCTTCCAGCGCCAGTGTGTGTCTCAGCCCCAGTGTGTCAGCGTCATTCCTCCCAGTGTCAGTGTGTGTCCCAGCACCAGTGTGTCGGCCTAATTACTCCCAGCTCCAGAGTGTGTCTCAGCCCCAGTGTGTCGGCCTCATTCTTCCAAGCAGCAGTGTGTGTCTCACCCCCAGTGTGTCAGCCACATTCCTCACAGCGCCAGTGTGTGTCTCAGCCCCAGTGTCTCAGCCTCATTCCTCCCAGCTCCAGTGTGTGTCTCAGCACCAGTGTGTCGGACTCATTCCTCCCATCGCCAGTGTGTGTCTCAGCCCCAGTGTGTCGGCCTAATTCCTCCCAGCTCCAGTGTGTGTTTCAGCCCCAGGGTGTCAGCATCATTCCTCCCAGCACCAGTGTGTGTCTCAGCCCCATTCCCCCCAGACCCAGTGTAAGTCTCAACCCCAGTGTGTGTCTCAGCCCCAGTGTACCCTTGCCGCAGTGTGTCGGCCTCATTCCTCCCACCTAAAGTGTGTGTCTCAGCCCCAGTGTGTCGGCCTCATTCCTCCCAGCCCCAGTGTACCCTAGCTCCAGTGTGTGTCTCAGCCCTAGTGTGTGTCTCAGCCCCAGTGTGTCGGCCTGATTCCTCCCAGCGCCAGTGTGTGTCTCAGCCCCAGTGTGTTGGCCTCATTCCTCCCAGTGCCAGTGTGTGTCTCAGCCCCAGTGTGTCGGCCTCATTCCTCCCAGCGCCAGTGTGTGTCTCAGGCCCAGTGTGTCGGCTTCATTCCTCCCAGCTCCAGTGTGTGTCTCAGCCCCAGTGTGTCGGCCTCATTCCTCCCAGCGACGGTGTGTCTCAGCCCCAGTGTGTCGGCCTCATTCCTCCCAGCTCCAGTGTGTGTCTCAGCCCCAGTGTGTCGGCCTCATTCCCCCCAGCACCAGTGTGTCTCAGCCCCAGTGTGTCGGCCTCATTCCCCCCAGCATCAGTGTTTCTCAGCCTCAGTGTGTCGGCCTCATTCCTCCCAGTGCCAATGTGTGTGTCTCAGCCCCAGTGTGTCGGCCTCATTCCCCCCAGCACCAGTGTGTGTCTCAGCCTCAGTGTGTCGGCCTCATTCCTCCCAGCGCCAGTGTGTTTCTCAGCCCCAGTGTGTCACCTCATTCCTCCCAGTGCCAGTGTGTGTCTCAGCCCCAGTGTGTCGGCCTCATTCCCCCCAGCTCCAGTGTGTGTCTCAGCCCCAGTGTGTCGGCCTCATTCCCCCCAGCACCAGTGTGTCTCAGCCCCAGTGTGTCGGCCTCATTCCCCCCAGCATCAGTGTTTCTCAGCCTCAGTGTGTCGGCCTCATTCCTCCCAGCGCCAATGTGTGTGTCTCAGCCCCAGTGTGTCGGCCTCATTCCCCCCAGCACCAGTGTGTGTCTCAGCCTCAGTGTGTCGGCCTCATTCCTCCCAGCGCCAGTGTGTTTCTCAGCCCCAGTGAGTCACCTCATTCCTCCCAGTGCCAGTGTGTGTCTCAGCCCCAGTGTGTCGTCCTCATTCCTCCCAGCGCCAGTGTGTGTCTCAGCCCCAGTGTGTCGGCCTCATTCTTCCCAGCACCAGTGTGTGTCTCAGCCCCATTCCCCCCTGACCCAGTGTATGTCTCAGCGCCAGTGTGTGTCTAAGCCCCAGTGTACCCTAGCCCCAGTGTGGTTCAGCCCCAGTTTGTCGGCCTCTTTTCTCCCAGCACCAGTGTGTGTCTCAGCCCCAGTGTGTCGGCCCCATTCCTCCCAGCTCTAGTGTGTGTCTCAGCTCCAGTGGGTCGGCCTCATTCCTCCTAGCGCCAGTGTGTGTCTCAGCCCTAGTGTGTCAGCCACATTCCTCACAGCGCCAGTGAGTGTCTCAGTCCCAGTGTTTCGGCCTCATTCTTTCCAGCACCAGTGTGTGTCTCAGCCCCATTCCCCCCAGGCCCAGTGTATGTCTCAGCGCCAGTGTGTGTCTCAGCCCCAGTGTGTCGGCCTCATTCCTACCAGATCCAGTGTGTGTCTCATCCCCAGTGTGTCGGCCTCATTCCTCTCAGAGCCAGTGTGTGTCTCAGCCCCAGTGTGTCAGCTCATTCCTCCCAGCGCCAGTGTGTGTCTCAGCCCCAATGTGTCGGCTCATTCCTCCCAGCGCCAGTTTGTGTTTCAGCCCCAGTGTGTCGGCCTCATTCCTCCCAAGTGCCAGTGTGTGTCTCAGCCCCAGTGAGTTGGCCTTATTCCTCCCAGCGTGAGTGTGTAACTCAGCCCCAGTGTGTCGGCCTAATTCCTCCCAGCGCGAGTGTGTAAATCAGCCCCAGTGAGTCGGCCTCATTCCTCCCAGCACCAGTGTGTGTCTCAGCCCCAGTGTGTCGGCCTAATTCCTCCCAGCACCAGTGTGTGTCTCATCCCCAGTGTGTCGGCCTCATTCTTCCCAGCACCAGTGTGGGTCTCAGTCCCATTCCCCCCAGACCCAGTGTATGTCTCAGTCCCAGTGTGCCCTTGCCCCAGTGTGTGTCTCTGCCCCATTGTGTGTCTCAGCCCCAGTGTACCCTAGCCCCAGTGTGTCTCAGCCCCGGTGTGTCAGCCTCATTCCTCCCAGCGCCAGTGTGTGTCTCTGCCCCAGTGTGTCAGCCTTATTTCTCCCAGTGCCAGTGTGTGTCTCAGTCCCAGTGTGTCGGCCTCATTCCTCCCAGAGCCAGTGTGTGTCTCAGCCCCAGTGTGTCGGCCTCATTCCTCCCAGCGCCAGTGTGTGTCTCAGCCCCAGTGTGTCGGCCTCATTCCTTCCAGCGCCAGTGTGTGTCTCAGCCCCAGTGTGTCAGCGTCATTCCTCCCAGTGTCAGTGTGTGTCCCAGCACCAGTGTGTCGGCCTAATTACTCCCAGCTCCAGAGTGTGTCTCAGCCTCAGTGTGTCGGCCTCATTCCTCCCAGCGCCAGTGTGTTTCTCAGCCCCAGTGTGTCACCTCATTCCTCCCAGTGCCAGTGTGTGTCTCAGCCCCAGTGTGTCGTCCTCATTCCTCCCAGCGCCAGTGTGTGTCTCAGCCCCGGTGTGTCGTCTTCATTCCTCCCAGCGCCAGTGTGTGTCTCAGCCCCAGTGTGTCGGCCTCATTCCTCCCAGCGCCAGTATGTGCTCAGCCCCAGTAGGTCTGTCTCATTCCTCCCAGTGCCAGTGTGTGTCTCAGCCCCAGTGTGTCGGCCTCATTCCTCCCAGTGCCAGTGTGTGTTTCAGCCCCAGTGTGTCGGCCTCTTTCCTCCCAGCTCCTATGTGTGTCTCAGCCCCAGTGTGTCGGCCTCATTCCTCCCAGTGCCAGTGTGTGTTTCAGCCCCAGTGTGTCGGCCTCTTTCCTCCCAGCTCCTATGTGTGTCTCAGCCCCAGTGTGTCGGCCTCATTCCTCCCAGTGCCAGTGTGTGTCTCAGCCCCAGTGTGTCTGCCTCTTTCCACCGAGGGCCAGTGTGTGTCTCAGCCCCAGTGTGTCGGCCTCTTTCCTCCCAGCGCCAGTGTGTGTCTCAGCCCCAGTGTGTCAGCCTCATTCTTCCCAGCACCAGTGTGTGTCTCAGCCCCTTTCCCCCCTGACCCAGTGTATGTCTCAGCGCCAGTGTGTGTCTAAGCCCCAGTGTACCCTAGCCCCAGTGTGGCTCAGCCCCAGTTTGTCGGCCTCTTTTCTCCCAGCACCAGTGTGTGTCTCAGCCCCAGTGTGTCGGCCTCATTCCTCCCAGCTCTAGTGTGTGTCTCAGCTCCAGTGTGTCGGCCTCATTCCTCCTAGCGCCAGTGTGTGTCTCAGCCCTAGTGTGTTAGCCACATTCCTCACAGCGCCAGTGAGTGTCTCAGCCCCAGTGTTTCGGCCTCATTCTTTCCAGCACCAGTGTGTGTCTCAGCCCCATTCTCCCCAGGCCCAGTGTATGTCTCAGCGCCAGTGTGTGTCTCAGCCCCAGTGTGTCGGCCTCATTCCTACCAGATCCAGTGTGTGTCTCATCCCCAGTGTGTCGGCCTCATTCCTCTCAGAGCCAGTGTGTGTCTCAGCCCCAGTGTGTCAGCTCATTCCTCCCAGCGCCAGTGTGTGTCTCAGCCCCAATGTGTCGGCTCATTCCTCCCAGCGCCAGTTTGTGTCTCAGCCCCAGTGTGTCGGCCTCATTCCTCCCAAGTGCCAGTGTGTGTCTCATCCCCAGTGAGTTGGCCTTATTCCTCCCAGCGTGAGTGTGTAACTCAGCCCCAGTGTGTCGGCCTAATTCCTCCCAGCGCGAGTGTGTAAATCAGCCCCAGTGAGTCGGCCTCATTCCTCCCAGCACCAGTGTGTGTCTCAGCCCCAGTGTGTCGGCCTAATTCCTCCCAGCACCAGTGTGTGTCTCATCCCCAGTGTGTCGGCCTCATTCTTCCCAGCACCAGTGTGGGTCTCAGTCCCATTCCCCCCAGACCCAGTGTATGTCTCAGTCCCAGTGTGCCCTTGCCCCAGTGTGTGTCTCTGCCCCATTGTGTGTCTCAGCCCCAGTGTACCCTAGCCCCAGTGTGTCTCAGCCCCGGTGTGTCAGCCTCATTCCTCCCAGCGCCAGTGTGTGTCTCTGCCCCAGTGTGTCAGCTTCATTTCTCCCAGCGCCAGTGTGTGTCTCAGTCCCAGTGTGTCGGCCTCATTCCTCCCAGAGCCAGTGTGTGTCTCAGCCCCCGTGTGTCGGCCTCATTCCTCCCAGCGCCAGTGTGTGTCTCAGCCCCAGTGTGTCGGCCTCATTCCTTCCAGCGCCAGTGTGTGTCTCAGCCCCAGTGTGTCGGCCTCATTCCTCCCAGTGTCAGTGAGTGTCCCAGCACCAGTGTGTCGGCCTAATTACTCCCAGCTCCAGTGTGTGTCTCAGCCCCAGTGTGTCGGCCTCATTCCTCCCAGCTCCAGCGTGTGTCTCAGCCCCAGTATGTCTGTCTCATTCCTCCCAGCGCCAGTGTGTGTCTCAGCCCCAGTGTGTCGGCCTCATTCCTCCCAGTGCCAGTGTGTGTCTCAGCCCCAGTGAGTAGGCCTAATTCCTCCCAGCATGAGAGTGTAACTCAGTCCCAGTGTGTCGGCCTAATTCCTCCCAGCGCGAGTGTGTAACTCAGCCCCAGTGAGTCGGCCTCATTCCTCCCAGCACCAGTGTGTGTCTCAGCCCCAGTGTGTCGGCCTAATTCCTCCCAGCACCAGTGTGTGTCTCAGCCCCAGTGTGTCGGCCTCATTCTTCCCAGCACCAGTGTGTGTCTCAGTCCCATTCCCCCAGACCCAGTGTATGTCTCAGTCCCAGTGTGCCCTTGCCCCAGTGTGTGTCTCTGCCCCAGTGTGTGTCTCAGCCCCAGTGTATCCTAGCCCCAGTGTGTCTCAGCCCCTGTGTGTCGGCCTCATTCCTCCCAGCTCCAGTGTGTGTCTCAGCCCCAGTGTGTCGGCCTCATTCCTCCCAGCTCCAGTGTGTGTATCAGCCCTAGTGTGTGTCTTAGCCCCAGGGTGTCGGCCTCATTCCTCCCAGCGCCAGTGTGTGTCTCAGCCCCAGTGTGTCGGCCTCATTCCTCCCAGCGCCAGTGTGTGTCTCAGCCCCAGTGTGTCGGCCTCATTCCTCCCAGCGCCATTGTGTGTCTCAGCCCCAGTGTGTCGGCCTCATTCCTTCCAGCGCCAGTGTGTGTCTCAGCCCCAGTGTGTCGGCCTCATTCCTCCCAGCACCAGTGTGTGTCTCAGCCCCAGTGTGTCAGCGTCATTCCTCCCAGTGTCAGTGTGTGTCCCAGCACCAGTGTGTCGGCCTAATTACTCCCAGCTCCAGAGTGTGTCTCAGCCCCAGTGTGTCGGCCTCATTCCTCCCAGCTCCAGCGTGTGTCTCAGCCCCAGTATGTCTGTCTCATTCCTCCCAGCGCCAGTGTGTGTCTCAGCCCCAGTGTGTCGGCCTCATTCCTCCCAGCTCCAGTGTGTGTCTCATCCCAAGTGTGTCGGCCTCATTCCCCCCAGCACCAATGTGTCTCAGCCCCAGTGTGTCAGCCTCATTCCCCCCAGCATCAGTGTTTCTCAGCCTCAGTGTGTCGGCCTCATTCCTCCCAGCGCCAACGTGTGTGTCTCAGCCCCAGTGTGTCGGCCTCATTCCCCCCAGCACCAGTGTGTGTCTCAGCCTCAGTGTGTCGGCCTCATTCCTCCCAGCGCCAGTGTGTTTCTCAGCCCCAGTGTGTCGCCTCATTCCTCCCAGTGCCAGTGTGTGTCTCAGCCCTAGTGTGTCAGCCACATTCCTCACAGCGCTAGTGAGTGTCTCAGCCCCAGTGTTTCGGCCTCATTCTTTCCAGCACCAGTGTGTGTCTCAGCCCCAGTGTGTCGGCCTAATTCCTCCCAGCACCAGTGTGTGTCTCATCCCCAGTGTGTCGGCCTCATTCTTCCCAGCACCAGTGTGGGTCTCAGTCCCATTCCCCCCAGACCCAGTGTATGTCTCAGTCCCAGTGTGCCCTTGCCCCAGTGTGTGTCTCTGCCCCATTGTGTGTCTCAGCCCCAGTGTACCCTAGCCCCAGTGTGTCTCAGCCCCGGTGTGTCAGCCTCATTCCTCCCAGCGCCAGTGTGTGTCTCTGCCCCAGTGTGTCAGAATTATTTCTCCCAGCGCCAGTGTGTGTCTCAGTCCCAGTGTGTCGGCCTCATTCCTCCCAGAGCCAGTGTGTGTCTCAGCCCCAGTGTGTCGGCCTCATTCCTCCCAGCGCCAGTGTGTGTCTCAGCCCCAGTGTGTCGGCCTCATTCCTTCCAGCGCCAGTGTGTGTCTCAGCCCCAGTGTGTCGGCCTCATTCCTCCCAGCACCAGTGTGTGTCTCAGCCCCAGTGTGTCAGCGTCATTCCTCCCAGTGTCAGTGTGTGTCCCAGCACCAGTGTGTCGGCCTAATTACTCCCAGCTCCAGAGTGTGTCTCAGCCCCAGTGTGTCGGCCTCATTCCTCCCAGCTCCAGCGTGTGTCTCAGCCCCAGTATGTCTGTCTCATTCCTCCCAGCGCCAGTGTGTGTCTCAGCCCCAGTGTGTCGGCCTCATTCCTCTCAGTGCCAGTGTGTGTCTCAGCCCCAGTGAGTAGGCCTAATTCCTCCCAGCGTGAGAGTGTAACTCAGCCCCAGTGTGTCGGCCTAATTCCTCCCAGCGCGAGTGTGTAACTCAGCCCCAGTGAGTCGGCCTCATTCCTCCCAGCACCAGTGTGTGTCTCAGCCCCAGTGTGTCGGCCTAATTCCTCCCAGCACCAGTGTGTGTCTCAGCCCCAGTGTGTCGGCCTCATTCCTCCCAGCTCCAGTGTGTGTCTCATCCCCAGTGTGTCGGCCTCATTCCCCCCAGCACCAATGTGTCTCAGCCCCAGTGTGTCGGCCTCATTCCCCCCAGCATCAGTGTTTCTCAGCCTCAGTGTGTCGGCCTCATTCCTCCCAGCGCCAATGTGTGTGTCTCAGCCCCAGTGTGTCGGCCTCATTCCCCCCAGCACCAGTGTGTGTCTCAGCCTCAGTGTGTCGGCCTCATTCCTCCCAGCGCCAGTGTGTTTCTCAGCCCCAGTGTGTCGCCTCATTCCTCCCAGTGCCAGTGTGTGTCTCAGCCCCGGTGTGTCGTCTTCATTCCTCCCAGCGCCAGTGTGTGTCTCAGCCCCAGTGTGTCGGCCTCATTCCTCCCAGCGCCAGTATGTGCTCAGCCCCAGTAGGTCTGTCTCATTCCTCCCAGTGCCAGTGTGTGTCTCAGCCCCAGTGTGTCGGCCTCATTCCTCCCAGTGCCAGTGTGTGTTTCAGCCCCAGTGTGTCGGCCTCTTTCCTCCCAGCTCCTATGTGTGTCTCAGCCCCAGTGTGTCGGCCTCATTCCTCCCAGTGCCAGTGTGTGTTTCAGCCCCAGTGTGTCGGCCTCTTTCCTCCCAGCTCCTATGTGTGTCTCAGCCCCAGTGTGTCGGCCTCATTCCTCCCAGTGCCAGTGTGTGTCTCAGCCCCAGTGTGTCTGCCTCTTTCCACCGAGGGCCAGTGTGTGTCTCAGCCCCAGTGTGTCGGCCTCTTTCCTCCCAGCGCCAGTGTGTGTCTCAGCCCCAGTGTGTCAGCCTCATTCTTCCCAGCACCAGTGTGTGTCTCAGCCCCTTTCCCCCCTGACCCAGTGTATGTCTCAGCGCCAGTGTGTGTCTAAGCCCCAGTGTACCCTAGCCCCAGTGTGGCTCAGCCCCAGTTTGTCGGCCTCTTTTCTCCCAGCACCAGTGTGTGTCTCAGCCCCAGTGTGTCGGCCTCATTCCTCCCAGCTCTAGTGTGTGTCTCAGCTCCAGTGTGTCGGCCTCATTCCTCCTAGCGCCAGTGTGTGTCTCAGCCCTAGTGTGTTAGCCACATTCCTCACAGCGCCAGTGAGTGTCTCAGCCCCAGTGTTTCGGCCTCATTCTTTCCAGCACCAGTGTGTGTCTCAGCCCCATTCTCCCCAGGCCCAGTGTATGTCTCAGCGCCAGTGTGTGTCTCAGCCCCAGTGTGTCGGCCTCATTCCTACCAGATCCAGTGTGTGTCTCATCCCCAGTGTGTCGGCCTCATTCCTCTCAGAGCCAGTGTGTGTCTCAGCCCCAATGTGTCGGCTCATTCCTCCCAGCGCCAGTTTGTGTCTCAGCCCCAGTGTGTCGGCCTCATTCCTCCCAAGTGCCAGTGTGTGTCTCATCCCCAGTGAGTTGGCCTTATTCCTCCCAGCGTGAGTGTGTAACTCAGCCCCAGTGTGTCGGCCTAATTCCTCCCAGCGCGAGTGTGTAAATCAGCCCCAGTGAGTCGGCCTCATTCCTCCCAGCACCAGTGTGTGTCTCAGCCCCAGTGTGTCGGCCTAATTCCTCCCAGCACCAGTGTGTGTCTCATCCCCAGTGTGTCGGCCTCATTCTTCCCAGCACCAGTGTGGGTCTCAGTCCCATTCCCCCCAGACCCAGTGTATGTCTCAGTCCCAGTGTGCCCTTGCCCCAGTGTGTGTCTCTGCCCCATTGTGTGTCTCAGCCCCAGTGTACCCTAGCCCCAGTGTGTCTCAGCCCCGGTGTGTCAGCCTCATTCCTCCCAGCGCCAGTGTGTGTCTCTGCCCCAGTGTGTCAGCTTCATTTCTCCCAGCGCCAGTGTGTGTCTCAGTCCCAGTGTGTCGGCCTCATTCCTCCCAGAGCCAGTGTGTGTCTCAGCCCCCGTGTGTCGGCCTCATTCCTCCCAGCGCCAGTGTGTGTCTCAGCCCCAGTGTGTCGGCCTCATTCCTTCCAGCGCCAGTGTGTGTCTCAGCCCCAGTGTGTCGGCCTCATTCCTCCCAGTGTCAGTGAGTGTCCCAGCACCAGTGTGTCGGCCTAATTACTCCCAGCTCCAGTGTGTGTCTCAGCCCCAGTGTGTCGGCCTCATTCCTCCCAGCTCCAGCGTGTGTCTCAGCCCCAGTATGTCTGTCTCATTCCTCCCAGCGCCAGTGTGTGTCTCAGCCCCAGTGTGTCGGCCTCATTCCTCCCAGTGCCAGTGTGTGTCTCAGCCCCAGTGAGTAGGCCTAATTCCTCCCAGCATGAGAGTGTAACTCAGTCCCAGTGTGTCGGCCTAATTCCTCCCAGCGCGAGTGTGTAACTCAGCCCCAGTGAGTCGGCCTCATTCCTCCCAGCACCAGTGTGTGTCTCAGCCCCAGTGTGTCGGCCTAATTCCTCCCAGCACCAGTGTGTGTCTCAGCCCCAGTGTGTCGGCCTCATTCTTCCCAGCACCAGTGTGTGTCTCAGTCCCATTCCCCCAGACCCAGTGTATGTCTCAGTCCCAGTGTGCCCTTGCCCCAGTGTGTGTCTCTGCCCCAGTGTGTGTCTCAGCCCCAGTGTATCCTAGCCCCAGTGTGTCTCAGCCCCTGTGTGTCGGCCTCATTCCTCCCAGCTCCAGTGTGTGTCTCAGCCCCAGTGTGTCGGCCTCATTCCTCCCAGCTCCAGTGTGTGTATCAGCCCTAGTGTGTGTCTTAGCCCCAGGGTGTCGGCCTCATTCCTCCCAGCGCCAGTGTGTGTCTCAGCCCCAGTGTGTCGGCCTCATTCCTCCCAGCGCCAGTATGTGTCTCAGCCACAGTGTGTCGGCCTCATTCCTCCCTGCGCCAGTGTGTGTCTCAGCCCCAGTGTGTCAGCCTCATTCCTCCCAGCGCCAGTGTGTGTCTCAGCCCCAGTGTGTCAGCCACATTCCTCACAGCGCCAGCGTGTGTCTCAGCCCCAGTGTGTCAGCCTCATTCCTCCCAGCGCCAGTGTGTGTCTCAACCCCAGTGTGTCGGACTCATTCCTCCAAGCGCCAGTGTGTGTCTCAGCCCCTGTGTGTCGGCCTAATTCCTCCCAGCTCCAGTGTGTGTCTCAGCCCCAGGGTGTCAGCATCATTCCTCCCAGCACCAGTGTGTGTCTCAGCCGCATTACCCCCAGATCCAGTGTAAGTCTCAACCCCAGTGTGTGTCTCAGCCCCAGTGTACCCTAGCCCCAGTGTGTCTGCCTCATTCCTCCCACCTAAAGTGTGTGTCTCAGCCCCAGTGTGTCGGCCTCATTCCTCACAGCCCCAGTGTAACCTAGCTCCAGTGTGTGTCTCAGCCCTAGTGTGTGTCTCAGCCCCAGTATGTCTGTCTCATTCCTCCCAGTGCCAGTGTGTGTCTCAGCCCCAGTGTGTCGGCCTCTTTCCTCCGAGGGCCAGTGCGTGTCTCAGCCCCAGTGTGTCGGCCTCTTTCCTCCCAGCGCCAGTGTGTGTCTCTGCCCCAGTGTGTCAGCCTCATTTCTCCCAGCGCCAGTGTGTGTCTCAGTCCCAGTGTGTCGGCCTCATTCCTCCCAGCGCCAGTATGTGCTCAGCCCCAGTGTGTCGGCCTCATTCCTCCCAGCACCAGTGTGTGTCTCAGCTCCAGTGTGTCGGCGTCATTCCTCCCAGTGTCATTGTGTGTCCCAGCACCAGTGTATCGGCCTAATTATTCCCAGCTCCAGTGTGTGTCTCAGCCCCAGTGTGTCGGCCTCATTCCTCCCAGCTCCAGCGTGTGTCTCAGCCCCAGTATGTCTGTCTCATTCCTCCCAGCGCCAGTGTGTGTCTCAGCCCCAGTGTGTCGGCCTCATTCCTCCCAGTGCCAGTGTGTGTCTCAGCCCCAGTGAGTTGGCCTAATTCCTCCCAGCGTGAGAGTGTAACTCAGCCCCAGTGTGTCGGCCTAATTCCTCCCAGCGCGAGTGTGTAACTCAGCCCCAGTGAGTCGGCCTCCTTCCTTCCAGCACCAGTGTGTGTCTCAGCCCCAGTGTGTCGGCCTCATTCTTCACAGCACCAGTGTGTGTCTCAGTCCCATTCCCCCAGACCCAGTGTATGTCTCAGTCCCAGTGTGCCCTTGCCCCAGTGTGTGTCTCTGCCCCAGTGTGTGTCTCAGCCCCAGTGTACCCTAGCCCCAGTGTGTCTCAGCCCCGGTGTGTCGGCCTCATTCCTCCCAGCTCCAGTGTGTGTCTCAGCCCCAGTGTGTCGGCCTCATTCCTCCCAGCTCCAGTGTGTGTATCTGCCCAAGTGTGTGTCTCAGCCCCAGGGTGTCGGCCTCATTCCTCCCAGCGCCAGTGTGTGTCTCAGCCCCAGTGTGTCGGCCTAATTCCTCCCAGCACCAGTGTGTGTCTCAGCCCCAGTGTGTCGGCCTCATTCTTCCCAGCACCAGTGTGTGTCTCAGTCCCATTCCCCCAGACCCAGTGTATGTCTCAGTCCCAGTGTGCCCTTGCCCCAGTGTGTGTCTCTGCCCCAGTGTGTGTCTCAGCCCCAGTGTACCCTAGCCCCAGTGTGTCTCAGCCCCGGTGTGTCGGCCTCATTCCTCCCAGCTCCAGTGTGTGTCTCAGCCCCAGTGTGTCGGCCTCATTCCTCCCAGCTCCAGTGTGTGTATCTGCCCAAGTGTGTGTCTCAGCCCCAGGGTGTCGGCCTCATTCCTCCCAGCACCAGTGTGTGTCTCAGCCCCAGTGTGTCGGCCTCATTCCTCCCAGCGCCAGTGTGTGTCTCAGCCCCAGTGTGTCGGCCTCATTCCTCCCAGCGACAGTGTGTGTCTCAGCCCCAGTGTGTCGGCCTCATTCCTCCCAGCGACAGTGTGTGTCTCAGCCCCAGTGTGTCGGCCTCATTCTTCCAAGCAGCAGTGTGTGTCTCACCCCCAGTGTGTCAGCCACATTCCTCACAGCGCCAGTGTGTGTCTCAGCCCCAGTGTCTCAGCCTCATTCCTCCCAGCTCCAGTGTGTGTCTCAGCGCCAGTGTGTCGGACTCATTCCTCCCAGCGCCAGTGTGTGTCGCAGCCCCAGTGTGTCGGCCTAATTCCTCCCAGCTCCAGTGTGTGTTTCAGCCCCAGGGTGTCAGCATCATTCCTCCCAGCACCAGTGTGTGTCTCAGCCCCATTCCCCCCAGACCCAGTGTAAGTCTCAACCCGAGTGTGTGTCTCAGCCCCAGTGTACCCTTGCCCCAGTGTGTCGGCCTCATTCCTCCCACCTAAAGTGTGTGTCTCAGCCCCAGTGTGTCGGCCTCATTCCTCCCAGCCCCAGTGTACCCTAGCTCCAGTGTGTGTCTCAGCCCTAGTGTGTGTCTCAGCCCCAGTGTGTCGGCCTGATTCCTCCCAGCGCCAGTGTGTGTCTCAGCCCCAGTGTGTTGGCCTCATTCCTCCCAGTGCCAGTGTGTGTCTCAGCCCCAGTGTGTCCGCCTCATTCCTCCCAGCGCCAGTGTGTGTCTCAGGCCCAGTGTGTCGGCTTCATTCCTCCCAGCTCCAGTGTGTGTCTCAGCTCCAGTGTGTCGGCCTCATTCCTCCCAGCGACGGTGTGTCTCAGCCCCAGTGTGTCGGCCTCATTCCTCCCAGCTCCAGTGTGTGTCTCAGCCCCAGTGTGTCGGCCTCATTCGCCCCAGCACCAGTGTGTCTCAGCCCCAGTGTGTCGGCCTCATTCCCCCCAGCATCAGTGTTTCTCAGCCTCAGTGTGTCGGCCTCATTCCTCCCAGCGCCAATGTGTGTGTCTCAGCCCCAGTGTGTCGGCCTCATTCCCCCCAGCACCAGTGTGTGTCTCAGCCTCAGTGTGTCGGCCTCATTTCTCCCAGCGCCAGTGTGTTTCTCAGCCCCAGTGTGTCACCTCATTCCTCCCAGTGCCAGTGTGTGTCTCAGCCCCAGTGTGTCGTCCTCATTCCTCCCAGCGCCAGTGTGTGTCTCAGCCCCAGTGTGTCGCCCTCATTCCTCCCAGCGCCAGTATGTGCTCAGCCGCAGTATGTCGGTCTCATTCCTCCCAGTGCCAGTGTGTGTCTCAGCCCCAGTGTGTCGGCCTCAATCCCCACAGCACCAGTGTGTGTCTCAGCCTCAGTGTGTCGGCCTCATTCCTCCCAGCGCCAGTGTGTTTCTCAGCCCCAGTGTGTCACCTCATTCCTCCCAGTGCCAGTGTGTGTCTCAGCCCCAGTGTGTCGTCCTCATTCCTCCCAGCGCCAGTGTGTGTCTCAGCCCCATTGTGTCGGCCTCTTTCCTCCCAGCGCCAGTGTGTGTCTCAGCCCCAGTGTGTCGGCCTCTTGCCACCGAGGGCAGTGTGTGTCTCAGCCCCAGTGTGTCGGCCTCTTTCCTCCCAGCACCAGTGTGTGCCTCAGCCCCAGTGTGTCAGCCTCATTCTTCCCAGCACCAGTGTGTGTCTCAGCCCCATTCCCCCCTGACCCAGTGTATGTCTCTGCGCCAGTGTGTGTCTCAGCCCCAGTGTACCCTAGCCCCAGTGTGGCTCAGCCCCAGTTTGTCGGCCTCATTTCTCCCAGCACCAGTGTGTGTCTCAGCCCCAGTGTGTCGGCCTCATTCCTGCCAGCTCTAGTGTGTGTCTCAGCCCCATTGTGTCGGCCTCATTCCTACCAGCGCCAGTGTGTGTGTCAGCCCCAGTGTGTGAGCCACATTCCTCACAGCGCCAGTGAGTGTCTCAGCCCCAGTGATTCGGCCTCATTCTTTCCAGCACCAGTGTGTGTCTCAGCCCCATTCCCCCCAGGCCCAGTGTATGTCTCAGCGCCAGTGTGTGTCTCAGCCCCAGTTTGTCAGCCTCATTCCTCCCAGATCCAGTGTGTGTCTCAGCCCCAGTGTGTCGGCCTCATTTTTCTCAGAGCCAATGTGTGTCTCAGCCCCAGTGTGTTTGCCTCATTCCTACCTGCTCCAGTGTGTGTCTCATCCCCAGTGTGTCGGCCTCATTCCTCCCAGAGCCAGTGTGTGTCTCAGCCCCAGTATGTCAGCTCATTACTCCCAGCGCCAGTGTGTGTCTCAGCCCCAATGTGTCGGCTCATTCCTCCCAACGCCAGTTTGTTTCTCTGCCCCAGTGTGTCAGCCTCATTCCTCCCAAGTGCCAGTGTGTGTCTCAGCCCCAGTGAGTTGGCCTAATTCCACCCAGCGTGAGTGTGTAACTCAGCCCTAGTGTGTCGGCCTCTTTCCTCCAAGCACCAGTGTGTGTCTCAGCCCCAGTGTGTCGGCGTCATTCCTCCCAGTGTCAGTGTGTGTCCCAGCTCCAGTGTGTCGGCCTAATTACTCCCAGCTCCAGTGTGTGTCTCAGCCCCAGTGTGTCGGCCTCATTCCTCCCAGCTCCAGCGTGTGTCTCAGCCCCAGTATGTCTGTCTCATTCCTCCCAGCGCCAGTGTGTGTCTCAGCCCCAGTGTGTCGGCCTCATTCCTCCCAGTGCCAGTGTGTGTCTCAGCCCCAGTGTGTCGGCTCATTCCTCCCAGCTCCAGTTTGTGTCTCAGCCCCAGTGTGTCGGCCTCATTCCTCCCAAGTGCCAGTGTGTGTCTCAGCCCCAGTGAGTTGGCATAATTCCTCCCAGCGTGAGTGTGTAACTCAGCCCCAGTGTGTCGGCCTAATTCCTCCCAGCGCGAGTGTGTAACTCAGCCCCAGTGAGTCGGCCTCATTCCTCCCAGCACCAGTGTGTGTCTCAGCCCCAGTGTGTTGGCCTAGTTCCTCCCAGCACCAGTGTGTGTCTCAGCCCCAGTGTGTCGGCCTCATTCTTCCCAGCACCAGTGTGTGTCTCAGTCCCATTCCCCCCAGAGCCAGTGTATGTCTCAGTCCCAGAGTGCCCTTGCCCCAGTGTGTGTCTCTGCCCCAGTGTGTGTCTCAGCCCCAGTGTACCCTAGCCCCAGTGTGTCTCAGCCCCGGTGTGTCAGCCTCTTTTCTCCCATCTCCAGTGTGTGTCTCAGCCCCAGTGTGTCGGCCTCATTCCTCCCAGCATCAGTGTGTGTCTCAGCCCCAGTGTGTCGGCCTCATTCCTCCCAGCGCCAGTATGTACTCTGCCCCAGTATGTCTGTCTCATTCCTCCCAGTGCCAGTGTGTGTCTCAGCCCCAGTGTGTCGGCCTCATTCCTCCCAGTGCCAGTGTGTGTTTCAGCCCCAGTGTGTCGGCCTCTTTCCTCCCAGCTCCTGTGTGTGTCTCAGCCCCAGTGTGTCGGCCTCATTCCTCCCAGTGCCAGTGTGTGTCTCAGCCCCAGTGTGTCGGCCTCTTTCCACCGAGGGCCAGTGTGTGTCTCAGCCCTAGTGTGTCGGCCTCTTTCCTCCCAGCGCCAGTGTGTGTTTCAGCCCCAGTGTGTCAGCCTCATTCTTCCCAGCACCAGTGTGTGTCTCAGCCCCATTCCCCCCTGACCCAGTGTATGTCTCAGCGCCAGTGTGTGTCTCAGCCCCAGTGTACCCTAGCCCCAGTGTGGCTCAGCCCCAGTTTGTCGGCCTCATTTCTCCCAGCACCAGTGTGTGTCTCAGCCCCAGTGTGTCCGCCTCATTCCTCCCAGCGCCAGTGTGTGTCTCAGGCCCAGTGTGTCGGCTTCATTCCTCCCAGCTCCAGTGTGTGTCTCAGCTCCAGTGTGTCGGCCTCATTCCTCCCAGCGACGGTGTGTCTCAGCCCCAGTGTGTCGGCCTCATTCCTCCCAGCTCCAGTGTGTGTCTCAGCCCCAGTGTGTCGGCCTCATTCGCCCCAGCACCAGTGTGTCTCAGCCCCAGTGTGTCGGCCTCATTCCCCCCAGCATCAGTGTTTCTCAGCCTCAGTGTGTCGGCCTCATTCCTCCCAGCGCCAATGTGTGTGTCTCAGCCCCAGTGTGTCGGCCTCATTCCCCCCAGCACCAGTGTGTGTCTCAGCCTCAGTGTGTCGGCCTCATTTCTCCCAGCGCCAGTGTGTTTCTCAGACCCAGTGTGTCACCTCATTCCTCCCAGTGCCAGTGTGTGTCTCAGCCCCAGTGTGTCGTCCTCATTCCTCCCAGCGCCAGTGTGTGTCTCAGCCCCAGTGTGTCGGCCTCATTCCTCCCAGCGCCAGTATGTGCTCAGCCGCAGTATGTCGGCCTCTTTCCTCCCAGCACCAGTGTGTGCCTCAGCCCCAGTGTGTCAGCCTCATTCTTCCCAGCACCAGTTGTTGTCTCAGCCCCATTCCCCAATGACCCAGTGTATGTCTCTGCGCCAGTGTGTGTCTCAGCCCCAGTGTACCCTAGCCCCAGTGTGGCTCAGCCCCAGTTTGTCGGCCTCATTTCTCCCAGCACCAGTGTGTGTCTCAGCCCCAGTGTGTCGGCCTCATTCCTGCCAGCTCTAGTGTGTGTCTCAGCCCCATTGTGTCGGCCTCATTCCTACCAGCGCCAGTGTGTGTGTCAGCCCCAGTGTGTGAGCCACATTCCTCACAGCGCCAGTGAGTGTCTCAGCCCCAGTGATTCGGCCTCATTCTTTCCAGCACCAGTGTGTGTCTCAGCCCCATTCCCCCCAGGCCCAGTGTATGTCTCAGCGCCAGTGTGTGTCTCAGCCCCAGTGTGTCAGCCTCATTCCTCCCAGATCCAGTGTGTGTCTCAGCCCCAGTGTGTCGGCCTCATTTTTCTCAGAGCCAATGTGTGTCTCAGCCCCAGTGTGTTTGCCTCATTCCTACCTGCTCCAGTGTGTGTCTCATCCCCAGTGTGTCGGCCTCATTCCTCCCAGAGCCAGTGTGTGTCCCAGCTCCAGTGTGTCGGCCTAATTACTCCCAGCTCCAGTGTGTGTCTCAGCCCCAGTGTGTCGGCCTCATTCCTCCCAGCTCCAGCGTGTGTCTCAGCCCCAGTATGTCTGTCTCATTCCTCCCAGCGCCAGTGTGTGTCTCAGCCCCAATGTGTCGGCTCATTCCTCCCAACGCCAGTTTGTGTCTCTGCCCCAGTGTGTCAGCCTCATTCCTCCCAAGTGCCAGTGTGTGTCTCAGCCCCAGTGAGTTGGCCTAATTCCACCCAGCGTGAGTGTGTAACTCAGCCCTAGTGTGTCGGCCTCTTTCCTCCAAGCACCAGTGTGTGTCTCAGCCCCAGTGTGTCGGCGTCATTCCTCCCAGTGTCAGTGTGTGTCCCAGCTCCAGTGTTTCGGCCTAATTACTCCCAGCTCCAGTGTGTGTCTCAGCCCCAGTGTGTCGGCCTCATTCCTCCCAGCTCCAGCGTGTGTCTCAGCCCCAGTATGTCTGTCTCATTCCTCCCAGCGCCAGTGTGTGTCTCAGCCCCAGTGTGTCGGCCTCATTCCTCCCAGTGCCAGTGTGTGTCTCAGCCCCAGTGTGTCGGCTCATTCCTCCCAGCTCCAGTTTGTGTCTCAGCCCCAGTGTGTCGGCCTCATTCCTCCCAAGTGCCAGTGTGTGTCTCAGCCCCAGTGAGTTGGCATAATTCCTCCCAGCGTGAGTGTGTAACTCAGCCCCAGTGAGTCGGCCTCATTCCTCCCAGCACCAGTGTGTGTCTCAGCCCCAGTGTGTTGGCCTAATTCCTCCCAGCACCAGTGTGTGTCTCAGCCCCAGTGTGTCGGCCTCATTCTTCCCAGCACCAGTGTGTGTCTCAGTCCCATTCCCCCCAGAGCCAGTGTATGTCTCAGTCCCAGAGTGCCCTTGCCCCAGTGTGTGTCTCTGCCCCAGTGTGTGTCTCAGCCCCAGTGTACCCTAGCCCCAGTGTGTCTCAGCCCCGGTGTGTCAGCCTCTTTTCTCCCATCTCCAGTGTGTGTCTCAGCCCCAGTGTGTCGGCCTCATTCCTCCCAGCGTCAGTGTGTGTCTCAGCCCCAGTGTGTCGGCCTCATTCCTCCCAGCGCCAGTATGTACTCTGCCCCAGTATGTCTGTCTCATTCCTCCCAGTGCCAGTGTGTGTCTCAGCCCCAGTGTGTCGGCCTCATTCCTCCCAGTGCCAGTGTGTGTTTCAGCCCCAGTGTGTCGGCCTCTTTCCTCCCAGCTCCTGTGTGTGTCTCAGCCCCAGTGTGTCGGCCTCATTCCTCCCAGTGCCAGTGTGTGTCTCAGCCCCAGTGTGTCGGCCTCTTTCCACCGAGGGCCAGTGTGTGTCTCAGCCCTAGTGTGTCGGCCTCTTTCCTCCCAGCGCCAGTGTGTGTTTCAGCCCCAGTGTGTCAGCCTCATTCTTCCCAGCACCAGTGTGTGTCTCAGCCCCATTCCCCCCTGACCCAGTGTATGTCTCAGCGCCAGTGTGTGTCTCAGCCCCAGTGTACCCTAGCCCCAGTGTGGCTCAGCCCCAGTTTGTCGGCCTCATTTCTCCCAGCACCAGTGTGTGTCTCAGCCCCAGTGTGTCGGCCTCATTCCTCCCAGCTCTAGTGTGTGTCTCAGCCCCAGTGTGTCGGCCTCATTCCTCCCAGCGCCAGTGTGTGTCTCAGCCCCAGTGTGTCAGCCACATTCCTCACAGCGCCAGTGAGTGTCTCAGCCCCAGTGTTTCGGCCTCATTCTTTCCAGCACCAGTGTGCGTCTCAGCACCATTCCCCCCAGGCCCAGTGTATGTCTCAGCCCCAGTGTGTGTCTCTGCCCCAGTGTGTCGGCCTCATTCCTCCCAGATCCAGTATGTGTCCCAGCCCCAGTGTGTCGGCCTCATTTTTCTCAGAGCCAATGTGTGTCTCAGCCCCAGTGTGTCGGCCTCATTCCTTCCTGCTCCAGTGTGTGTCTCATCCCCAGTGTGTCGGCCTCATTCCTCCCAGAGCCAGTGTGTGTCTCAGCCCCAGTATGTCAGCTCATTCCTCCCAGCGCCAGTGTGTGTCTCAGCCCCAATGTGTCGGCTCATTCCTCCCAGCGCCAGTTTGTGTCTCAGCCCCAGTGTGTCGGCCTCATTCCTCCCAAGTGCCAGTGTGTGTCTCAGCCCCAGTGAGTTGGCCTAATTCCTCCCAGCGTGAGTGTGTAACTCAGCCCCAGTGTGTCGGACTAATTCCTCCCAGCGCGAGTGTGTAACTCAGCCCCAGTGTGTCGGCCTCATTCTTCCCAGCAGCAGTGTGTGTCTCAGCCCCAGTGTGTCGGCCTCATTCCTCCCAGCGCCAGTGTGTGTCTCAGCCACAGTGTGTCGGCCTCATTCCTCCCAGCGCCAGTGTGTGTCTCAGCCCCTGTGTGTCGGCCTCATTCCTCCCAGAGCCAGTGTGTGTCTCAGCCACAGTGTGTCGGCCTCATTCCTCCCAGCGCCAGTGTGTGTCTCAGCCCCTGTGTGTCGGCCTCATTCTTCCCAGCAGCAGTGTGTGTCTCAGCCCCAGTGTGTCATCCACATTCCTCCCAGCGCCAGTGTGTGTCTCAACCCCAGTGTGTCGGACTCATTCCTCCCAGCGCCAGTGTGTGTCTCTGCCCCAGTGTGTCGGCCTAATTCCTCCCAGCTCCAGTGTGTGTATCAGCCCCAGGGTGTCAGCATCATTCCTCCCAGCACCAGTGTGTGTCTCAGCTGCATTACCCCCAGACCCAGTGTAAGTCTCAACCCCAGTGTGTGTCTCAGCCCCAGTGTACCCTAGCCCCAGTGTGTCTGCCTCATTCCTCCCACCTAAAGTGTGTGTCTCAGCCCCAGTGTGTCGGCCTCATTCCTCCCAGCCCCAGTGTACCCTAGCTCCAGTGTGTGTCTCAGCCCTAGTGTGTGTCTCAGCCCCAGTATGTCTGTCTCAGTCCTCCCAGTGCCAGTGTGTGTCTCAGCCCCAGTGTGTCGGCCTCTTTCCTCCGAGGGCCAGTGTGTGTCTCAGCCCCAGTGTGTCGGCCTCTTTCCTCCCAGCGCCAGTGTGTGTCTCAGCCCCAGTGTGTCAGCCTCATTTCTCCCAGCGCCAGTGTGTGTCTCAGTCCCAGTGTGTCGGCCTCATTCCTCCCAGAGCTAGTGTGTGTCTCAGCCCCAGTGTGTCGGCCTCATTCCTCCCAGCGCCAGTGTGTGTCTCAGCCCCAGTGTGTCGGCCTCATTCCTTCCAGCGCCAGGGTGTGTCTCAGCCCCAGTGTGTCGGCCTCATTCCTCCCAGCACCAGTGTGTGTCTCAGCCCCAGTGTGTCGGCGTCATTCCTCCCAGTGTCAGTGTGTGTCCCAGCACCAGTGTGTCGGCCTAATTACTCCCAGCTCCAGTGTGTGTCTCAGCCCCAGTGTGTCGGCCTCATTCCTCCCAGCGCCAGTGTGTGTCACAGCCCCAGTGTGTCGGCCTCATTCCTCCCAGTGTCAGTGTGTGTCTCAGCCCCAGTGAGTTGGCCTAATTCCTCCCAGCGTGAGAGTGTAACTCAGCCCCAGTGTGTCGGCCTAATTCCTCCCAGCGCGAGTGTGTAACTCAGCCCCAGTGAGTCGGCCTCATTCCTCCCAGCACCAGTGTGTGTCTCAGCCCCAGTGTGTCGGCCTCATTCCTCCCAGCTCCAGCATGTGTCTCAGCCCCAGTATGTCTGTCTCATTCCTCCCAGCGCCAGTGTGTGTCACATCCCCAGTGTGTCGGCCTCTTTCCACCGAGGGCCAGTGTGTGTCTCAGCCCTAGTGTGTCGGCCTCTTTCCTCCCAGCGCCAGTGTGTGTTTCAGCCCCAGTGTGTCAGCCTCATTCTTCCCAGCACCAGTGTGTGTCTCAGCCCCATTCCCCCCTGACCCAGTGTATGTCTCAGCGCCAGTGTGTGTCTCAGCCCCAGTGTACCCTAGCCCCAGTGTGGCTCAGCCCCAGTTTGTCGGCCTCATTTCTCCCAGCACCAGTGTGTGTCTCAGCCCCAGTGTGTCGGCCTCATTCCTCCCAGCTCTAGTGTGTGTCTCAGCCCCAGTGTGTCGGCCTCATTCCTCCCAGCGCCAGTGTGTGTCTCAGCCCCAGTGTGTCAGCCACATTCCTCACAGCGCCAGTGAGTGTCTCAGCCCCAGTGTTTCGGCCTCATTCTTTCCAGCACCAGTGTGCGTCTCAGCACCATTCCCCCCAGGCCCAGTGTATGTCTCAGCGCCAGTGTGTGTCTCTGCCCCAGTGTGTCGGCCTCATTCCTCCCAGATCCAGTATGTGTCCCAGCCCCAGTGTGTCGGCCTCATTTTTCTCAGAGCCAATGTGTGTCTCAGCCCCAGTGTGTCGGCCTCATTCCTTCCTGCTCCAGTGTGTGTCTCATCCCCAGTGTGTCGGCCTCATTCCTCCCAGAGCCAGTGTGTGTCTCAGCCCCAGTATGTCAGCTCATTCCTCCCAGCGCCAGTGTGTGTCTCAGCCCCAATGTGTCGGCTCATTCCTCCCAGCGCCAGTTTGTGTCTCAGCCCCAGTGTGTCGGCCTCATTCCTCCCAAGTGCCAGTGTGTGTCTCAGCCCCAGTGAGTTGGCCTAATTCCTCCCAGCGTGAGTGTGTAACTCAGCCCCAGTGTGTCGGACTAATTCCTCCCAGCGCGAGTGTGTAACTCAGCCCCAGTGTGTCGGCCTCATTCTTCCCAGCAGCAGTGTGTGTCTCAGCCCCAGTGTGTCGGCCTCATTCCTCCCAGCGCCAGTGTGTGTCTCAGCCACAGTGTGTCGGCCTCATTCCTCCCAGCGCCAGTGTGTGTCTCAGCCCCTGTGTGTCGGCCTCATTCCTCCCAGAGCCAGTGTGTGTCTCAGCCACAGTGTGTCGGCCTCATTCCTCCCAGCGCCAGTGTGTGTCTCAGCCCCTGTGTGTCGGCCTCATTCTTCCCAGCAGCAGTGTGTGTCTCAGCCCCAGTGTGTCATCCACATTCCTCCCAGCGCCAGTGTGTGTCTCAACCCCAGTGTGTCGGACTCATTCCTCCCAGCGCCAGTGTGTGTCTCTGCCCCAGTGTGTCGGCCTAATTCCTCCCAGCTCCAGTGTGTGTATCAGCCCCAGGGTGTCAGCATCATTCCTCCCAGCACCAGTGTGTGTCTCAGCTGCATTACCCCCAGACCCAGTGTAAGTCTCAACCCCAGTGTGTGTCTCAGCCCCAGTGTACCCTAGCCCCAGTGTGTCTGCCTCATTCCTCCCACCTAAAGTGTGTGTCTCAGCCCCAGTGTGTCGGCCTCATTCCTCCCAGCCCCAGTGTACCCTAGCTCCAGTGTGTGTCTCAGCCCTAGTGTGTGTCTCAGCCCCAGTATGTCTGTCTCAGTCCTCCCAGTGCCAGTGTGTGTCTCAGCCCCAGTGTGTCGGCCTCTTTCCTCCGAGGGCCAGTGTGTGTCTCAGCCCCAGTGTGTCGGCCTCTTTCCTCCCAGCGCCAGTGTGTGTCTCAGCCCCAGTGTGTCAGCCTCATTTCTCCCAGCGCCAGTGTGTGTCTCAGTCCCAGTGTGTCGGCCTCATTCCTCCCAGAGCTAGTGTGTGTCTCAGCCCCAGTGTGTCGGCCTCATTCCTCCCAGCGCCAGTGTGTGTCTCAGCCCCAGTGTGTCGGCCTCATTCCTTCCAGCGCCAGGGTGTGTCTCAGCCCCAGTGTGTCGGCCTCATTCCTCCCAGCACCAGTGTGTGTCTCAGCCCCAGTGTGTCGGCGTCATTCCTCCCAGTGTCAGTGTGTGTCCCAGCACCAGTGTGTCGGCCTAATTACTCCCAGCTCCAGTGTGTGTCTCAGCCCCAGTGTGTCGGCCTCATTCCTCCCAGCTCCAGCATGTGTCTCAGCCCCAGTATGTCTGTCTCATTCCTCCCAGCGCCAGTGTGTGTCACAGCCCCAGTGTGTCGGCCTCATTCCTCCCAGTGTCAGTGTGTGTCTCAGTCCCAGTGAGTTGGCCTAATTCCTCCCAGCGTGAGAGTGTAACTCAGCCCCAGTGTGTCGGCCTAATTCCTCCCAGCGCGAGTGTGTAACTCAGCCCCAGTGAGTCGGCCTCATTCCTCCCAGCACCAGTGTGTGTCTCAGCCCCAGGGTGTCGGCCTAATTCCTCCCAGCACCAGTGTGTGTCTCAGCCCCAGTGTGTCGGCCTAATTCCTCCCAGCACCAGTGTGTGTCTCAGCCCCAGTGTGTCGGCCTCATTCTTCCCAGCACCAGTGTGTGTCTCAGTCCCATTCCCCCAGACCCAGTGTATGTCTCAGTCCCAGTGTGCCCTTGCCCCAGTGTGTGTCTCTGCCCCAGTGTGTGTCTCAGCCCCAGTGTACCCTAGCCCCAGTGTGTCTCAGCCCCGGTGTGTCGGCCTCATTCCTCCCAGCTCCAGTGTGTGTCTCAGCCCCAGTGTGTCGGCCTCATTCCTCCCAGCTCCAGTGTGTGTATCAGCCCAAGTGTGTGTCTCAGCCCCAGGGTGTCGGCCTAATTCCTCCCAGCGCCAGTGTGTGTCTCAGCCCCAGTGTGTCGGCCTCATTCCTCCCAGCGCCAGTGTGTGTCTCAGCGCCAGTGTGTCGGCCTCATTCCTCCCAGCGCCAGTGTGTGTCTCAGCCCCAGTGTGTCGACCTCATTCTTCCCAGCAGCAGTGTGTGTCTCACCCCCAGTGTGTCAGCCACATTCCTCACAGCGCCAGTGTGTGTCTCAGCCCCAGTGTGTCAGCCACATTCCTCCCAGCGCCAGTGTGTGTCTCAACCCCAGTGTGTCGGACTCATTCCTCCCAGCGCCAGTGTGTGTCTCAGCCCCAGTGTGTCGGCCTAATTCCTCCCAGCTCCAGTGTGTGTATCAGCCCCAGGGTGTCAGCATCATTCCTCCCAGCACCAGTGTGTGTCTCAGCTGCATTACCCCCAGACCCAGTGTAAGTTTCAACCCCAGTGTGTGTCTGAGCCCCAGTGTACCCTAGCCCCAGTGTGTCTGCCTCATTCCTCCCACCTAAAGTGTGTGTCTCAGCCCCAGTGTGTCGGCCTCATTCCTCCCAGCCCCAGTGTACCCAAGCTCCAGTGTGTGTCTCAGCCCTAGTGTGTGTCTCAGCCCCAGTATGTCTGTCTCAGTCCTCCCAGTGCCAGTGTGTGTCTCAGCCCCAGTATGTCGGCCTCTTTCCTCCGAGGGCCAGTGTGTGTCTCAGCCCCAGTGTGTCGGCCTCTTTCCTCCCAGCGCCAGTGTGTGTCTCTGCCCCAGTGTGTCAGCCTCATTTCTCCCAGCGCCAGTGTGTGTCTCAGTCCCAGTGTGTCGGCCTCATTCCTCCCAGAGCTAGTGTGTGTCTCAGCCCCAGTGTGTCGGCCTCATTCCTCCCAGCGCCAGTGTGTGTCTCAGCCCCAGTGTGTCGGCCTCATTCCTTCCAGCGCCAGGGTGTGTCTCAGCCCCAGTGTGTCGGCCTCATTCCTCCCAGCACCAGTGTGTGTCTCAGCCCCAGTGTGTCGGCGTCATTCCTCCCAGTGTCAGTGTGTGTCCCAGCACCAGTGTGTCGGCCTAATTACTCCCAGCTCCAGTGTGTGTCTCAGCCCCAGTGTGTCGGCCTCATTCCTCCCAGCTCCAGCATGTGTCTCAGCCCCAGTATGTCTGTCTCATTCCTCCCAGCGCCAGTGTGTGTCTCAGCCCCAGTGTGTCGGCCTCATTCCTCCCAGTGTCAGTGTGTGTCTCAGCCCCAGTGAGTTGGCCTAATTCCTCCCAGCGTGAGAGTGTAACTCAGCCCCAGTGTGTCGGCCTAATTCCTCCCAGCGCGAGTGTGTAACTCAGCCCCAGTGAGTCGGCCTCATTCCTCCCAGCACCAGTGTGTGTCTCAGCCCCAGGGTGTCGGCCTAATTCCTCCCAGCACCAGTGTGTGTCTCAGCCCCACTGTGTCGGCCTAATTCCTCCCAGCACCAGTGTGTGTCTCAGACCCAGTGTGTCGGCCTCATTCTTCCCAGCACCAGTGTGTGTCTCAGTCCCATTCCCCCAGACCCAGTGTATGTCTCAGTCCCAGTGTGCCCTTGCCCCAGTGTGTGTCTCTCCCCCAGTGTGTGTCTCAGCCCCAGTGTACCCTAGCCCCAGTGTGTCTCAGCCCCGGTGTGTCGGCCTCATTCCTCCCAGCTCCAGTGTGTGTCTCAGCCCCAGTGTGTCGGCCTCATTCCTCCCAGCTCCAGTGTGTGTATCAGCCCAAGTGTGTGTCTCAGCCCCAGGGTGTCGGCCTAATTCCTCCCAGCGCCAGTGTGTGTCTCAGCCCCAGTGTGTCGGCCTCATTCCTCCCAGCGCCAGTGTGTGTCTCAGCCCCAGTGTGTCGGCCTCATTCCTCCCAGCGCCAGTGTGTGTCTCAGCCCCAGTGTGTCGACCTCATTCTTCCCAGCAGCAGTGTGTGTCTCACCCCCAGTGTGTCAGCCACATTCCTCATAGCGCCAGTGTGTGTCTCAGCCCCAGTGTGTCAGCCACATTCCTCACAGCGCCAGTGTGTGTCTCAGCCCCAGTGTACCCTAGCCCCAGTGTGGCTCAGCCACAGTTTGTCGGCCTCATTTCTCCCAGCACCAGTGTGTGTCTCAGCCCCAGTGTGTCGGCCTCATTCCTCCCAGCGCCAGTGTGTGTCTCAGCCCCAGTGTGTCAGCCACATTCCTCACAGCGCCTGTGAGTGTCTCAGCCCCAGTGTTTCGGCCTCATTCTTTCAAGCACCAGTGTGTGTCTCAGCCCCATTCCCCCCAGGCCCAGAGTATGTCTCAGCGCCAGTGTGTGTCTCAGCCCCAGTGTTTCGGCCTCATTCCTCCCAGATCCACTGTGTGTCTCAGCCCCAGTGTGTCGGCCTCATTTTTCTCAGAGCCAATGTGTGTCTCAGCCCCAGTGTGTTGGCCTCATTCCTCCCTGCTCCAGTGTGTGTCTCATCCCCAGTGTGTCGGCCTCATTCCTCCCAGAGCCAGTGTGTGTCTCAGCCCCAATGTGTCGGCTCATTCCTCCCAGCGCCAGTTTGTGTCTCAGCCCCAGTGTGTCGGCCTCATTCCTCCCAAGTGCCAGTGTGTGTCTCAGCCCCAGTGAGTTGGCCTAATTCCTCCCAGCGTGAGTGTGTAACTCAGCCCCAGTGTGTCGGCCTAATTCCTCCCAGCGCGAGTGTGTAACTCAGCCCCAGTGAGTCGGCCTCATTCCTCCCAGCACCAGTGTGTGTCTCAGCCCCAGTGTGTCGGCCTAATTCCTCCCAGCACCAGTGTGTGTCTCAGCCCCAGTGTGTCGGCCTCATTCCTCCCAGCGCCAGTGTGTGTCTCAGCCACAGTGTGTCGGCCTCATTCCTCGCAGCGCCAGTGTGTGTCTCAGCCCCAGTGTGTCGGCCTCATTCTTCCCAGCAGCAGTGTGTGTCTCAGCCCCAGTGTGTCAGCCACATTCCTCACAGCGCCAGCGTGTGTCTCAGCCCCAGTGTGTCAGCCTCATTCCTCCCAGCGCCAGTGTGTGTCTCAACCCCAGTGTGTCGGACTCATTCCTCCCAGCGCCAGTGTGTGTCTCAGCCCCAGTGTGTCGGCCTAATTCCTCCCAGCTCCAGTGTGTGTATCAGCCCCAGGGTGTCAGCATCATTCCTCCCAGCACCAGTGTGTGTCTCAGCCGCATTACCCCCAGACCCAGTGTAAGTCTCAACCCCAGTGTGTGTCTCAGCCCCAGTGTACCCTAGCCCCAGTGTGTCTGCCTCATTCCTCCCACCTAAAGTGTGTGTCTCAGCCCCAGTGTGTCGGCCTCATTCCTCCCAGCCCCAGTGTACCCTAGCTCCAGTGTGTGTCACAGCCCTAGTGTGTGTCTCAGCCCCAGTATGTCTGTCTCATTCCTCCCAGTGCCAGTGTGTGTCTCAGCCCCAGTGTGTCGGCCTCTTTCCTCCGAGGGCCAGTGTGTGTCTCAGCCCCAGTGTGTCGGCCTCTTTCCTCCCAGCGCCAGTGTGTGTCTCAGCCCCAGTGTGTCGGCGTCATTCCTCCCAGTGTCAGTGTGTGTCCCAGCACCAGTGTGTCGGCCTAATTACTCCCAGCTCCAGTGTGTGTCTCAGCCCCAGTGTGTCGGCCTCATTCCTCCCAGCTCCAGCATGTGTCTCAGCCCCAGTATGTCTGTCTCATTCCTCCCAGCGCCAGTGTGTGTCTCAGCCCCAGTGTGTCGGCCTCATTCCTCCCAGTGTCAGTGTGTGTCTCAGCCCCAGTGAGTTGGCCTAATTCCTCCCAGCGTGAGAGCGTAACTCAGCCCCAGTGTGTCGGCCTAATTCCTCCCAGCGTGAGTGTGTAACTCAGCCCCAGTGAGTCGGCCTCATTCCTCCCAACACCAGTGTGTGTCTCAGCCCCAGTGTGTCGGCCTAATTCCTCCCAGCACCAGTGTGTGTCTCAGCCCCAGTGTGTCGGCCTAATTCCTCCCAGCACCAGTGTGTGTCTCAGCCCCAGTGTGTCGGCCTCATTCTTCCCAGCACCAGTGTGTGTCTCAGTCCCATTCCCCCAGACCCAGTGTACCCTAGCCCCAGTGTGTCTCAGCCCCGGTGTGTCGGCCTCATTCCTCCCAGCTCCAGTGTGTGTCTCAGCCCCAGTGTGTCGGCCTCATTCCTCCCAGCTCCAGTGTGTGTATCGGCCCAAGTGTGTGTCTCAGCCCCAGGGTGTCGGCCTCATTCCTCCCAGCGCCAGTGTGTGTCTCAGCCCCAGTGTGTCGGCCTCATTCCTCCCAGCGCCAGTGTGTGTCTCAGCCCCAGTGTGTCGGCCTCATTCCTCCCAGCGCCAGTGTGTGTCTCAGCCCCAGTGTGTCAGCCTCATTCTTCCCAGCAGCAGTGTGTGTCTCACCCCCAGTGTGTCAGCCACATTCCTCACAGCGCCAGTGTGTGTCTCAGCCCCAGTGTGTCAGCCTCATTCCTCCCAGCTCCAGTGTGTGTCTCAGCGCCAGTGTGTCGGACTCATTCCTCCCAGCGCCAGTGTGTGTCTCAGCCCCAGTGTGTCAGCATCATTCCTCCCAGCACCAGTGTGTGTCTCAGCCCCATTCCCCCCAGACCCAGTGTAAGTCTCAACCCCAGTGTGTGTCTCAGCCCAAGTGTACCCTAGCCCCAGTGTGTCGGCCTCATTCCTCCAACCTAAAGTGTGTGTCTCAGCCCCAGTGTGTCGGCCTCATTCCTCCCAGCCCCAGTGTACCCTAGCTCCAGTGTGTGTCTCAGCCCTAGTGTGTGTCTCAGCCCCAGTGTGTTGGCCTAATTCCTCCCAGCACCAGTGTGTGTCTCAGCCCCAGTGTGTCAGCATCATTCCTCCCAGCACCAGTGTGTGTCTCAGCCCCATTCCCCCCAGACCCAGTGTAAGTCTCAACCCCAGTGTGTGTCCCAGCCCCAGTGTGTCGGCCTCATTCCTCCCAGCCCCAGTGTACCCTAGCTCCAGTGTGTGTCTCAGCCCCAGTGTGTCGGCCTGATTCCTCCCAGCGCCAGTGTGTGTCTCAGCCCCAGTGTGTTAGCCTCATTCCTCCCAGTGCCAGTGTGTGTCTCAGCCCCAGTGTGTCGGCCTCATTCCTTCCAGCTCCAGTGTGTGTCTCAGCGCCAGTGTGTCGGACTCATTCCTCCCAGCGCCAGTGTGTGTCTCAGCCCCAGTGTGTCAGCATCATTCCTCCCAGCACCAGTGTGTGTCTCAGCCCCATTCCCCCCAGACCCAGTGTAAGTCTCAACCCCAGTGTGTGTCTCAGCCCAAGTGTACCCTAGCCCCAGTGTGTCGGCCTCATTCCTCCCAGTGCCAGTGTGTGTCTCAGCCCCAGTTTGTCTGCCTCTTTCCACCGAGGGCCAGTGTGTGTCTCAGCCCCAGTGTGTTGGCCTCTTTCCTCCCAGCGCCAGTGTGTGTCTCAGCCCCAGTGTGTCAGCCTCTTTCTTCCCAGCACCAGTGTGTGTCTCAGCCCCATTCCCCCCTTACCCAGTGTATGTCTCAGCGCCAGTGTGTGTCTAAGCCCCAGTGTACCCTAGCCCCAGTGTGGCTCAACCCCAGTTTGTCGGCCTCTTTTCTCCCAGCACCAGTGTGTGTCTCAGCCCCAGTGTGTCGGCCTCATTCCTCCCAGCTCTAGTGTGTGTCTCAGCTCCAGTGTGTCGGCCTCATTCCTCCCAGCGCCAGTGTGTGTCTAAGCCCCAGTGTGTCAGCCACATTCCTCACAGTGCCAGTGACTGTCTCAGCCCCAGTGTTTCGGCCTCATTCTTTCCAGCACCAGTGTGTGTCTCAGCCCCATTCCCCCCAGGCCCAGTGTATGTCTCAGCGCCAGTGTGTGTCTCAGCCCCAGTGTGTCGGCCTCATTCCTACCAGATCCAGTGTGTGTCTCATCCCCAGTGTGTCGGCCTCATTCCTCTCAGAGCCAGTGTGTGTCTCAGCCCCAGTGTGTCAGCTCATTCCTCCCAGCGCCAGTGTGTGTCTCAGCCCCAATGTGTCGGCTCATTCCTCCCAGCGCCAGTTTGTGTCTCAGCCCCAGTGTGTCGGCCTCATTCCTCCCAAGTGCCAGTGTGTGTCTCAGCCCCAGTGAGTTGGCCTTATTCCTCCCAGCGTGAGTGTGTAACTCAGCCCCAGTGTGTCGGCCTAATTCCTCCCAGCACCAGTGTGTGTGTCAGCCCCAGTGTGTCGGCCTAATTCCTCCCAGCACCAGTGTGTGTCTCATCCCCAGTGTGTCGGCCTCATTCTTCCCAGCTCCAGTGTGGGTCTCAGTCCCATTCCCCCCAGACCCAGTGTATGTCTTAGTCCCAGTGTGCCCTTGCCCCAGTGTGTGTCTCTGCCCCAGTGTGTGTCTCAGCCCCAGTGTACCCTAGCCCCAGTGTGTCTCAGCCCCTGTGTGTCAGCCTCATTCCTCCCAGTGCCAGTGTGTGTCTTTGCCCCTGTGTGTCAGCCTCATTTCTCCCAGCGCCAGTGTGTGTCTCAGTCCCAGTGTTTCGGCCTCATTCCTCCCAGAGCCAGTGTGTGTCTCATCCCCAGTGTGTCGGCCTCATTCCTCCCAGCACCAGTGTGTGTCTCAGCCCCAGTGTGTCGGCCTCATTCCTTCCAGCGCCAATATGTGTCTCAGCCCCAGTGTGGCGGCCTCATTCCTTCCAGCACCAGTGTGTGTCTCAGCCCCAGTGTGTCGGCGTCATTCCTCCCAGTGTCAGTGTGTGTCCCAGCACCAGTGTGTCGGCCTAATTACTCCCAGCTCCAGTGTGTGTCTCAGCCCCAGTGTGTTGGCCTCATTCCTCCCAGCTCCAGCGTGTGTCTCAGCCCCAGTATGTCTGTCTCATTCCTCCCAGCGCCAGTGTGTGTCTCAGCCCCAGTGTGTCGGCCTCATTCCTCCCAGCGCCAGTGTGTGTATCAGCCCCAGTGTGTCGGCCTCATTCTTCCCAGCAGCAGTGTGTGTCTCACCCCCAGTGTGTCAGCCACATTCCTCACAGCGCCAGTGTGTGTCTCAGCCCCAGTGTGTCAGCCTCATTCCTCCCAGCTCCAGTGTGTGTCTCAGCGCCAGTGTGTCGGACTCATTCCTCCCAGCGCCAGTGTGTGTCTCAGCCCCAGTGTGTCAGCATCCTTCCTCCCAGCACCAGTGTGTGTCTCAGCCCCATTCCCCCCAGACCCAGTGTAAGTCTCAACCCCAGTGTGTGTCTCAGCCCAAGTGTACCCTAGCCCCAGTGTGTCGGCCTCATTCCTCCCACCTAAAGTGTGTGTCTCAGCCCCAGTGTGTTGGCCTCATTCCTCCCAGCCCCAGTGTACCCTAGCTCCAGTGTGTGTCTCAGCCCTAGTGTGTGTCTCAGCCCCAGTGTGTTGGCCTAATTCCTCCCAGCACCAGTATTTGTCTCAGCCCCAGTGTGTCAGCATCATTCCTCCCAGCACCAGTGTGTGTCTCAGCCCCATTCCCCCCAGACCCAGTGTAAGTCTCAACCCCAGTGTGTGTCTCAGCCCAAGTGTACCCTAGCCCCAGTGTGTCGGCCTCATTCCTCCCACCTAAAGTGTGTGTCTCAGCCCCAGTGTGTCGGCCTCATTCCTCCCAGCCCCAGTGTACCCTAGCTCCAGTGTGTGTCTCAGCCCTAGTGTGTGTCTCAGCCCCAGTGTGTCGGCCTGATTCCTCCCAGCGCCAGTGTGTGTCTCAGCCCCAGTGTGTTGGCCTCATTCCTCCCAGTGCCAGTGTGGGTCTCAGCCCCAGTGTGTCGGCCTCATTCCTCCCAGCGCCAGTGTGTGTCTCAGTCCCAGTGTGTCGGCTTCTTTCCTCCCAGCTCCAGTGTGTGTCTCAGCCCCAGTGTGTCGGCCTCATTCTTCCCAGCGACGGTTTGTCTCAGCCCCAGTGTGTCGGCCTCATTCCTCCCCGCTCCAGTGTGTGTCTCATCCCCAGTGTGTCGGCCTCATTCCCCCCAGCACCAGTGTGTCTCAGCCCCAGTGTGTCGGCCTCATTCCCCCCAGCATCAGTGTTTCTCAGCCTCAGTGTGTCGGCCTCATTCCTCCCAGCGCCAATGTGTGTGTCTCAGCCCCAGTGTGTCGGCCTCATTCCCCCCAGCACCAGTGTATGTCTCAGCCTCAGTGTGTCGGCCTCATTCCTCCCAGCGCCAGTGTGTTTCTCAGCCCCAGTGTGTCACCTCATTCCTCCCAGTGCCAGTGTGTGTCTCAGCCCCAGTGTGTCGTCTTCATTCCTCCCAGCACCAGTGTGTGTCTCAGCCCCAGTGTGTCGGCCTCATTCCTCCCAGCGCCAGTATGTGCTCAGCCCCAGTATTTCTGTCTCATTCCTCCCAGTGCCAGTGTGTGTCTCAGCCCCAGTGTGTCGGCCTCATTCCTCCCAGCTCCTGTGTGTGTTTCAGCCCCAGTGTGTCAGCCTCATTCTTCCCAGCACCAGTGTGTGTCTCAGCCCCATTCCCCCCTGACCCAGTGTATGTCTCAGCGCCAGTGTGTGTCTAAGCCCCAGTGTACCCTAGCCCCAGTGTGGCTCAGCCCCAGTTTGTCGGCCTCTTTTCTCCCAGCACCAGTGTGTGTCTCAGCCCCAGTGTGTCGGCCTCATTCCTCCCAGCTCTAGTGTGTGTCTCAGCTCCAGTGTGTCGGCCTCATTCCTCCCAGCGCCAGTGTGTGTCTCAGCCCTAGTGTGTCAGCCACATTCCTCACAGCTCCAGTGAGTGTCTCAGCCCCAGTGTTTCGGCCTCATTCTTTCCAGCACCAGTGTGTGTCTCAGCCCCATTCCCCCCAGGCCCAGTGTATGTCTCAGCGCCAGTGTGTGTCTCAGCCCCAGTGTGTCGGCCTCATTCCTACCAGATCCAGTGTGTGTCTCATCCCCAGTGTGTCGGCCTCATTCCTCTCAGAGCCAGTGTGTGTCTCAGCCCCAGTGTGTCAGCTCATTCCTCCCAGCGCCAGTGTGTGTCTCAGCCCCAATGTGTCGGCTCATTCCTCCCAGCGCCAGTTTGTGTCTCAGCCCCAGTGTGTCGGCCTCATTCCTCCCAAGTGCCAGTGTGTGTCTCAGCCCCAGTGAGTTGGCCTTATTCCTCCCAGCGTGAGTGTGTAACTCAGCCCCAGTGTGTCGGCCTAATTCCTCCCAGCGCGAGTGTGTAAATCAGCCCCAGTGAGTCGGCTTCATTCCTCCCAGCACCAGTGTGTGTCTCATCCCCAGTGTGTCGGCCACATTCTTCCCAGCACCAGTGTGGGTCTCAGTCCCATTCCCCCCAGACCCAGTGTATGTCTCAGTCCCAGTGTGCCCTTGCCCCAGTGTGTGTCTCTGCCCCATTGTGTGTCTCAGCCCCAGTGTACCCTAGCCCCAGTGTGTCTCAGCCCCGGTGTGTCAGCCTCATTCCTCCCAGCGCCAGTGTGTGTCTCAGCCCCAGTGTGTCAGCTCATTCCTCCCAGCGCCAGTGTGTGTCTCAGCCCCAATGTGTCGGCTCATTCCTACCAGATCCAGTGTGTGTCTCATCCCCAGTGTGTCGGCCTCATTCCTCTCAGAGCCAGTGTGTGTCTCAGCCCCAGTGTGTCAGCTCATTCCTCCCAGCGCCAGTGTGTGTCTCAGCCCCAATGTGTCGGCTCATTCCTCCCAGCGCCAGTTTGTGTCTCAGCCCCAGTGTGTCGGCCTCATTCCTCCCAAGTGCCAGTGTGTGTCTCAGCCCCAGTGAGTTGGCCTTATTCCTCCCAGCGTGAGTGTGTAACTCAGCCCCAGTGTGTCGGCCTAATTCCTCCCAGCACCAGTGTGTGTGTCAGCCCCAGTGTGTCGGCCTAATTCCTCCCAGCACCAGTGTGTGTCTCATCCCCAGTGTGTCGGCCTCATTCTTCCCAGCTCCAGTGTGGGTCTCAGTCCCATTCCCCCCAGACCCAGTGTATGTCTCAGTCCCAGTGTTCCCTTGCCCCAGTGTGTGTCTCTGCCCCAGTGTGTGTCTCAGCCCCAGTGTACCCTAGCCCCAGTGTGTCTCAGCCCCGGTGTGTCAGCCTCATTCCTCCCAGCGCCAGTGTGTGTCTTTGCCCCTGTGTGTCAGCCTCATTTCTCCCAGCGCCAGTGTGTGTCTCAGTCCCAGTGTTTCGGCCTCATTCCTCCCAGAGCCAGTGTGTGTCTCATCCCCAGTGTGTCGGCCTCATTCCTCCCAGCACCAGTGTGTGTCTCAGCCCCAGTGTGTCAGCCTCATTCCTTCCAGCGCCAATATGTGTCTCAGTCCCAGTGCGTCGGCCTCATTCCTCCCAGCACCAGTGTGTGTCTCAGCCCCAGTGTGTCGGCGTCATTCCTCCCAGTGTCAGTGTGTGTCCCAGCACCAGTGTGTCGGCCTAATTACTCCCAGCTCCAGTGTGTGTCTCAGCCCCAGTGTGTTGGCCTCATTCCTCCCAGCTCCAGCGTGTGTCTCAGCCCCAGTATGTCTGTCTCATTCCTCCCAGCGCCAGTGTGTGTCTCAGCCCCAGTGTGTCGGCCTCATTCCTCCCAGCGCCAGTGTGTGTATCAGCCCCAGTGTGTCGGCCTCATTCTTCCCAGCAGCAGTGTGTGTCTCACCCCCAGTGTGTCAGCCACATTCCTCACAGCGCCAGTGTGTGTCTCAGCCCCAGTGTGTCAGCCTCATTCCTCCCAGCTCCAGTGTGTGTCTCAGCGCCAGTGTGTCGGACTCATTCCTCCCAGCGCCAGTGTGTGTCTCAGCCCCAGTGTGTCAGCATCCTTCCTCCCAGCACCAGTGTGTGTCTCAGCCCCATTCCCCCCAGACCCAGTGTAAGTCTCAACCCCAGTGTGTGTCTCAGCCCAAGTGTACCCTAGCCCCAGTGTGTCGGCCTCATTCCTCCCACCTAAAGTGTGTGTCTCAGCCCCAGTGTGTCGGCCTCATTCCTCCCACCTAAAGTGTGTGTCTCAGCCCCAGTGTGTTGGCCTCATTCCTCCCAGCCCCAGTGTACCCTAGCTCCAGTGTGTGTCTCAGCCCTAGTGTGTGTCTCAGCCCCAGTGTGTCGGCCTAATTCCTCCCAGCACCAGTATTTGTCTCAGCCCCAGTGTGTCAGCATCATTCCTCCCAGCACCAGTGTGTGTCTCAGCCCCATTCCCCCCAGACCCAGTGTAAGTCTCAACCCCAGTGTGTGTCTCAGCCCAAGTGTACCCTAGCCCCAGTGTGTCGGCCTCATTCCTCCCACCTAAAGTGTGTGTCTCAGCCCCAGTGTGTCGGCCTCATTCCTCCCAGCCCCAGTGTACCCTAGCTCCAGTGTGTGTCTCAGCCCTAGTGTGTGTCTCAGCCCCAGTGTGTCGGCCTGATTCCTCCCAGCGCCAGTGTGTGTCTCAGCCCCAGTGTGTTGGCCTCATTCCTCCCAGTGCCAGTGTGGGTCTCAGCCCCAGTGTGTCGGCCTCATTCCTCCCAGCGCCAGTGTGTGTCTCAGTCCCAGTGTGTCGGCTTCTTTCCTCCCAGCTCCAGTGTGTGTCTCAGCCCCAGTGTGTCAGCCTCATTCTTCCCAGCGACGGTTTGTCTCAGCCCCAGTGTGTCGGCCTCATTCCTCCCCGCTCCAGTGTGTGTCTCATCCCCAGTGTGTCGGCCTCATTCCCCCCAGCACCAGTGTGTCTCAGCCCCAGTGTGTCGGCCTCATTCCCCCCAGCATCAGTGTTTCTCAGCCTCAGTGTGTCGGCCTCATTCCTCCCAGCGCCAATGTGTGTGTCTCAGCCCCAGTGTGTCGGCCTCATTCCCCCCAGCACCAGTGTATGTCTCAGCCTCAGTGTGTCGGCCTCATTCCTCCCAGCGCCAGTGTGTTTCTCAGCCCCAGTGTGTCACCTCATTCCTCCCAGTGCCAGTGTGTGTCTCAGCCCCAGTGTGTCGTCTTCATTCCTCCCAGCGCCAGTGTGTGTCTCAGCCCCAGTGTGTCGGCCTCATTCCTCCCAGCGCCAGTATGTGCTCAGCCCCAGTATTTCTGTCTCATTCCTCCCAGTGCCAGTGTGTGTCTCAGCCCCAGTGTGTCGGCCTCATTCCTCCCAGTGCCAGTGTGTGTTTCAGCCCCAGTGTGTTGGCCTCTTTCCTCCCAGCTCCTGTGTGTGTTTCAGCCCCAGTGTGTCAGCCTCATTCTTCCCAGCACCAGTGTGTGTCTCAGCCCCATTCCCCCCTGACCCAGTGTATGTCTCAGCGCCAGTGTGTGTCTAAGCCCCAGTGTACCCTAGCCCCAGTGTGGCTCAGCCCCAGTTTGTCGGCCTCTTTTCTCCCAGCACCAGTGTGTGTCTCAGCCCCAGTGTGTCGGCCTCATTCCTCCCAGCTCTAGTGTGTGTCTCAGCTCCAGTGTGTCGGCCTCATTCCTCCCAGCGCCAGTGTGTGTCTCAGCCCTAGTGTGTCAGCCACATTCCTCACAGCGCCAGTGAGTGTCTCAGCCCCAGTGTTTCGGCCTCATTCTTTCCAGCACCAGTGTGTGTCTCAGCCCCATTCCCCCCAGGCCCAGTGTATGTCTCAGCGCCAGTGTGTGTCTCAGCCCCAGTGTGTCGGCCTCATTCCTACCAGATCCAGTGTGTGTCTCATCCCCAGTGTGTCGGCCTCATTCCTCTCAGAGCCAGTGTGTGTCTCAGCCCCAGTGTGTCAGCTCATTCCTCCCAGCGCCAGTGTGTGTCTCAGCCCCAATGTGTCGGCTCATTCCTCCCAGCGCCAGTTTGTGTCTCAGCCCCAGTGTGTCGGCCTCATTCCTCCCAAGTGCCAGTGTGTGTCTCAGCCCCAGTGAGTTGGCCTTATTCCTCCCAGCGTGAGTGTGTAACTCAGCCCCAGTGTGTCGGCCTAATTCCTCCCAGCGCGAGTGTGTAAATCAGCCCCAGTGAGTCGGCTTCATTCCTCCCAGCACCAGTGTGTGTCTCAGCCCCAGTGTGTCGGCCTAATTCCTCCCAGCACCAGTGTGTGTCTCATCCCCAGTGTGTCGGCCTCATTCTTCCCAGCACCAGTGTGGGTCTCAGTCCCATTCCCCCCAGACCCAGTGTATGTCTCAGTCCCAGTGTGCCCTTGCCCCAGTGTGTGTCTCTGCCCCATTGTGTGTCTCAGCCCCAGTGTACCCTAGCCCCAGTGTGTCTCAGCCCCGGTGTGTCAGCCTCATTCCTCCCAGCGCCAGTGTGTGTCTCTGCCCCAGTGTGTCAGCCTTATTTCTCCCAGCGCCAGTGTGTGTCTCAGTCCCAGTGTGTCGGCCTCATTCCTCCCAGAGCCAGTGTGTGTCTCAGCCCCAGTGTGTCGGCCTCATTCCTCCCAGCGCCAGTGTGTGTCTCAGCCCCAGTGTGTCGGCCTCATTCCTTCCAGCGCCAGTGTGTGTCTCAGCCCCAGTGTGTCGGCCTCATTCCTCCCAGCACCAGTGTGTGTCTCAGCCCCAGTGTGTCGGCCTCATTCCTCCCAGCGATGGTGTGTCTCAGCCCCAGTGTGTCGGCCTCATTCCTCCCAGCTCCAGTGTGTGTCTCATCCCCAGTGTGTCGGCCTCATTCCCCCCAGCACCAGTGTGTCTCAGCCCCAGTGTGTCGGCCTCATTCCCCCCAGCATCAGTGTTTATCAGCCTCAGTGTGTCGGCCTCATTCCTTCCAGCGCCAATGTGTGTCTCAGCCCCAGTGTGTCGGCCTCATTCCCCCCAGCACCAGTGTGTGTCTCAGCCTCACTGTGTCGGCCTCATTCCTCCCAGCGCCAGTGTGTTTCTCAGCCCCAGTGTGTCGCCTCATTACTCCCAGTGCCAGTGTGTGTCTCAGCCCCAGTGTGTCGTCTTCATTCCTCCCAGCGCCAGTGTGTGTCTCAGCCCCAGTGTGTCGGCCTCATTCCTCCCAGCGCCAGTATGTGGTCAGCCCCAGTATGTCTGTCTCATTCCTCCCAGTGCCAGTGTGTGTCTCAGCCCCAGTGTGTCGGCCTCATTCCTCCCAGTGCCAGTGTGTGTTTCAGCCCCAGTGTGTCGGCCTCTTTCCTCCCAGCTCCTGTGTGTGTCTCAGCCCCAGTGTGTCGGCCTCATTCCTCCCAGTGCCATTGTGTGTCTCAGCCCCAGTGTGTCGGCCTCTTTCCACCGAGGGCCAGTGTGTGTCTCAGCCCCAGTGTGTCGGCCTCTTTCCTCCCAGCGCCATTGTGTGTCTCAGCCCCAGTGTGTCAGCCTCATTCTTCCCATACCAGTGTGTGTCTCAGCCCCATTCCCCCCTGACCCAGTGTATGTCTCAGCGCCAGTGTGTGTATAAGCCCCAGTGTGTCTCAGCCCCAGTTTGTCGGCCTCATTTCTCCCAGCACCAGTGTGTGTCTCAGCCCCAGTGTGTCGGCCTCATTCCTCCCAGCTCTAGTGTGTGTCTCAGCTCCAGTGTGTCGGCCTCATTACTCCCAGCGCCAGTGTGTGTCTCAGTCCCAGTGTGTCAGCCACATTCCTCACAGCGCCAGTGAGTGTCTCAGCCCCAGTGTTTCGGCCTCATTCTTTCCAGCACCAGTGTGTGTCTCAGCCCCATTCCCCCCAGGCCCAGTGTATGTCTCAGCGCCAGTGTGTGTCTCAGCCCCAGTGTGTCGGCCTCATTCTTACCAGATCCAGTGTGTGTCTCAGCCCCAGTGTGTCGGCCTCATTTTTCTCAGAGCCAATGTGTGTCTCAGCCCCATTCCCCCCAGACCCAGTGTGTGTCTCAGCCCCAGTGTACCCTAGCCCCAGCGTGTCTCAGCCTCAGTGTGTCGGCCTCATTCCTCCCAGCAGCAGAGTGTGCCTCAGCCCCAGTGTGTCAGCCCCATTCCCCCCAGACCCAGTGTAAGTCTCAACCCCAGTGTGTGTCTCAGCCCAAGTGTACCCTAGCCCCAGTGTGTCGGCCTCATTCCTCCCACCTAAAGTGTGTGTCTCAGCCCAAGTGTGTCGGCCTCATTCCTCCCAGCCCCAGAGTACCCTAGCTCCAGTGTGTGTCTCAGCCCTAGTGTGTGTCTCAGCCCCAGTGTGTCGGCCTAATTCCTCCCAGCACCAGTGTGTGTCTCAGCCCCAGTGTGTCAGCATCATTCCTCCCAGCACCAGTGTGTGTCTCAGCCCCATTTCCGCCAGACGCAGTGTAAGTCTCCACCCCAGTGTGTGTCTCAGCCCAAGTGTACCCTAGCCCCAGTGTGTCGGCCTCATTCCTCCCACCTAAAGTGTGTCTCTCAGCCCCAGTGTGTCGGCCTCATTCCTCCCAGCCCCAGTGTACCCTAGCTCCAGTGTGTGTCTCAGCCCTAGTGTGTGTCTCAGCCCAAGTGTCTCGGCCTGATTCCTCCCAGCGCCAGTGTGTGTCTCAGCCCCAGTGTGTTGGCCTCATTCCTCCCAGTGCCAGTGTGGGTCTCAGCCCCAGTGTGTCAGCCACATTCCTCCCAGCTCCAGTGTGTGTCTCAGCGCCAGTGTGTCGGACTCATTCCTCCCAGCGCCAGTGTGTGTCTCAGCCCCAGTGTGTCGGCCTAATTCCTCCCAGCTCCAGTGTGTGTTTCAGCCCCAGGGTGTCAGCATCATTCCTCCCAGCACCAGTGTGTGTCTCAGCCCCATTCCCACCAGACCCAGTGTAAGTCTCAACCCCAGTGTGTGTCTCAGCCCCAGTGTACCCTTGCCCCAGTGTGTCGGCCTCATTCCTCCCACCTAAAGTGTGTGTCTCAGCCCCAGTGTGTCGGCCTCATTCCTCCCAGGCCCAGTGTACCCTAGCTCCAGTGTGTGTCTCAGCCCTAGTGTGTGTCTCAGCCCCAGTGTGTCGGCCTAATTCCTCCCAGCACCAGTGTGTGTCTCAGCCCCACTGTGTCAGCATCATTCCTCCCAGCACCAGTGTGTGTCTCAGCCCCATTCCCCCCAGACCCAGTGTAAGTCTCAACCCCAGTGTGTGTCTCAGCCCAAGTGTACCCTAGCCCCAGTGTGTCGGCCTCATTCCTCCCACCTAAAGTGTGTGTCTCAGCCCCAGTGTGTCGGCCTCATTCCTCCCAGCCCCAGTGTACCCTAGCTCCAGTGTGTGTCTCAGCCCTAGTGTGTGTCTCAGCCCCAGTGTCTCGGCCTGATTCCTCCCAGCGCCAGTGTGTGTCTCAGCCCCAGTGTGTTGGCCTCATTCCTCCCAGTGCCAGTGTGGGTCTCAGCCCCAGTTTGTCGGCCTCATTCCTCCCAGCGCCAGTGTGTGTCTCAGTCCCAGTGTGTCGGCTTCATTCCTCCCAGCTCCAGTGTGTGTCTCAGCCCCAGTGTCTCGGCCTCATTCCTCCCAGCGACGGTGTGTCTCAGCCCCAGTGTGTCGGCCTCATTCCTCCCAGCTCCAGTGTGTGTCTCATCCCCAGTGTGTCGGACTCATTCCCCCCAGCACCAGTGTGTCTCAGCCCCAGTGTGTCAGCCTCATTCCCCCCAGCATCAGTGTTTCTCAGCCTCAGTGTGTCGGCCTCATTCCTCCCAGCGCCAATGTGTGTGTCTCAGCCCCAGTGTGTCGGCCTCATTCCCCCCAGCACCAGTGTGTCTCAGCCTCAGTGTGTCGGCCTCATTCCTCCCAGCGCCAGTGTGTTTCTCAGCCCCAGTGTGTCGCATCATTCCTCCCAGTGCCAGTGTGTGTCTCAGCCCCAGTGTGTCGGCCTCATTCCTCCCAGCGCAAGCACCAGTGTCTGTCTCAGCCCCAGTGTGTCGGCCTCATTCTTCCCAGCACCAGTGTGTGTCTCTGCCCCATTCCCCCCAGACCCAGTGTATGTCTCAGCCCCAGTGTGTTTCTCAGCCCCAGTGTGTCGGACTCATTCCTCCAAGCGCCAGTGTGTGTCTCAGCCCCAGTGTGTCGGCCTCATTCCTCCCAGTGCCAGTGTGTGTCTCAGCCCCAGTGTGTCGGACTAATTCCTCCCAGCACCAGTGTGTGTCTCAACCCCAGTGTGTCGGCCACATTCTTCCAAGCACCAGTGTTTGTCTCAGCCCCATTCCCCTCAGACCCAGTGTATGTCTCAGCCCCAGTGTGCCCTAGCCCCAGTGTGTGTCTCAGCCCCAGTGTGTGTCTCAGCCCCAGTGTTTCGGCCTCATTCCTCCCAGTGCCAGTGTGTGTCTCAGCCCCATTGTGTTGACCTAATTCCTCCCAGCTCCAGTGTGTGTCTCAGCCCCAGTGTGTCGGCATCATTCCTCCCAGCTCCAGTGTGTGCCTCAGCTCCAGTGTGTCCGCCTCATTCCTCCCAGTGTCAGTGTGTGTCTTAGCCCCAGTGTGTCGGCCTAATTCCTCCCATCTCCAGTGTGTGTCTCATACCCAGTGTGTCAGCCTCATTCCTCCCAGCACCAGTGTCTGTCTCAGCCCCAGTGTGTCGGCCTCATTCCTCCCAGCGCCAGTGTGTGTCTCAGCCCCAGTGTGTCGGCCTCATTCCTCCCCGCGCCAGCACCAGTGTCTGTCTCAGCCCCAGTGTGTCGGCCTCATTCTTCCCAGCACCAGTGTGTGTCTCAGCCCCATTCCCCACAGACCCAGTGTATGTCTCAGCCCCAGTGTGCCCTAGCCCCAGTGTGTGTCTCTGCCCCAGTGTGTGTCTCAGCCCCAGTGTGTCGGCCTCATTCCTCCAAGCGCCAGTGTGTGTCTCAGCCCCAGTGTGTCGGCCTCATTCCTCCCAGCGTGAGTGTGTAACTCAGCCCCAGTGTGTCGGCCTCATTCCTCACAGTGCCAGTGTGTGTCTCAGCCCCAGTGTGTTGGCCTAATTCCTCCCAGCACCAGTGTGTGTCTCAGATCCATTCCCCTCAGACCCAGTGTATGTCTCCGCCCCAGTGTGTCGGCCTAATTCCTCCCAGCACCAGTGTGTGTCTCAGCCCCAGTGTGTCGGCCTCATTCTTCCCAGCACCAGTGTGTGTCTCAGCCCCATTCCCCTCAGACCCAGTGTATTTCTCAGCCTCAGTGTGTGTCTCAGCCCCAGAGTACCCTAGCCCCAGTGTGTCTCAGCCCCAGTGTGTCGGCCTCATTCCTCCCAGCACCAGTGTGTGTCCCAGCCCCAGTGTGTCGGCCTCATTCCTCCAAGCTCCAGTGTGTGTCTCAGCCCCAGTGTTTCTGCCTCATTCCTCCCAGTGCCTGTGTGTGTCTCAGCCCCAGTGTGTCGGCCTCATTCCTCCCAGGGCCAGTGTTTGTCTCAGCCCCAGTGTCCCAGCCTCATTCCTCCCAGTGCCAGTGTGTGTCTCATCCCCAGTGTGCCAGCCTCATTCCTCCCTGCACCAGTGTGTGTCTCAGCCCCAGTGTGTCGGCCTCATTCCTCTCAGCGGCAGTGTGTGTCTCAGCCTCAGTGTGTCGGCCTCATTCCTCCCAGCGCCAGTGTGTGTCTCAGCCACAGTGTGTCAGCCTCATTCCTCCCACCACCAGTGTGTGTCTCAGCCCCAGTGTGTCGGCCTAATTCCTCCCAGCACCAGTGTGTGTCTCAACCCCAGTGTGTCGGCCTCATTCTTCCCAGCACCAGTGTTTGTCTCAGCCCCATTCCCCTCAGACCCAGAGTATGTCTCAGCCCCAGTGTGCCCTAGCCCCAGTGTGTGTCTCAGCCCCAGTGTGTGTCTCAGCCCCAGTGTTTCGGCCTCATTCCTCCCAGTGCCAGTGTGTGTCTCAGCCCCATTGTGTTGACCTAATTCCTCCCAGCTTCAGTGTGTGTCTCAGCCCCAGTGTGTCGGCATCATTCCTCCCAGCTCCAGTGTGTGCCTCAGCTCCAGTGTGTTGGCCTCATTCCTCCCAGTGTCAGTGTGTGTCTTAGCCCCAGTGTGTCGGCCTAATACCTCCCAGCGCCAGTGTGTGTCTCAGCACCAGTGTGTCGGCCTCATTCCTCCCCGCGCCAGCACCAGTGTCTGTCTCAGCCCCAGTGTGTCGGCCTCATTCTTCCCAGCACCAGTGTGTGTCTCAGCCCCATTCCCCCCAGACCCAGTGTATGTCTCAGCCAGAATGTGCCCTAGCCCCAGTGTGTGTCTCAGCCCCAGTGTGTGTCTCAGCCCCAGTGTGTCGGCCTCATTCCTCCAAGTGCCAGTGTGTGTCTCAGCCCCAGTGTGTCGGCCTCATTCCTCCCAGCGCGAGTGTGTAACTCAGCCCCAGTGTGTCGGCCTCATTCCTCCCAGTGCCAGTGTGTGTCTCAGCCCCAGTGTGTCGGCCTAATTCCTCCCAGTACCAGTGTGTGTCTCAACCCCAGTGTGTCGGCCTCATTCTTCCCAGCACCAGTGTTTATCTCAGCCCCATTCCCCTCAGACCCTGTGTATGTCTCAGCCCCAGTGTGCCCTAGCCCCAGTGTGTGTCTCAGCCCCAGTGTGTGTCTCAGCCCCAGTGTTTCGGCCTCATTCCTCCCAGTGCCAGTGTGTGTCTCAGCCCCATTGTGTTGACCTAATTCCTTCCAGCTCCAGTGTGTGTCTCAGCCCCAGTGTGTCGGCATCATTCCTCCCAGCTCCAGTGTGTGCCTCAGCTCCAGTGTGTCGGCCTCATTCCTCCCAGTGTCAGTGTGTGTCTTAGCCCCAGTGTGTCGGCCTAATTCCTCCCATCTCCAGTGTGTGTCTCATACCCAGTGTGTCAGACTCAGTCCTCCCAGCACCAGTGTGTGTCTCAGCCCCAGTGTGGCGGCCTCATTCCTCCCAGCGCCAGTGTGTGTCTCAACCCCAGTGTGTCAGCCTCATTCCTCCCCGCGCCAGCACCAGTGTCTGTCTCAGCCCCAGTGTGTCGGCCTCATTCTTCCCAGCACCAGTGTGTGTCTCAGCCCCATTCCCCCCAGACCCAGTGTATGTCTCAGCCCCAGTGTGCCCTAGCCCCAGTGTGTGTCTCTGCCCCAGTGTGTGTCTCAGCCCCAGTGTGTAGGCCTCATTCCTCCAAGCGCCAGTGTGTGTCTCAGCCCCAGTGTGTCGGCCTCATTCCTCCCAGCGTGAGTGTGTAACTCAGCCCCAGTGTGTCGGCCTCATTCCTCCCAGTGCCAGTGTGTGTCTCAGCCCCAGTGTGTAGGCCTAATTCCTCCCAGCACCAGTGTGTGTCTCAACCCCAGTGTGTCGGCCTCATTCCTCCCAGAGTCAGTGTGTGTCCCAGCCCCAGTGTGTCGGCCTTATTCCTCGCAGCACCTGTGTGTATCTCAGCCCCAGTGTTTCGGCCTCATTCCTCCCAGTGCCAGTGTGTGTCTCAGCCCCATTGTGTTGACGTAATTCCTCCCAACTCCAGTGTGTGTCTCAGCCCCAGTGTTTCGGCATCATTCCTCCCAGCTCCAGTGTGTGCCTCAGCTCCAGTGTGTCGGCCTCATTCCTCCCAGTGTCAGTGTGTGTCCCAGCCCCAGTGTGTTGGCCTAATTCCTCCCAGCTCCAGTGTGTGTCTCAGCCCCAGTGTTTCGGCCTCATTCCTCCCAGTGCCAGTGTGTGTTTCAGCCCCAGTGTGTCGGCATCATTCCTCCCAGAGACAGTGTGTGTCTCAGCCCCAGTGTGTCGGCCTCATTCCACCCAGCGCCAGTGTGTGTCTCAGCCCCAGTGTGTCGGCCTCATTCCTCCCAGCACCAGGGTGTGTCTGAGCCCCAGTGTGTCAGCCTCATTCCTCCCAGCGCCAGTGTGTGTCTCAGCCCCAGTGTGTTGACCTAATTCCTCCCAGCTCCACTTTGTGTCTCAGCCCCAGTGTGTCAGCATCATTTCTCCCAGTGCCAGTGTGTGTCTCATCCAAAGTGTTTCGGCCTCATTCCTCCCAGCGCGAGTGTGTAACTCAGCCCCAGTGTGTCGGCCTCATTCCTCCCAGTGCCAGTGTGTGTTTCAGCCCCAGTGTGTCGGCCTCATTCCTCCCATCGCCAGTGTGTGTCTCAGCCCCAGTGTGTTGGCCTCATTCCTCCCAGAGTCAGTGTGTGTCCCAGCCCCAGTGTGTCGGCCTTATTCCTCACAGCACCTGTGTGTATCTCAGCCCCAGTGTTTCGGCCTCATTCTTCCCAGTGCCAGTGTGTGTCTCAGCCCCATTGTGTTGACGTAATTCCTCCCAACTCCAGTGTGTGTCTCAGCCCCAGTGTTTCGGCATCATTCCTCCCAGCTCCAGTGTGTGCCTCAGCTCCAGTGTGTCGGCCTCATTCCTCCCAATGTCAGTGTGTGTCCCAGCCCCAGTGTGTTGGCCTAATTCCTCCCAGCTCCAGTGTGTGTCTCAGCCCCAGTGTTTCGGCCTCATTCCTCCCGGTGCCAGTGTGTGTTTCAGCCCCAGTGTGTCGGCGTCATTCCTCCCAGAGTCAGTGTGTGTCTCAGCCCCAGTGTGTCGGCCTCATTCCACCCAGCGCCAGTGTGTGTCTCAGCACCAGTGTGTCGGCCTCATTCCTCCCAGCACCAGTGTGTGTCTGAGCCCCAGTGTGTCAGCCTCATTCCTCCCAGCGCCAGTGTGTGTCTCAGCCCCAGTGTGTTGACCTAATTCCTCCCAGCTCCACTGTGTGTCTCAGCCCCAGTGTGTCAGCATCATTTCTCCCAGTGCCAGTGTGTGTCTCATCCAAAGTGTGTCGGCCTCATTCCTGCCAGCGCGAGTGTGTAACTCAGCCCCAGTGTGTCGGCCTCATTCCTCCCAGTGCCAGTGTGTGTTTCAGCCCCAGTGTGTCGGCCTCATTCCTCCCATTGCCAGTGTGTGTCTCAGCCCCAGTGTGTTGGCCTCATTCCTCCCAGAGTCAGTGTGTGTCCCAGCCCCAGTGTGTCGGCCTTATTCCTTCCAGCTCCAGTGTGTGTCTCAGCCCCAGTGTGTCGGCATCATTCCTCCCAGCTCCAGTGTCTGCCTCAGCTCCAGTGTGTCGGCCTCATTCCTCCCAGTGTCAGTGTGTGTCTTAGCCCCAGTGTGTCGGCCTAATTCCTCCCATCTCCAGTGTGTGTCTCATACCCAGTGTGTCAGACTCATTCCTCCCAGCACCAGTGTGTGTCTCAGCCCCAGTGTGTCGGCCTCATTCCTCCCAGCGCCAGTGTGTGTCTCAACCCCAGTGTGTCGGCCTCATTCCTCCCCGCGCCAGCACCAGTGTCTGTCTCAGCCCCAGTGTGTCGGCCTCATTCTTCCCAGCACCAGTGTGTGTCTCAGCCCCATTCCCCCCAGACCCAGTGTATGTCTCAGCCCCAATGTGCCCTAGCCCCAGTGTGTGTCTCAGCCCCAGTGTGTGTCTCAGCCCCAGTGTGTCGGCCTCATTCCTCCAAGCGCCAGTGTGTGTCTCAGCCCCAGAGTACCCTAGCCCCATTGTGTCTCAGCCCCAGTGTGTCGGCCTCATTCCTCCCAGCACCAGTGTGTGTCTCAGCCCCACTGTGTCGGCCTCATTCCTCCCAGTGTCAGTGTGTGTCCCAGCCCCAGTGTGTCAGCCTCATTCCTCCAAGCTCCAGTGTGTGTCTCAGCCCCAGTGTTTCTGCCTCATTCCTCCCAGTGCCTGTGTGTGTCTCAGCCCCAGTGTGTCGGCCTCATTCCTCCCAGGGCCAGTGTTTGTCTCAGCCCCAGTGTCCCAGCCTCATTCCTCCCAGTGCCAGTGTGTGTCTCATCCCCAGTGTGCCAGCCTCATTCCTCCCTGCACCAGTGTGTGTCTCAGCCCCAGTGTGTCGGCCTCATTCCTCTCAGCGGCAGTGTGTGTCTCAGCCTCAGTGTGTCGGCCTCATTCCTCCCAGCGCCAGTGTGTGTCTCAGCCACAGTGTGTCAGCCTCATTCCTCCCACCACCAGTGTGTGTCTCAGCCCCAGTGTGTCGGCCTAATTCCTCCCAGCACCAGTGTGTGTCTCAACCCCAGTGTGTCGGCCTCATTCTTCCCAGCACCAGTGTTTGTCTCAGCCCCATTCCCCTCAGACCCAGAGTATGTCTCAGCCCCAGTGTGCCCTAGCCCCAGTGTGTGTCTCAGCCCCAGTGTGTGTCTCAGCCCCAGTGTTTCGGCCTCATTCCTCCCAGTGCCAGTGTGTGTCTCAGCCCCATTGTGTTGACCTAATTCCTCCCAGCTTCAGTGTGTGTCTCAGCCCCAGTGTGTCGGCATCATTCCTCCCAGCTCCAGTGTGTGCCTCAGCTCCAGTGTGTTGGCCTCATTCCTCCCAGTGTCAGTGTGTGTCTTAGCCTCAGTGTGTCGGCCTAATTCCTCCCAGCGCCAGTGTGTGTCTCAGCACCAGTGTGTCGGCCTCATTCCTCCCCGCGCCAGCACCAGTGTCTGTCTCAGCCCCAGTGTGTCAGCCTCATTCTTCCCAGCACCAGTGTGTGTCTCAGCCCCATTCCCCCCAGACCCAGTGTATGTCTCAGCCAGAATGTGCCCTAGCCCCAGTGTGTGTCTCAGCCCCAGTGTGTGTCTCAGCCCCAGTGTGTCGGCCTCATTCCTCCAAGTGCCAGTGTGTGTCTCAGCCCCAGTGTGTCGGCCTCATTCCTCCCAGCGCGAGTGTGTAACTCAGCCCCAGTGTGTCGGCCTCATTCCTCCCAGTGCCAGTGTGTGTCTCAGCCCCAGTGTGTCGGCCTAATTCCTCCCAGTACCAGTGTGTGTCTCAACCCCAGTGTGTCGGCCTCATTCTTCCCAGCACCAGTGTTTATCTCAGCCCCATTCCCCTCAGACCCTGTGTATGTCTCAGCCCCAGTGTGCCCTAGCCCCAGTGTGTGTCTCAGCCCCAGTGTGTGTCTCAGCCCCAGTGTTTCGGCCTCATTCCTACCAGTGCCAGTGTGTGTCTCAGCCCCATTGTGTTGACCTAATTCCTTCCAGCTCCAGTGTGTGTCTCAGCCCCAGTGTGTCGGCATCATTCCTCCCAGCTCCAGTGTGTGCCTCAGCTCCAGTGTGTCGGCCTCATTCCTCCCAGTGTCAGTGTGTATCTTAGCCCCAGTGTGTCGGCCTAATTCCTCCCATCTCCAGTGTGTGTCTCATACCCAGTGTGTCAGACTCATTCCTCCCAGCACCAGTGTGTGTCTCAGCCCCAGTGTGGCGGCCTCATTCCTCCCAGCGCCAGTGTGTGTCTCAACCCCAGTGTGTCAGCCTCATTCCTCCCCGCGCCAGCACCAGTGTCTGTCTCAGCCCCAGTGTGTCGGCCTCATTCTTCCCAGCACCAGTGTGTGTCTCAGCCCCATTCCCCCCAGACCCAGTGTATGTCTCAGCCCCAGTGTGCCCTAGCCCCAGTGTGTGTCTCTGCCCCAGTGTGTGTCTCAGCCCCAGTGTGTAGGCCTCATTCCTCCAAGCGCCAGTGTGTGTCTCAGCCCCAGTGTGTCGGCCTCATTCCTCCCAGCGTGAGTGTGTAACTCAGCCCCAGTGTGTCGGCCTCATTCCTCCCAGTGCCAGTGTGTGTCTCAGCCCCAGTGTGTAGGCCTAATTCCTCCCAGCACCAGTGTGTGTCTCAACCCCAGTGTGTCGGCCTCATTCCTCCCAGAGTCAGTGTGTGTCCCAGCCCCAGTGTGTCGGCCTTATTCCTCACAGCACCTGTGTGTATCTCAGCCCCAGTGTTTCGGCCTCATTCCTCCCAGTGCCAGTGTGTGTCTCAGCCCCATTGTGTTGACGTAATTCCTCCCAACTCCAGTGTGTGTCTCAGCCCCAGTGTTTCGGCATCATTCCTCCCAGCTCCAGTGTGTGCCTCAGCTCCAGTGTGTCGGCCTCATTCCTCCCAGTGTCAGTGTGTGTCCCAGCCCCAGTGTGTTGGCCTAATTCCTCCCAGCTCCAGTGTGTGTCTCAGCCCCAGTGTTTCGGCCTCATTCCTCCCAGTGCCAGTGTGTGTTTCAGCCCCAGTGTGTCGGCGTCATTCCTCCCAGAGACAGTGTGTGTCTCAGCCCCAGTGTGTCGGCCTCATTCCACCCAGTGCCAGTGTGTGTCTCAGCCCCAGTGTGTCGGCCTCATTCCTCCCAGCACCAGTGTGTGTCTGAGCCCCAGTGTGTCAGCCTCATTCCTCCCAGCGCCAGTGTGTGTCTCAGCCCCAGTGTGTTGACCTAATTCCTCCCAGCTCCACTTTGTGTCTCAGCCCCAGTGTGTCAGCATCATTTCTCCCAGTGCCAGTGTGTGTCTCATCCAAAGTGTTTCGGCCTCATTCCTCCCAGCGCGAGTGTGTAACTCAGCCCCAGTGTGTCAGCCTCATTCCTCCCAGTGCCAGTGTGTGTTTCAGCCCCAGTGTGTCGGCCTCATTCCTCCCATTGCCAGTGTGTGTCTCAGCCCCAGTGTGTTGGCCTCATTCCTCCCAGCGCCAGTGTGTGTCTCAGCCCCAGTGTGTTGACCTAATTCCTCCCAGCTCCACTTTGTGTCTCAGCCCCAGTGTGTCAGCATCATTTCTCCCAGTGCCAGTGTGTGTCTCATCCAAAGTGTTTCGGCCTCATTCCTCCCAGCGCGAGTGTGTAACTCAGCCCCAGTGTGTCAGCCTCATTCCTCCCAGTGCCAGTGTGTGTTTCAGCCCCAGTGTGTCGGCCTCATTCCTCCCATTGCCAGTGTGTGTCCCAGCCCCAGTGTGTCGGCCTTATTCCTTCCAGCTCCAGTGTGTGTCTCAGCCCCAGTGTGTCGGCATCATTCCTCCCAGCTCCAGTGTCTGCCTCAGCTCCAGTGTGTCGGCCTCATTCCTCCCAGTGTCAGTGTGTGTCTTAGCCCCAGTGTGTCGGCCTAATTCCTCCCATCTCCAGTGTGTGTCTCATACCCAGTGTGTCAGACTCATTCCTCCTAGCACCAGTGTGTGTCTCAGCCCCAGTGTGTCGGCCTCAATCCTCCCAGCGCCAGTGTGTGTCTCAACCCCAGTGTGTCGGCCTCATTCCTCCCCACGCCAGCACCAGTGTCTGTCTCAGCCCCAGTGTGTCGGCCTCATTCTTCCCAGCACCAGTGTGTGTCTCAGCCCCATTCCCCCCAGACCTAGTGTATGTCTCAGCCCCAATGTGCCCTAGCCCCAGTGTGTGTCTCAGCCCCAGTGTGTGTCTCAGCCCCAGTGTGTCGGCCTCATTCCTCCAAGCGCCAGTGTGTGTCTCAGCCCCAGAGTACCCTAGCCCCAGTGTGTCTCTGCCCCAGTGTGTCGGCCTCATTCCTCCCAGCACCAGTGTGTGTCTCAGCCCCACTGTGTCGGCCTCATTCCTCCCAGTGTCAGTGTGTGTCCCAGCCCCAGTGTGTCAGCCTCATTCCTCCAAGCTCCAGTGTGTGTCTCAGCCCCAGTGTTTCTGCCTCATTCCTCCCAGTGCCTGTGTGTGTCTCAGCCCCAGTGTGTCGGCCTCATTCCTCCCAGGGCCAGTGTTTGTCTCAGCCCCAGTGTCCCAGCCTCATTCCTCCCAGTGCCAGTGTGTGTCTCATCCCCAGTGTGCCAGCCTCATTCCTCCCTGTACCAGTGTGTGTCTCAGCCCCAGTGTGTCGGCCTCATTCCTCTCAGCGGCAGTGTGTGTCTCAGCCTCAGTGTGTCGGCCTCATTCCTCCCAGCGCCAGTGTGTGTCTCAGCCACAGTGTGTCAGCCTCATTCCTCCCACCACCAGTGTGTGTCTCAGCCCCAGTGTGTCGGCCTAATTCCTCCCAGCACCAGTGTGTGTCTCAACCCCAGTGTGTCGGCATCATTCTTCCCAGCACCAGTGTTTGTCTCAGCCCCATTCCCCTCAGACCCAGAGTATGTCTCAGCCCCAGTGTGCCCTAGCCCCAGTGTGTGTCTCAGCCACAGTGTGTGTCTCAGCCCCAGTGTTTCGGCCTCATTCCTCCCAGTGCCAGTGTGTGTCTCAGCCCCATTGTGTTGACCTAATTCCTCCCAGCTTCAGTGTGTGTCTCAGCCCCAGTGTGTCGGCATCATTCCTCCCAGCTCCAGTGTGTGCCTCAGCTCCAGTGTGTTGGCCTCATTCCTCCCAGTGTCAGTGTGTGTCTTAGCCCCAGTGTGTCGGCCTAATTCCTCCCAGCGCCAGTGTGTGTCTCAGCACCAGTGTGTCGGCCTCATTCCTCCCCGCGCCAGCACCAGTGTCTGTCTCAGCCCCAGTGTGTCGGCCTCATTCTTCCCAGCACCAGTGTGTGTCTCAGCCCCATTCCCCCCAGACCCAGTGTATGTCTCAGCCAGAATGTGCCCTAGCCCCAGTGTGTGTCTCAGCCCCAGTGTGTGTCTCAGCCCCAGTGTGTCGGCCTCATTCCTCCAAGTGCCAGTGTGTGTCTCAGCCCCAGTGTGTCGGCCTCATTCCTCCCAGCGCGAGTGTGTAACTCAGCCCCAGTGTGTCGGCCTCATTCCTCCCAGTGCCAGTGTGTGTCTCAGCCCCAGTGTGTCGGCCTAATTCCTCCCAGTACCAGTGTGTGTCTCAACCCCAGTGTGTCGGCCTCATTCTTCCCAGCACCAGTGTTTATCTCAGCCCCATTCCCCTCAGACACTGTGTATGTCTCAGCCCCAGTGTGCCCTAGCCCCAGTGTGTGTCTCAGCCCCAGTGTGTGTCTCAGCCCCAGTGTTTCGGCCTCATTCCTCCCAGTGCCAGTGTGTGTCTCAGCCCCATTGTGTTGACCTAATTCCTTCCAGCTCCAGTGTGTGTCTCAGCCCCAGTGTGTCGGCATCATTCCTCCCAGCTCCAGTGTGTGCCTCAGCTCCAGTGTGTCGGCCTCATTCCTCCCAGTGTCAGTGTGTGTCTTAGCCCCAGTGTGTCGGCCTAATTCCTCCCATCTCCAGTGTGTGTCTCATCCAAAGTGTTTCGGCCTCATTCCTCCCAGCGCGAGTGTGTAACTCAGCCCCAGTGTGTCGGCATCATTCCTCCCAGTGCCAGTGTGTGTTTCAGCCCCAGTGTGTCGGCCTCATTCCTCCCATCGCCAGTGTGTGTCTCAGCCCCAGTGTGTTGGCCTCATTCCTCCCAGAGTCAGTGTGTGTCCCAGCCCCAGTGTGTCGGCCTTATTCCTCACAGCACCTGTGTGTATCTCAGCCCCAGTGTTTCGGCCTCATTCTTCCCAGTGCCAGTGTGTGTCTCAGCCCCATTGTGTTTACGTAATTCCTCCCAACTCCAGTGTGTGTCTCAGCCCCAGTGTTTCGGCATCATTCCTCCCAGCTCCAGTGTGTGCCTCAGCTCCAGTGTGTCGGCCTCATTCCTCCCAGTGTCAGTGTGTGTCCCAGCCCCAGTGTGTTGGCCTAATTCCTCCCAGCTCCAGTGTGTGTCTCAGCCCCAGTGTTTCGGCCTCATTCCTCCCGGTGCCAGTGTGTGTTTCAGCCCCAGTGTGTCGGCGTCATTCTTCCCAGAGTCAGTGTGTGTCTCAGCCCCAGTGTGTCGGCCTCATTCCACCCAGCGCCAGTGTGTGTCTCAGCACCAGTGAGTCGGCCTCATTCCTCCCAGCACCAGTGTGTGTCTGAGCCCCAGTGTGTCAGCCTCATTCCTCCCAGCGCCAGTGTGTGTCTCAGCCCCAGTGTGTTGACCTAATTCCTCCCAGCTCCACTGTGTGTCTCAGCCCCAGTGTGTCAGCATCATTTCTCCCAGTGCCAGTGTGTGTCTCATCCAAAGTGTGTCGGCCTCATTACTCCCAGTGCCAGTGTGTGTTTCAGCCCCAGTGTGTCGGCCTCATTCCTCCCATTGCCAGTGTGTGTCTCAGCCCCAGTGTGTTGGCCTCATTCCTCCCAGAGTCAGTGTGTGTCCCAGCCCCAGTGTGTCGGCCTTATTCCTTCCAGCTCCAGTGTGTGTCTCAGCCCCAGTGTGTCGGCATCATTCCTCCCAGCTCCAGTGTGTGCCTCAGCTCCAGTGTGTCGGCCTCATTCCTCCCAGTGTCAGTGTGTGTCTTAGCCCCAGTGTGTCGGCCTAATTCCTCCCATCTCCAGTGTGTGTCTCATACCCAGTGTGTCAGACTCATTCCTCCCAGCACCAGTGTGTGTCTCAGCCCCAGTGTGTCGGCCTCATTCCTCCCAGCGCCAGTGTGTGTCTCAACCCCAGTGTGTCGGCCTCATTCCTCCCCGCGCCAGCACCAGTGTCTGTCTCAGCCCCAGTGTGTCGGCCTCATTCTTCCCAGCACCAGTGTGTGTCTCAGCCCCATTCCCCCCAGACCCAGTGTATGTCTCAGCCCCAATGTGCCCTAGCCCCAGTGTGTGTCTCAGCCCCAGTGTGTGTCCCAGCCCCAGTGTGTCGGCCTCATTCCTCCAAGCGCCAGTGTGTGTCTCAGCCCCAGTGTGTCGCCTCATTCCTCCCAGCGCGAGTGTGTAACTCAGCCCCAGTGTGTCGGCCTCATTCCTCCAAGTGCCAGTGTGTGTCTCAGCCCCAGTGTGTCGGCCTAATTCCTCCCAATACCAGTGTGTGTCTCAACCCCAGTGTGTCGGCCTCATTCTTCCCAGCACCAGTGTGTGTCTCTGCCCCATTCCCCCCAGATCCAGTGTATGTCTCAGCCCCAGTGTGTTTCTCAGCCCCAGTGTGTCGGCCTCATTCCTCCAAGTGCCAGTGTGTGTCTCAGCCCCAGTGTGTCGGCCTCATTCCTCCCAGTGCCAGTGTGTGTCTCAGCCCCAGTGTGTAGGCCTAATTCCTCCCAGCTCCAGTGTGTGTCTCAGCCCCAGTGTGTCGGCATCATTCCTCCCAGCACCAGTGTTTGTTTCAGCCCCATTCCCCTCAGACCCAGTGTATGTCTCAGCCCCAGTGTGCCCTAGCCCCAGTGTGTGCCTCAGCCCCAGTGTGTGTCTCAGCCCCAGTGTTTCGGCCTCATTCCTCCCACTGCCAGTGTGTGTCTCAGCCCCATTGTGTTGACCTAATTCCTCCCAGCTCCAGTGTGTGTCTCAGCCCCAGTGTGTCGGCTTCATTCCTCCCAGCTCCAGTGTGTGCCTCAGCTCCAGTGTGTCGGCCTCATTCCTCCCAGTGTCAGTGTGTGTCTTAGCCCCAGTGTGTCGGCCTAATTCCTCCCATCTCCAGTGTGTGTCTCATACCAGTGTGTCAGCCTCATTCCTCCCAGCACCAGTGTGTGTCTCAGCCCCAGTGTGTCGGCCTCATTCCTCCCAGCGCCAGTGTGTGTCTCAGCCCCAGTGTGTCGGCCTCATTCCTCCCCGCGCCAGCACCAGTGTCTGTCTCAGCCCCAGTGTGTCGGCCTCATTCTTCCCAGCACCAGTGTGTGTCTCAGCCCCATTCCCCCCAGACCCAGTGTATGTCTCAGCCCCAGTGTGCCCTAGCCCCAGAGTGTGTCTCTGCCCCAGTGTGTGTCTCAGCCCCAGTGTGTCGGCCTCATTCCTCCAAGCGCCAGTGTGTGTCTCAGCCCCAGTGTGTCGGCCTCATTCCTCCCAGCGCGAGTGTGTAACTCAGCCCCAGTGTGTCGGCCTCATTCCTCCCAGTGCCAGTGTGTGTTTCAGCCCCAGTGTGTTGGTCTCATTCCTCCCAGAGTCAGTGTGTGTCCCAGCCCCAGTGTGTCGGCCTTATTCCTCACAGCAGCTGTGTGTATGTCAGCCCCAGTGTTTCGGCCTCATTCCTCCCAGTGCCAGTGTGTGTCTCAGCCCCATTGTGTTGACCTAATTCCTCCCAGCTCCAGTGTGTGTCTCAGCCCCAGTGTTTCGGCATCATTCCTCCCAGCTCCAGTGTGTGCCTCAGCTCCAGTGTGTCGGCCTCATTCCTCCCAGTGTCAGTGTGTGTCCCAGCCCCAGTGTGTTGGCCTAATTCCTCCCAGCTCCAGTGTGTGTCTCAGCCCCAGTGTTTCGGCCTCATTCCTCCCAGTGCCAGTGTGTGTTTCAGCCCCAGTGTGTCGGCGTCATTCCTCCCAGAGTCAGTGTGTGTCTCAGCCCCAGTGTGTCGGCCTGATTCCTCCCAACACCAGTGTGTGTCTCAGCCCCAGTGTGTCAGCCTCATTCCTCCCAGCGCCAGTGTGTGTCTCAGCCCCAGTGTGTTGACCTAATTCCTCCCAGCTCCACTGTGTGTCTCAGCCGCAGTGTGTCAGCATCATTTCTCCCAGTGCCAGTGTGTGTCTCATCCAAAGTGTGTCGGCCTAATTCCTCCAAGCTCCAGGGTGTGTCTCATCCCCAGTGTGTCAACCTCATTCCTCCCAGCACCAGTGTGTGTCTCAGCCCCAGTGTGTCAGCCTCATTCCTCCCAGTGCCAGTGTGTGTCTCAGCCCCAGTGTGTCGGCCTATTTCCTCCCAGTGCAAGCACCAGTGTGTGTCTCAGCCCCAGTGTGTCGGCCTCATTCCTCCCATCGCCAGTGTGTGTCTCAGCCCCAGTGTGTCGGCGTCATTCCTCCCATTGTCAGTGTGTGTCCCAGCCCCAGTGTTTCGGCCTTATTCCTCCCAGCTTCAGTGTGTATCTCAGCCCCAGTGTTTCGGCCTCATTCCTCCCAGCGCCAGTGTGTGTCTCAGCCCCATTGTGTTGACCTAATTCCTCCCAGCTCCAGTGTGTGCCTCAGCTCCAGTGTGTCGGCCTCATTCCTCCCAGTGTCAGTGTGTGTCTCAGCCCCAGTGTGTTGGCCTAATTCCTCCCATCTCCAGTGTGTGTCTCATACCCAGTGTGTCAGCCTCAATCCTCCCAGCACCAGTGTGTGTCTCAGCCCCAGTGTGTCGGCCTCATTCCTCCCAGCGCCAGTGTGTGTCTCAGCCCCAGTGTGTCGGCCTCATTCCTCCCAGCGCCAGCACAAGTGTCTGTCTCAGCCCCAGTGTGTCGGCCTCATTCTTCCCAGCACCAGTGTGTGTCTCAGCCCCATTCCCCCCAGACCCAGTGTATGTCTCAGCCCCAGTGTGCCCTAGCCCCAGTGTGTGTCTCAGCCCCAGTGTTTCGGCCTCATTCCTCCAAGCGCCAGAGTGTATCACAGCCCCAGTGTGGCGGCCTCATTCCTCAGAGCGCGAGTGTGTAACTCAGCCCCAGTGTGTCGGCCTCATTCATCCCAGTGCCAGTGTGTGTCTCAGCCCCAGTGTGTCGGCCTAATTCCTCCCAGCACCAGTGTGTGTCTCAGCCCCAGTGTGTCGGCCTCATTCTTCCCAGCACCAGTGTTTGTCTCAGCCCCATTCCCTTCAGACCCAGTGTATGTCTCAGCCCCAGTGTGCCCAAGACCTAGTGTGTGTCTCAGCCCCAGTGTGTGTCTCAGCCTCAGTGTTTCGGCCTCATTCCTCCCAGTGCCAGTGTGTGTCTCAGCCCCATTGTGTTGACCTAATTCCTCCCAGCTCCAGTGTGTGTCTCAGCCCCAGTGTGTCGGCATCATTCCTCCCAGCTCCAGTGTGTGCCTCAGCTCCAGTGTGTCGGCCTCATTCCTCCCAGTGTCAGTGTGTGTCTCAGCCCCAGTGTGTCGGCCTAATTCCTCCCATCTCCAGTGTGTGTCTCATACCCAGTGTGTCAGCCTCTTTCCTCCCAGCACCAGTGTGTGTCTCAGCCCCAGTGTGTTGGCCTCATTCCTCCCAGCGCCAGTGTGTGTCTCAGCCCCAGTGTGTCGGCCTCATTCCTCACCGCGCCAGCACCAGTGTCTGTCTCAGCCCCAGTGTGTCGGCCTCATTCTTCCCAGCACCAGTGTGTGTCTCAGTCCCATTCCCCCCAGACCCAGTGTATGTCTCAGCCCCAGTGTGCCCTAGCCCCAGTGTGTGTCTCAGCCCCAGTGTGTGTCTCAGTCCCAGTGTGTCGGCCTCATTCCTCCAAGCGCCAGTGTGTGTCTCAGCCCCAGTGTGTCGGCCTCATTCCTCCCAGCGCGAGTGTGTAACTCAGCCCCAGTGTGTCGGCCTCATTCCTCCCAGTGCCAGTGTGTGTCTCAGCCCCAGTGTGTCGGCCTAATTCCTCCCAGCACCAGTGTGTGTCTCAGCCCCATTCCCCTCAGACCCAGTGTATGTCTCAGCCCCAGTGTGCCCTAGCCCCAGTGTGTGTCTCTGCCCCAGTGTGTGTCTCAGCCCCAGTGTGTCGGCCTCATTCCTCCAAGCGCCAGTGTGTGTCTCAGCCCCAGTGTGTCGGCCTCATTCCTCACCGCGCCAGCACCAGTGTCTGTCTCAGCCCCAGTGTGTCGGCCTCATTCTTCCCAGCACCAGTGTGTGTCTCAGCCCCATTCCCCCCAGACCCAGTGTATGTCTCAGCCCCAGTGTGCCCTAGCCCCAGTGTGTGTCTCTGCCCCAGTGTGTGTCTCAGCCCCAGTGTTTCGGCCTCATTCCTCCAAGCGCCAGTGTGTGTCTCAGCCCCAGTGTGTCGGCCTCATTCCTCCCAGCGCCAGTGTGTGTCTCAGCCCCAGTGTGTCGGCCTAATTCCTCCCAGCACCAGTGTGTGTCTCAGCCCCATTCCCCTCAGACCCAGTGTATGTCTCAGCCCCAGTGTGCCCTAGCCCCAGTGTGTGTCTCTGCCCCAGTGTGTGTCTCAGCCCCAGTGTGTCGGCCTCATTCCTCCAAGCGCCAGTGTGTGTCTCAGCCCCAGTGTGTCGGCCTCATTCCTCCCAGCACGAGTGTGTAACTCAGCCCCAGTGTGTCGGCCTCATTCCTCCCAGTGCCAGTGTGTGTTTCAGCTCCAGTGTGTTGGCCTCATTCCTCCCAGTGTCAGTGTGTGCCCCAGCCCCAGTGTGTTGGCCTAATTCCTCCCAGCTCCAGTGTATGTCTCAGCCCCAGTGTGCCCTAGCCCCAGTGTGTGTCTCTGCCCCAGTGTGTGTCTCAGCCCCAGTGTGTCGGCCTCATTCCTCCAAGCGCCAGTGTGTGTCTCAGCCCCAGTGTGTCGGCCTCATTCCTCCCAGCACGAGTGTGTAACTCAGCCCTAGTGTGTCGGCCTCATTCCTCCCAGTGCCAGTGTGTGTCCCAGCCCCAGTGTGTCGGCCTTATTCCTCACAGCAGCTGTGTGTATCTCAGCCCCAGTGTTTCGGCCTCATTCGTCCCAGTGCCAGTGTGTGTCTCAGCCCCATTGTGTTGACCTAATTACTCCCAGCTCCAGTGTGTGTCTCAGCCCCAGTGTTTCGGCATCATTCCTCCCAGCTCCAGTGTGTGCCTCAGCTCCAGTGTGTCGGCCTCATTCCTCCCAGTGTCAGTGTGTACCCCAGCCCCAGTGTGTTGGCCTAATTCCTCCCAGCTCCAGTGTGTGTCTCAGCCCCAGTGTTTCGGCCTCATTCCTCCCAGTGCCAGTGTGTGTTTCAGCCCCAGTGTGTCGGCGTCATTCCTCCCAGAGTCAGTGTGTGTCTCAGCCCCAGTGTGTCGGCCTCATTCCACCCAGCGCCAGTGTGTGTCTCAGCCCCAGTGTGTCGGCCTCATTCCTCCCAGCACCAGTGTGTGTCTCAGCCCCAGTGTGTCAGCCTCATTCCTCCCAGTGCCAGTGTGTGTCTCAGCCCCAGTGTGTTGACCTAATTCCTCCCAGCTCCACTGTGTGTCTCAGCCCCAGTGTGTCAGCATCATTTCTCCCAGTGCCAGTGTGTGTCTCATCCAAAGTGCGTCGGCCTAATTCCTCCAAGCTCCAGGGTGTGTCTCATCCCCAGGGTGTCAACCTCATTCCTCCCAGCACCAGTGTGTGTCTCAGCCCCAGTGTGTCAGCCTCATTCCTCCCAGTGCCAGTGTGTGTCTCAGCCCCAGTGTGTCGGCCTCATTCCTCCCAGCACCAGTGTGTGTCTCAGCCCCAGTGTGTCAGCCTCATTCCTCCCAGTGCCAGTGTGTGTCTCAGCCCCAGTGTGTTGACCTAATTCCTCCCAGCTCCACTGTGTGTCTCAGCCCCAGTGTGTCGGCCTCATTCCTCCAAGCGCCAGTGTGTGTCTCAGCCCCAGTGTGTCGGCCTCATTCCTCCCAGCGCGAGTGTGTAACTCAGCCCCAGTGTGTCGGCCTCATTCCTCCCAGTGCCAGTGTGTGTTTCAGCCCCAGTGTGTCGGCCTCATTCCTCCCATCGCCAGTGTGTGTCTCAGCCCCAGTGTGTTGCCCTCATTCCTCCAAGAGTCAGTGTGTGTCCCAGCCCCAGTGTGTCGGCCTTATTCCTCACAGCAGCTGTGTGTATCTCAGCCCCAGTGTTTCGGCCTCATTCCTCCCAGTGCCAGTGTGTGTCTCAGCCCCATTGTGTTGACCTAATTCCTCCCAGCTCCAGTGTGTGTCTCAGCCCCAGTGTTTCGGCATCATTCCTCCCACCTCCAGTGTGTGCCTCAGCTCCAGTGTGTCGGCCTCATTCCTCCCAGTGTCAGTGTGTGCCCCAGCCCCAGTGTGTTGGCCTAATTCCTCCCAGCTCCAGTGTGTGTCTCAGCCCCAGTGTTTCGGCCTCATTCCTCCCAGTGCCAGTGTGTGTTTCAGCCCCAGTGTGTCGGCGTCATTCCTCCCAGTGTCAGTGTGTGTCTCAGCCCCAGTGTGTCGGCCTCATTCCACCCAGCGCCAGTGTGTGTCTCAGGCCCAGTGTGTCTGCCTCATTCCTCCCAGCACCAGTGTGTGTCTCAGCCTGAGTGTGTCAGCCTCATTCCTCCCAGTGCCAGTGTGTGTCTCCGCCCCAGTGTGTTGACCTAATTCCTCCCAGCACCAGTGTGTGTCTCAGCCCCATTCCCCTCAGACCCAGTGTATGTCTCAGCCCCAGTGTGTGTCTCAGCCCCAGTGTACCCTTGCCCCAGTGTGTCTCAGCCCCAGTGTGTCGGCCTCATTCCTCCCAGCGCCAGTATGTGTCTCAGCCCCACTGTGTCGGCCTCATTCCTCCCAGTGTCAGTGTGTGTCCCAGCCCCAGTGTGTCGGCCTCATTCCACCAAGCTCCAGTGTGTGTCTCAGCCCCAGTGTTTCGGCCTCATTCCTCCCAGTGCCTGTGTGTGTCTCAGCCCCAGTGTGTCGGCCTCATTCCTCCCATCGCCAGTGTGTGTCTCAGCCCCAGTGTGTTGGCCTCATTCCTCCCAGTGTCAGTGTGTGTACCAGCCCCAGTGTGTCGGCCTTATTCCTCCCAGCTTCAGTGTGTATCTCAGCCACAGTGTTTCGGCCTCATTCCTCCCAGTGCCAGTGTGTGTCTCAGCCCCATTGTGTTGACCTAATTCCTCCCAGGTCCAGTGTGTGTCTCAGTCCCAGTGTGTCGACATCATTCCTCCCAGCTCCAGTGTGTGCCTCAGCTCCAGTGTCTCGGCCTCATTCCTCCCAGTGTCAGTGTGTGTCTCAGCCCCAGTGTGTCGGCCTAATTCCTCCCATCTCCAGTGTGTGTCTCATACCCAGTGTGTCAGCCTCATTCCTCCCAGCACCAGTGTGTGTCTCAGCCCCAGTGTGTCGGCCTCATTCCTCCCAGCGCCAGTGTGTGTCTCAGCCCCAGTGTGTCGGCCTCATTCCTCCCAGCGCCATCACCAGTGTCTGTCTCAGCCCCAGTGTGTCGGCCTCATTCTTCCCAGCACCAGTGTGTGTCTCTGCCCCATTCCCCCCAGACCCAGTGTATGTCTCAGCCCCAGTGTGTTTCTCAGCCCCAGTGTGTCGGCCTCATTCCTCCAAGCGCCAGTGTGTGTCTCAGCCCCAGTGTGTCGGCCTCATTCCTCCCAGTGCCAGTGTGTGTCTCAACCCCGGTGTGTCGGCCTAATTCCTCCCAGCACCAGTGTGTGTCTCAGCCCCATTCCCCTCAGACCCAGTGTATGTCTCAGCCCCAGTGTGTGTCTCAGCCCCAGTGTACCCTTGCCCCAGTGTGTCTCAGCCCCAGTGTGTCGGCCTCATTCCTCCCAGCGCCAGTATGTGTCTCAGCCCCACTGTGTCGGCCTCATTCCTCCCAGTGTCAGTGTGTGTCCCAGCCCCAGTGTGTCGGCCTCATTCCACCAAGCTCCAGTGTGTGTCTCAGCCCCAGTGTTTCGGCCTCATTCCTCCCAGTGCCTGTGTGTGTCTCAGCCCCAGTGTGTCAGCCTCATTCCTCCCATCGCCAGTGTGTGTCTCAGCCCCAGTGTGTCGGCCTAATTCCTCCCAGCACCAGTGTGTGTCTCAGCCCCATTCCCCTCAGACCCAGTGTATGTCTCAGCCCCAGTGTGCCCTAGCCCCAGTGTGTGTCTCTGCCCCAGTGTGTGTCTCAGCCCCAGTGTGTCGGCCTCATTCCTCCAAGCGCCAGTGTGTGTCTCAGCCCCAGTGTGTCGGCCTCATTCCTCCCAGCGCGAGTGTGTAACTCAGCCCCAGTGTGTCGGCCTCATTCCTCCCAGTGCCAGTGTGTGTTTCAGCCCCAGTGTGTCGGCCTCATTCCTCCCATCGCCAGTGTGTGTCTCAGCCCCAGTGTGTTGGCCTCATTCCTCCAAGAGTCAGTGTGTGTCCCAGCCCCAGTGTGTCGGCCTTATTCCTCACAGCAGCTGTGTGTATCTCAGCCCCAGTGTTTCGGCCTCATTCCTCCCAGTGCCAGTGTGTGTCTCAGCCCCATTGTGTTGACCTAATTCCTCCCAGCTCCAGTGTGTGTCTCAGCCCCAGTGTTTCGGCATCATTCCTCCCACCTCCAGTGTGTGCCTCAGCTCCAGTGTGTCGGCCTCATTCCTCCCAGTGTCAGTGTGTGCCCCAGCCCCAGTGTGTTGGCCTAATTCTTCCCAGCTCCAGTGTGTGTCTCAGCCCCAGTGTTTCGGCCTCATTCCTCCCAGTGCCAGTGTGTGTTTCAGCCCCAGTGTGTCGGCGTCATTCCTCCCAGAGTCAGTGTGTGTCTCAGCCCCAGTGTGTCGGCCTCATTCCACCCAGCGCCAGTGTGTGTCTCAGGCCCAGTGTGTCGGCCTCATTCCTCCCAGCACCAGTGTGTGTCTCAGCCCCAGTGTGTCAGCCTCATTCCTCCCAGTGCCAGTGTGTGTCTCCGCCCCAGTGTGTTGACCTAATTCCTCCCAGCTCCACTGTGTGTCTCAGCCCCAGTGTGTCAGCATCATTTCTCCAAGTGCCAGGGTGTGTCTCATCCAAAGTGTGTCGGCCTAATTCCTCCAAGCTCCAGGGTGTGTCTCATCCTCAGGGTGTCAACCTCATTCCTCCCAGCACCAGTGTGTGTCTCAGCCCCAGTGTGTCAGCCTCATTCCTCCCAGTGCCAGTGTGTGTCTCAGCCCCAGTGTGTCGGCCTATTTCCTCCCAGTGCAAGCACCAGTGTGTGTCTCAGCCCCAGTGTGTCGGCCTCATTCCACCCATCGCCAGTGTGTGTCTCAGCCCCAGTGTGTCGGCCTCATTCCTCCCAGTGTCAGTGTGTGTCCCAGCCCCAGTGTTTCGGCCTTATTCCTCCCAGCTTCAGTGTGTATCTCAGCCCCAGTGTTTCGGCCTCATTCCTCCCAGCGCCAGTGTGTGTCTCAGCCCCATTCCCCCCAGACCCAGTGTATGTCTCAGCCCCAGTGTGTTTCTCAGCCCCAGTGTGTCGGCCTCATTCCTCCAAGCGCCAGTGTGTGTCTCAGCCCCAGTGTGTCAGCCTCATTCCTCCCATTGCCAGTGTGTGTCTCATCCCCGGTGTGTCGGCCTCATTCTTCCCAGCACCAGTGTTTGTCTCAGCCCCATTCCCCTCAGACCCAGTGTATGTCTCAGCCCCAGTGTGCCCTAGCCCCAGTGTGTGACTCAGCCCCAGTGTGTGTCTCAGCCCCAGTGTGTCGGCCTCATTCCTCCCAGCGCCATCACCAGTGTCTGTCTCAGCCCCAGTGTGTCGGCCTCATTCTTCCCAGCACCAGTGTGTGTCTCTGCCCCATTCCCCCCAGACCCAGTGTATGTCTCAGCCCCAGTGTGTTTCTCAGCCCCAGTGTGTCGGCCTCATTCCTCCAAGCGCCAGTGTGTGTCTCAGCCCCAGTGTGTCGGCCTCATTCCTCCCAGTGCCAGTGTGTGTCTCAACCCCGGTGTGTCGGCCTAATTCCTCCCAGCACCAGTGTGTGTCTCAGCCCCATTCCCCTCAGACCCAGTGTATGTCTCAGCCCCAGTGTGTGTCTCAGCCCCAGTGTACCCTTGCCCCAGTGTGTCTCAGCCCCAGTGTGTCGGCCTCATTCCTCCCAGCGCCAGTATGTGTCTCAGCCCCACTGTGTCGGCCTCATTCCTCCCAGTGTCAGTGTGTGTCCCAGCCCCAGTGTGTCGGCCTCATTCCACCAAGCTCCAGTGTGTGTCTCAGCCCCAGTGTTTCGGCCTCATTCCTCCCAGTGCCTGTGTGTGTCTCAGCCCCAGTGTGTCGGCCTCATTCCTCCCATCGCCAGTGTGTGTCTCAGCCCCAGTGTGTCGGCCTAATTCCTCCCAGCACCAGTGTGTGTCTCAGCCCCATTCCCCTCAGACCCAGTGTATGTCTCAGCCCCAGTGTGCCCTAGCCAGTGTGTGTCTCTGCCCCAGTGTGTGTCTCAGCCCCAGTGTGTCGGCCTCATTCCTCCAAGCGCCAGTGTGTGTCTCAGCCCCAGTGTGTCGGCCTCATTCCTCCCAGCGCGAGTGTGTAACTCAGCCCCAGTGTGTCGGCCTCATTCCTCCCATCGCCAGTGTGTGTCTCAGCCCCAGTGTGTTGGCCTCATTCCTCCAAGAGTCAGTGTGTGTCCCAGCCCCAGTGTGTCGGCCTTATTCCTCACAGCAGCTGTGTGTATCTCAGCCCCAGTGTTTCGGCCTCATTCCTCCCAGTGCCAGTGTGTGTCTCAGCCCCATTGTGTTGACCTAATTCCTCCCAGCTCCAGTGTGTGTCTCAGCCCCAGTGTTTCGGCATCATTCCTCCCACCTCCAGTGTGTGCCTCAGCTCCAGTGTGTCGGCCTCATTCCTCCCAGTGTCAGTGTGTGCCCCAGCCCCAGTGTGTTGGCCTAATTCCTCCCAGCTCCAGTGTGTGTCTCAGCCCCAGTGTTTCGGCCTCATTCCTCCCAGTGCCAGTGTGTGTTTCAGCCCCAGTGTGTCGGCGTCATTCCTCCCAGAGTCAGTGTGTGTCTCAGCCCCAGTGTGTCGGCCTCATTCCACCCAGCGCCAGTGTGTGTTTCAGGCCCAGTGTGTCGGCCTCATTCCTCCCAGCACCAGTGTGTGTCTCAGCCCCAGTGTGTCAGCCTCATTCCTCCCAGTGCCAGTGTGTGTCTCCGCCCCAGTGTGTTGACCTAATTCCTCCCAGCTCCACTGTGTGTCTCAGCCCCAGTGTGTCAGCATCATTTCTCCCAGTGCCAGGGTGTGTCTCATCCAAAGTGTGTCGGCCTAATTCCTCCAAGCTCCAGGGTGTGTCTCATCCTCAGGGTGTCAACCTCATTCCTCCCAGCACCAGTGTGTGTCTCAGCCCCAGTGTGTCAGCCTCATTCCTCCCAGTGCCAGTGTGTGTCTCAGCCCCAGTGTGTCGGCCTATTTCCTCCCAGTGCAAGCACCAGTGTGTGTCTCAGCCCCAGTGTGTCGGCCTCATTCCACCCATCGCCAGTGTGTGTCTCAGCCCCAGTGTGTCGGCCTCATTCCTCCCAGTGTCAGTGTGTGTCCCAGCCCCAGTGTTTCGGCCTTATTCCTCCCAGCTTCAGTGTGTATCTCAGCCCCAGTGTTTCGGCCTCATTCCTCCCAGCGCCAGTGTGTGTCTCAGCCCCATTCCCCCCAGACCCAGTGTATGTCTCAGCCCCAGTGTGTTTCTCAGCCCCAGTGTGTCGGCCTCATTCCTCCAAGCGCCAGTGTGTGTCTCAGCCCCAGTGTGTCGGCCTCATTCCTCCCATTGCCAGTGTGTGTCTCAACCCCGGTGTGTCGGCCTCATTCTTCCCAGCACCAGTGTTTGTCTCAGCCCCATTCCCCTCAGACCCAGTGTATGTCTCAGCCCCAGTGTGCCCTAGCCCCAGTGTGTGACTCAGCCCCAGTGTGTGTCTCAGCCCCATTGTTTCGGCCTCATTCCTCCCAGTGCCAGTGTGTGTCTCAGCCCCATTGTGTTGACCTAATTCCTCCCAGCTCCAGTGTGTGTCTCAGCCCCAGTGTTTCGGCATCATTCCTCCCACCTCCAGTGTGTGCCTCAGCTCCAGTGTGTCGGCCTCATTCCTCCCAGTGTCAGTGTGTGCCCCAGCCCCAGTGTGTTGGCCTAATTCTTCCCAGCTCCAGTGTGTGTCTCAGCCCCAGTGTTTCGGCCTCATTCCTCCCAGTGCCAGTGTGTGTTTCAGCCCCAGTGTGTCGGCGTCATTCCTCCCAGAGTCAGTGTGTGTCTCAGCCCCAGTGTGTCGGCCTCATTCCACCCAGCGCCAGTGTGTGTTTCAGGCCCAGTGTGTCGGCCTCATTCCTCCCAGCACCAGTGTGTGTCTCAGCCCCAGTGTGTCAGCCTCATTCCTCCCAGTGCCAGTGTGTGTCTCCGCCCCAGTGTGTTGACCTAATTCCTCCCAGCTCCACTGTGTGTCTCAGCCCCAGTGTGTCAGCATCATTTCTCCCAGTGCCAGGGTGTGTCTCATCCAAAGTGTGTCGGCCTAATTCCTCCAAGCTCCAGGGTGTGTCTCATCCTCAGGGTGTCAACCTCATTCCTCCCAGCACCAGTGTGTGTCTCAGCCCCAGTGTGTCAGCCTCATTCCTCCCAGTGCCAGTGTGTGTCTCAGCCCCAGTGTGTCGGCCTATTTCCTCCCAGTGCAAGCACCAGTGTGTGTCTCAGCCCCAGTGTGTCGGCCTCATTCCACCCATCGCCAGTGTGTGTCTCAGCCCCAGTGTGTCGGCCTCATTCCTCCCAGTGTCAGTGTGTGTCCCAGCCCCAGTGTTTCGGCCTTATTCCTCCCAGCTTCAGTGTGTATCTCAGCCCCAGTGTTTCGGCCTCATTCCTCCCAGCGCCAGTGTGTGTCTCAGCCCCATTCCCCCCAGACCCAGTGTATGTCTCAGCCCCAGTGTGTTTCTCAGCCCCAGTGTGTCGGCCTCATTCCTCCAAGCGCCAGTGTGTGTCTCAGCCCCAGTGTGTCAGCCTCATTCCTCCCATTGCCAGTGTGTGTCTCATCCCCGGTGTGTCGGCCTCATTCTTCCCAGCACCAGTGTTTGTCTCAGCCCCATTCCCCTCAGACCCAGTGTATGTCTCAGCCCCAGTGTGCCCTAGCCCCAGTGTGTGACTCAGCCCCAGTGTGTGTCTCAGCCCCAGTGTGTCGGCCTCATTCCTCCCAGCGCCATCACCAGTGTCTGTCTCAGCCCCAGTGTGTCGGCCTCATTCTTCCCAGCACCAGTGTGTGTCTCTGCCCCATTCCCCCCAGACCCAGTGTATGTCTCAGCCCCAGTGTGTTTCTCAGCCCCAGTGTGTCGGCCTCATTCCTCCAAGCGCCAGTGTGTGTCTCAGCCCCAGTGTGTCGGCCTCATTCCTCCCAGTGCCAGTGTGTGTCTCAACCCCGGTGTGTCGGCCTAATTCCTCCCAGCACCAGTGTGTGTCTCAGCCCCATTCCCCTCAGACCCAGTGTATGTCTCAGCCCCAGTGTGTGTCTCAGCCCCAGTGTACCCTTGCCCCAGTGTGTCTCAGCCCCAGTGTGTCGGCCTCATTCCTCCCAGCGCCAGTATGTGTCTCAGCCCCACTGTGTCGGCCTCATTCCTCCCAGTGTCAGTGTGTGTCCCAGCCCCAGTGTGTCGGCCTCATTCCACCAAGCTCCAGTGTGTGTCTCAGCCCCAGTGTTTCGGCCTCATTCCTCCCAGTGCCTGTGTGTGTCTCAGCCCCAGTGTGTCGGCCTCATTCCTCCCATCGCCAGTGTGTGTCTCAGCCCCAGTGTGTCGGCCTAATTCCTCCCAGCACCAGTGTGTGTCTCAGCCCCATTCCCCTCAGACCCAGTGTATGTCTCAGCCCCAGTGTGCCCTAGCCAGTGTGTGTCTCTGCCCCAGTGTGTGTCTCAGCCCCAGTGTGTCGGCCTCATTCCTCCAAGCGCCAGTGTGTGTCTCAGCCCCAGTGTGTCGGCCTCATTCCTCCCAGCGCGAGTGTGTAACTCAGCCCCAGTGTGTCGGCCTCATTCCTCCCATCGCCAGTGTGTGTCTCAGCCCCAGTGTGTTGGCCTCATTCCTCCAAGAGTCAGTGTGTGTCCCAGCCCCAGTGTGTCGGCCTTATTCCTCACAGCAGCTGTGTGTATCTCAGCCCCAGTGTTTCGGCCTCATTCCTCCCAGTGCCAGTGTGTGTCTCAGCCCCATTGTGTTGACCTAATTCCTCCCAGCTCCAGTGTGTGTCTCAGCCCCAGTGTTTCGGCATCATTCCTCCCACCTCCAGTGTGTGCCTCAGCTCCAGTGTGTCGGCCTCATTCCTCCCAGTGTCAGTGTGTGCCCCAGCCCCAGTGTGTTGGCCTAATTCCTCCCAGCTCCAGTGTGTGTCTCAGCCCCAGTGTTTCGGCCTCATTCCTCCCAGTGCCAGTGTGTGTTTCAGCCCCAGTGTGTCGGCGTCATTCCTCCCAGAGTCAGTGTGTGTCTCAGCCCCAGTGTGTCGGCCTCATTCCACCCAGCGCCAGTGTGTGTTTCAGGCCCAGTGTGTCGGCCTCATTCCTCCCAGCACCAGTGTGTGTCTCAGCCCCAGTGTGTCAGCCTCATTCCTCCCAGTGCCAGTGTGTGTCTCCGCCCCAGTGTGTTGACCTAATTCCTCCCAGCTCCACTGTGTGTCTCAGCCCCAGTGTGTCAGCATCATTTCTCCCAGTGCCAGGGTGTGTCTCATCCAAAGTGTGTCGGCCTAATTCCTCCAAGCTCCAGGGTGTGTCTCATCCTCAGGGTGTCAACCTCATTCCTCCCAGCACCAGTGTGTGTCTCAGCCCCAGTGTGTCAGCCTCATTCCTCCCAGTGCCAGTGTGTGTCTCAGCCCCAGTGTGTCGGCCTATTTCCTCCCAGTGCAAGCACCAGTGTGTGTCTCAGCCCCAGTGTGTCGGCCTCATTCCACCCATCGCCAGTGTGTGTCTCAGCCCCAGTGTGTCGGCCTCATTCCTCCCAGTGTCAGTGTGTGTCCCAGCCCCAGTGTTTCGGCCTTATTCCTCCCAGCTTCAGTGTGTATCTCAGCCCCAGTGTTTCGGCCTCATTCCTCCCAGCGCCAGTGTGTGTCTCAGCCCCATTCCCCCCAGACCCAGTGTATGTCTCAGCCCCAGTGTGTTTCTCAGCCCCAGTGTGTCGGCCTCATTCCTCCAAGCGCCAGTGTGTGTCTCAGCCCCAGTGTGTCGGCCTCATTCCTCCCATTGCCAGTGTGTGTCTCAACCCCGGTGTGTCGGCCTCATTCTTCCCAGCACCAGTGTTTGTCTCAGCCCCATTCCCCTCAGACCCAGTGTATGTCTCAGCCCCAGTGTGCCCTAGCCCCAGTGTGTGACTCAGCCCCAGTGTGTGTCTCAGCCCCATTGTTTCGGCCTCATTCCTCCCAGTGCCAGTGTGTGTCTCAGCCCCATTGTGTTGACCTAATTCCTCCCAGCTCCAGTGTGTGTCTCAGCCCCAGTGCGTCGGCATCATTCCTCCCAGCTCCAGTGTGTGCCTCAGCTCCAGTGTGTCGGCCTCATTCCTCCCAGTGTCAGTGTGTGCCTCAGCCCCAGTGTGTCGGCCTAATTCCTCCCATCTCCAGTGTGTGTCTCATACCCAGTGTGTCAGCCTCATTCCTCCCAGCACCAGTGTGTGTCTCAGCCCCAGTGTGTCGGCCTCATTCCTCCCAGCGCCAGTGTGTGTCTCAGCCCCAGTGTGTCGGCCTCATTCCTCACCGCGCCAGCACCAGTGTCTGTCTCAGCCCCAGTGTGTCGGCCTCATTCTTCCCAGCACCAGTGTGTGTCTCAGCCCCATTCCCCCCAGACCCAGTGTATGTCTCAGCCCCAGTGTGCCCTAGCCCCAGTGTGTGTCTCAGCCCCAGTGTGTGTCTCAGTCCCATTGTGTCGGCCTCATTCCTCCAAGCGCCAGTGTGTGTCTCAGCCCCAGTGTGTCGGCCTCATTCCTCCCAGCGCGAGAGTGTAACTCAGCCCCAGTGTGTCGGCCTCATTCCTCCCAGTGCCAGTGTGTGTCTCAGCCCCAGTGTGTCGGCCTAATTCCTCCCAGCACCAGTGTGTGTCTCAGCCCCATTCCCCTCAGACCCAGTGTATGTCTCAGCCCCAGTGTGCCCTAGCCCCAGTGTGTGTCTCTGCCCCAGTGTGTGTCTCAGCCCCAGTGTGTTGGCCTCATTCCTCCAAGAGTCAGTGTGTGTCCCAGCCCCAGTGTGTCGGCCTTATTCCTCACAGCAGCTGTGTGTATCTCAGCCCCAGTGTTTCGGCCTCATTCCTCCCAGTGCCAGTGTGTGTCTCAGCCCCATTGTGTTGACCTAATTCCTCCCAGCTCCAGTGTGTGTCTCAGCCCCAGTGTTTCGGCATCATTCCTCCCAGCTCCAGTGTGTGCCTCAGCTCCAGTGTGTCGACCTCATTCCTCCCAGTGTCAGTGTGTGCCCCAGCCCCAGTGTGTTGGCCTAATTCCTCCCAGCTCCAGTGTGTGTCTCAGCCCCAGTGTTTCGGCCTCATTCTTCCCAGTGCCAGTGTGTGTTTCAGCCCCAGTGTGTCGGCGTCATTCCTCCCAGAGTCAGTGTGTGTCTCAGCCCCAGTGTGTCGGCCTCATTCCACCCAGCGCCAGTGTGTGTCTCAGGCCCAGTGTGTCGGCCTCATTCCTCCCAGCACCAGTGTGTGTCTCAGCCCCAGTGTGTCAGCCTCATTCCTCCCAGTGCCAGTGTGTGTCTCCGCCCCAGTGTGTTGACCTAATTCCTCCCAGCTCCACTGTGTGTCTCAGCCCCAGTGTGTCAGCATCATTTCTCCCAGTGCCAGTGTGTGTCTCATCCAAAGTGTGTCGGCCTAATTCCTCCAAGCTCCAGGGTGTGTCTCATCCTCAGGGTGTCAACCTCATTCCTCCCAGCACCAGTGTGTGTCTCAGCCCCAGTGTGTCAGCCTCATTCCTCCCAGTGCCAGTGTGTGTCTCAGCCCCAGTGTGTCGGCCTATTTCCTCCCAGTGCAAGCACCAGTGTGTGTCTCAGCCCCAGTGTGTCGGCCTCATTCCACCCATCGCCAGTGTGTGTCTCAGTCCCAGTGTGTCGGCCTCATTCCTCCCAGTGTCAGTGTGTGTCCCAGCCCCAGTGTTTCGGCCTTATTCCTCCCAGCTTCAGTGTGTATCTCAGCCCCAGTGTTTCGGCCTCATTCCTCCCAGCGCCAGTGTGTGTCTCAGCCCCATTGTGTTGACCTAATTCCTCCCAGCTCCAGTGTGTGCCTCAGCTCCAGTGTGTCGGCCTCATTCCTCGCAGTGTCAGTGTGTGTCTCAGCCCCAGTGTGTCGGCCTAATTCTTCCCATCTCCAGTGTGTGTCTCATACCCAGTGTGTTAGCCTCAATCCTCCCAGCACCAGTGTGTGTCTCAGCCCCAGTGTATCTGCCTCATTCTTCCCAGCGCCAGTGTGTGTCTCAGCCCCAGTGTGTCGGCCTCATTCCTCCCAGCGCCAGCACAAGTGTCTGTCTCAGCCCCAGTGTGTCGACCTCATTCTTCTCAGCACCAGTGTGTGTCTCAGCCCCATTCCCCCCAGACCCAGTGTATGTCTCAGCCCCAGTGTGCCCTAGCCCCAGTGTGTGTCTCAGCCCCAGTGTGTCGGCCTCATTCCTCCAAGCGCCAGTGTGTGTCTCAGCCCCAGTGTGTCGGCCTCATTCTTCCCAGCACCAGTGTGTGTCTCAGCCCCATTCCCCCCAGACCCAGTGTATGTCTCAGCCCCAGTGTGCCCTAGCCCCAGTGTGTGTCTCAGCCCCAGTGTGTGTCTCAGTCCCAGTGTGTCGGCCTCATTCCTCCAAGCGCCAGTGTGTGTCTCAGCCCCAGTGTGTCGGCCTCATTCCTCCCAGCGCGAGTGTGTAACTCAGCCCCAGTGTGTCGGCCTCATTCCTCCCAGTGCCAGTGTGTGTCTCAGCCCCAGTGTGTCGGCCTAATTCCTCCCAGCACCAGTGTGTGTCTCAGCCCCATTCCCCTCAGACCCAGTGTATGTCTCAGCCCCAGTGTGTGTCTCAGCCCCAGTGTACCCTTGCCCCGGTGTGTCTCAGCCCCAGTGTGTCGGCCTCATTCCTCCCAGCGCCAGTATGTGTCTCAGCCCCACTGTGTCGGCCTCATTCCTCCCAGTGTCAGTGTGTGTCCCAGCCCCAGTGTGTCGGCCTCATTCCACCAAGCTCCAGTGTGTGTCTCAGCCCCAGTGTTTCGGCCTCATTCCTCCCAGTGCCTGTGTGTGTCTCAGCCCCAGTGTGTCGGCCTCATTCCTCCCATCGCCAGTGTGTGTCTCAGCCCCAGTGTGTTGGCCTCATTCCTCCCAGTGTCAGTGTGTGTACCAGCCCCAGTGTGTCGGCCTTATTCCTCCCAGCTTCAGTGTGTATCTCAGCCACAGTGTTTCGGCCTCATTCCTCCCAGTGCCAGTGTGTGTCTCAGCCCCATTGTGTTGACCTAATTCCTCCCAGGTCCAGTGTGTGTCTCAGCCCCAGTGTGTCGACATCATTCCTCCCAGCTCCAGTGTGTGCCTCAGCTCCAGTGTCTCGGCCTCATTCCTCCCAGTGTCAGTGTGTGTCTCAGCCCCAGTGTGTCGGCCTAATTCCTCCCATCTCCAGTGTGTGTCTCATACCCAGTGTGTCAGCCTCATTCCTCCCAGCACCAGTGTGTGTCTCAGCCCCAGTGTGTCGGCCTCATTCCTCCCAGCGCCAGTGTGTGTCTCAGCCCCAGTGTGTCGGCCTCATTCCTCCCAGCGCCATCACCAGTGTCTGTCTCAGCCCCAGTGTGTCGGCCTCATTCTTCCCAGCACCAGTGTGTGTCTCTGCCCCATTCCCCCCAGACCCAGTGTATGTCTCAGCCCCAGTGTGTTTCTCAGCCCCAGTGTGTCGGCCTCATTCCTCCAAGCGCCAGTGTGTGTCTCAGCCCCAGTGTGTCGGCCTCATTCCTCCCAGTGCCAGTGTGTGTCTCAACCCCGGTGTGTCGGCCTAATTCCTCCCAGCACCAGTGTGTGTCTCAGCCCCATTCCCCTCAGACCCAGTGTATGTCTCAGCCCCAGTGTGTGTCTCAGCCCCAGTGTACCCTTGCCCCAGTGTGTCTCAGCCCCAGTGTGTCGGCCTCATTCCTCCCAGCGCCAGTATGTGTCTCAGCCCCACTGTGTCGGCCTCATTCCTCCCAGTGTCAGTGTGTGTCCCAGCCCCAGTGTGTCGGCCTCATTCCACCAAGCTCCAGTGTGTGTCTCAGCCCCAGTGTTTCGGCCTCATTCCTCCCAGTGCCTGTGTGTGTCTCAGCCCCAGTGTGTCGGCCTCATTCCTCCCATCGCCAGTGTGTGTCTCAGCCCCAGTGTGTTGGCCTCATTCCTCCCAGTGTCAGTGAGTGTACCAGCCCCAGTGTGTCGGCCTTATTCCTCCCAGCTTCAGTGTGTATCTCAGCCACAGTGTTTCGGCCTCATTCCTCCCAGTGCCAGTGTGTGTCTCAGCCCCATTGTGTTGACCTAATTCCTCCCAGGTCCAGTGTGTGTCTCAGCCCCAGTGTGTCGACATCATTCCTCCCAGCTCCAGTGTGTGCCTCAGCTCCAGTGTCTCGGCCTCATTCCTCCCATCTCCAGTGTGTGTCTCATACCCAGTGTGTCAGCCTCATTCCTCCCAGCACCAGTGTGTGTCTCAGCCCCAGTGTGTCGGCCTCATTCCTCCCAGCGCCAGTGTGTGTCTCAGCCCCAGTGTGTCGGCCTCATTCCTCCCAGCGCCATCACCAGTGTCTGTCTCAGCCCCAGTGTGTCGGCCTCATTCTTCCCAGCACCAGTGTGTGTCTCTGCCCCATTCCCCCCAGACCCAGTGTATGTCTCAGCCCCAGTGTGTTTCTCAGCCCCAGTGTGTCGGCCTCATTCCTCCAAGCGCCAGTGTGTGTCTCAGCCCCAGTGTGTCGGCCTCATTCCTCCCAGTGCCAGTGTGTGTCTCAACCCCGGTGTGTCGGCCTCATTCTTCCCAGCACCAGTGTTTGTCTCAGCCCCATTCCCCTCAGACCCAGTGTATGTCTCAGCCCCAGTGTGCCCTAGCCCCAGTGTGTGTCTCAGCCCCAGTGTGTGTCTCAGCCCCAGTGTTTCGGCCTCATTCCTCCCAGTGCCAGTGTGTGTCTCAGCCCCATTGTGTTGACCTAATTCCTCCCAGCTCCAGTGTGTGTCTCAGCCCCAGTGTGTCGGCCTCATTCCTCCCAGCGCCATCACCAGTGTCTGTCTCAGCCCCAGTGTGTCGGCCTCATTCTTCCAAGCACCAGTGTGTGTCTCAGCCCCATTCCCCCCAGACCCAGTGTATGTCTCAGCCCCAGTGTGTTTCTCAGCCCCAGTGTGTCGGCCTCATTCCTCCAAGCGCCAGTGTGTGTCTCAGCCCCAGTGTGTCGGCCTCATTCCTCCCAGTGCCAGTGTGTGTCTCAACCCCGGTGTGTCGGCCTCATTCTTCCCAGCACCAGTGTTTGTCTCAGCCCCATTCCCCTCAGACCCAGTGTATGTCTCAGCCCCAGTGTGCCCTAGCCCCAGTGTGTGTCTCAGCCCCAGTGTGTGTCTCAGCCCCAGTGTTTCGGCCTCATTCCTCCCAGTGCCAGTGTGTGTCTCAGCCCCATTGTGTTGACCTAATTCCTCCCAGCTCCAGTGTGTGTCTCAGCCCCAGTGCGTCGGCATCATTCCTCCCAGCTCCAGTGTGTGCCTCAGCTCCAGTGTGTCGGCCTCATTCCTCCCAGTGTCAGTGTGTGCCTCAGCCCCAGTGTGTCGGCCTAATTCCTCCCATCTCCAGTGTGTGTCTCATACCCAGTGTGTCAGCCTCATTCCTCCCAGCACCAGTGTGTGTCTCAGCCCCAGTGTGTTGGCCTCATTCCTCCCAGCGCCAGTGTGTGTCTCAGCCCCAGTGTGTCGGCCTCATTCCTCACCGCGCCAGCACCAGTGTCTGTCTCAGCCCCAGTGTGTCGGCCTCATTCTTCCCAGCACCAGTGTGTGTCTCAGCCCCATTCCCCCCAGACCCAGTGTATGTCTCAGCCCCAGTGTGCCCTAGCCCCAGTGTGTGTCTCAGCCCCAGTGTGTGTCTCAGTCCCATTGTGTCGGCCTTATTCCTCCAAGCGCCAGTGTGTGTCTCAGCCCCAGTGTGTCGGCCTCATTCCTCCCAGCGCGAGTGTGTAACTCAGCCCCAGTGTGTCGGCCTCATTCCTCCCAGTGCCAGTGTGTGTCTCAGCCCCAGTGTGTCGGCCTAATTCCTCCCAGCACCAGTGTGTGTCTCAGCCCCATTCCCCTCAGACCCAGTGTATGTCTCAGCCCCAGTGTGCCCTAGCCCCAGTGTGTGTCTCTGCCCCAGTGTGTGTCTCAGCCCCAGTGTGTCGGCCTCATTCCTCCAAGCGCCAGTGTGTGTCTCAGCCCCAGTGTGTCGGCCTCATTCCTCACTGCGCCAGCACCAGTGTCTGTCTCAGCCCCAGTGTGTCGGCCTCATTCTTCCCAGCACCAGTGTGTGTCTCAGCCCCATTCCACCCAGACCCAGTGTATGTCTCAGCCCCAGTGTGCTCTAGCCCCAGTGTGTGTCTCAGCCCCAGTGTGTGTCTCAGTCCCAGTGTGTCGGCCTCATTCCTCCAAGCGCCAGTGTGTGTCTCAGCCCCAGTGTGTCGGCCTCATTCCTCCCAGCGCCAGTGTGTGTCTAAGCCCCAGTGTGTCGGCCTAATTCCTCCCAGCACCAGTGTGTGTCTCAGCCCCATTCCCCTCAGACCCAGTGTATGTCTCAGCCCCAGTGTGCCCTAGCCCCAGTGTGTGTCTCTGACCCAGTGTGTGTCTCAGCCCCAGTGTGTCGGCCTCATTCCTCCAAGCGCCAGTGTGTGTCTCAGCCCCAGTGTGTCGGCCTCATTCCTCCCAGCGCGAGTGTGTAACTCAGCCCCAGTGTGTCGGCCTCATTCCTCCCAGTGCCAGTGTGTGTTTCAGCCCCAGTGTGTCGGCCTCATTCCTCCCATCGCCAGTGTGTGTCCCAGCCCCAGTGTGTCGGCCTTATTCCTCACAGCAGCTGTGTGTATCTCAGCCCCAGTGTTTCGGCCTCATTCCTCCCAGTGCCAGTGTGTGTCTCAGCCCCATTGTGTTGACCTAATTCCTCCCAGCTCCAGTGTGTGTCTCAGCCCCAGTGTTTCGGCATCATTCCTCCCACCTCCAGTGTGTGCCTCAGCTCCAGTGTGTCGGCCTCATTCCTCCCAGTGTCAGTGTGTGCCCCAGCCCCAGTGTGTTGGCCTAATTCCTCCCAGCTCCAGTGTGTGTCTCAGCCCGTGTTTCGGGCTCATTCCTCCCAGTGCCAGTGTGTGATTCAGCCCCAGTGTGTCGGCGTCATTCCTCCCAGAGTCAGTGTGTGTCTCAGCCCCAGTGTGTCGGCCTCATTCCACCCAGCGCCAGTGTGTGTCTCAGGCCCAGTGTGTCGGCCTCATTCCTCCCAGCACCAGTGTGTGTCTCAGCCTGAGTGTGTCAGCCTCATTCCTCCCAGTGCCAGTGTGTCTCTCCGCCCCAGTGTGTTGACCTAATTCCTCCCAGCGCCAGTGTGTGTCTCAGCCCCAGTGTGTCGGCCTCATTCCTCACCGCGCCAGCACCAGTGTCTGTCTCAGCCCCAGTGTGTCGGCCTCATTCTTCCCAGCACCAGTGTGTGTCTCAGCCCCATTCCCCCCAGACCCAGTGTATGTCTCAGCCCCTGTGTGCCCTAGCCCCAGTGTGTGTCTCAGCCCCAGTGTGTGTCTCAGTCCCATTGTGTCGGCCTCATTCCTCCAAGCGCCAGTGTGTGTCTCAGCCCCAGTGTGTCGGCCTCATTCCTCCCAGCGCGAGTGTGTAACTCAGCCCCAGTGTGTCGGCCTCATTCCTCCCAGTGCCAGTGTGTGTCTCAGCCCCAGTGTGTCGGCCTAATTCCTCCCAGCACCAGTGTGTGTCTCAGCCCCATTCCCCTCAGACCCAGTGTATGTCTCAGCCCCAGTGTGCCCTAGCCCCAGTGTGTGTCTCTGCCCCAGTGTGTGTCTCAGCCCCAGTGTGTCGGCCTCATTCCTCCAAGCGCCAGTGTGTGTCTCAGCCCCAGTGTGTCGGCCTCATTCCTCACCGCGCCAGCACCAGTGTCTGTCTCAGCCCCAGTGTGTCGGCCTCATTCTTCCCAGCACCAGTGTGTGTCTCAGCCCCATTCCCCCCAGACCCAGTGTATGTTTCAGCCCCAGTGTGCCCTAGCCCCAGTGTGTGTCTCAGCCCCAGTGTGTGTCTCAGTCCCAGTGTGTCGGCCTCATTCCTCCAAGCGCCAGTGTGTGTCTCAGCCCCAGTGTGTCGGCCTCATTCCTCCCAGCGCCAGTGTGTGTCTCAGCCCCAGTGTGTCGGCCTAATTCCTCCCAGCACCAGTGTGTGTCTCAGCCCCATTCCCCTCAGACCCAGTGTATGTCTCAGCCCCAGTGTGCCCTAGCCCCAGTGTGTGTCTCTGCCCCAGTGTGTGTCTCAGCCCCAGTGTGTCGGCCTCATTCCTCCAAGCGCCAGTGTGTGTCTCAGCCCCAGTGTGTCGGCCTCATTCCTCCCAGCGCGAGTGTGTAACTCAGCCCAAGTTTTTCGGCCTCATTCCTCCCAGTGACAGTGTGTGTTTCAGCCCCAGTGTGTCGGCCTCATTCCTCCCATCGCCAGTGTGTGTCTCAGCCCCAGTGTGTTGGCCTCATTCCTCCAAGAGTCAGTGTGTGTCCCAGCCCTAGTGTGTCGGCCTTTTTCCTCACAGCAGCTGTGTGTATCTCAGCCCCAGTGTTTCGGCCTCATTCCTCCCAGTGCCAGTGTGTGTCTCCGCCCCATTGTGTTGACCTAATTCCTCCCAGCTCCAGTGTGTGTCTCAGCCCCAGTGTTTCGGCATCATTCCTCCCAGCTCCAGTGTGTGCCTCAGCTCCAGTGTGTCGGCCTCATTCCTCCCAGTGTCAGTGTGTGCCCCAGCCCCAGTGTGTTGGCCTAATTCCTCCCAGCTCCAGTGTGTGTCTCAGCCCCAGTGTTTCGGCCTCATTCCTCCCAGTGCCAGTGTGTGTTTCAGCCCCAGTGTGTCGGCGTCATTCCTCCCAGAGTCAGTGTGTGTCTCAGCCCCAGTGTGTCGGCCTCATTCCACCCAGCGCCAGTGTGTGTCTCAGGCCCAGTGTGTCGGCCTCATTCCTCCCAGCACCAGTGTGTGTCTCAGCCTGAGTGTGTCAGCCTCATTCCTCCCAGTGCCAGTGTGTGTCTCCGCCCCAGTGTGTTGACCTAATTCCTCCCAGCTCCACTGTGTGTCTCAGCCCCAGTGTGTCAGCATCATTTCTCCCAGTGCCAGTGTGTGTCTCATCCAAAGTGTGTCGGCCTAATTCCTCCAAGCTCCAGGGTGTGTCTCATCCCCAGGGTGTCAACCTCATTCCTCCCAGCACCAGTGTGTGTCTCAGCCCCAGTGTGTCAGCCTCATTCCTCCCAGTGCCAGTGTGTATCTCAGCCCCAGTGTGTCGGCCTATTTCCTCCCAGTGCAAGCACCAGTGTGTGTCTCAGCCCCAGTGTGTCGGCCTCATTCCACCCATCGCCAGTGTGTGTCTCAGCCCCAGTGTGTCGGCCTCATTCCTCCCAGTGTCAGTGTGTGTCCCAGCCCCAGTGTTTCGGCCTTATTCCTCCCAGCTTCAGTGTGTATCTCAGCCCCAGTGTTTCGGCCTCATTCCTCCCAGCGCCAGTGTGTGTCTCAGCCCCATTGTGTTGACCTAATTCCTCCCAGCTCCAGTGTGTGCCTCAGCTCCAGTGTGTCGGCCTCATTCCTCCCAGTGTCAGTGTGTGTCTCAGCCCCAGTGTGTCGGCCTAATTCTTCCCATCTCCAGTGTGTGTCTCATACCCAGTGTGTCAGCCTCAATCCTCCCAGCACCAGTGTGTGTCTCAACCCCAGTGTGTCTGCCTCATTCCTCCCAGCGCCAGTGTGTGTCTCAGCCCCATTCCCCCCAGACCCAGTGTATGTCTCAGCCCCAGTGTGCCCTAGCCCCAGTGTGTGTCTCAGCCCCAGTGTGTCGGCCTCATTCCTCCAAGCGCCAGTGTGTGTCTCAGCCCCAGTGTGTCGGCCTCATTCCTCCCAGCGCGAGTGTGTAACTCAGCCCCAGTGTGTCGGCCTCATTCATCCCAGTGCCAGTGTGTGTCTCAGCCCCAGTGTGTCGGCCTAATTCCTCCCAGCACCAGTGTGTGTCTCAGCCCCAGTGTGTCGGCCTCATTCTTCCCAGCACCAGTGTTTGTCTCAGCCCCATTCCCCTCAGACCCAGTGTATGTCTCAGCCCCAGTGTGCCCTAGCCCTAGTGTGTGTCTCAGCCCCAGTGTGTGTCTCAGCCTCAGTGTTTCGGCCTCATTCCTCCCAGTGCCAGTGTGTGTCTCAGCCCCATTGTGTTGACCTAATTCCTCCCAGCTCCAGTGTGTGTCTCAGCCCCAGTGTGTCGGCATCATTCCTCCCAGCTCCAGTGTGTGCCTCAGCTCCAGTGTGTCGGCCTCATTCCTCCCAGTGTCAGTGTGTGTCTCAGCCCCAGTGTGTCGGCCTAATTCCTCCCATCTCCAGTGTGTGTCTCATACCCAGTGTGTCAGCCTCATTCCTCCCAGCACCAGTGTGTGTCTCAGCCCCAGTGTGTTGGCCTCATTCCTCCCAGCGCCAGTGTGTGTCTCAGCCCCAGTGTGTCGGCCTCATTCCTCACCGCGCCAGCACCAGTGTCTGTCTCAGCCCCAGTGTGTCGGCCTCATTCTTCCCAGCACCAGTGTGTGTCTCAGCCCCATTCCCCCCAGACCCAGTGTATGTCTCAGCCCCAGTGTGCCCTAGCCCCAGTGTGTGTCTCAGCCCCAGTGTGTGTCTCAGTCCCATTGTGTCGGCCTTATTCCTCCAAGCGCCAGTGTGTGTCTCAGCCCCAGTGTGTCGGCCTCATTCCTCCCAGCGCGAGTGTGTAACTCAGCCCCAGTGTGTCGGCCTCATTCCTCCCAGTGCCAGTGTGTGTCTCAGCCCCAGTGTGTCGGCCTAATTCCTCCCAGCACCAGTGTGTGTCTCAGCCCCATTCCCCTCAGACCCAGTGTATGTCTCAGCCCCAGTGTGCCCTAGCCCCAGTGTGTGTCTCTGCCCCAGTGTGTGTCTCAGCCCCAGTGTGTCGGCCTCATTCCTCCAAGCGCCAGTGTGTGTCTCAGCCCCAGTGTGTCGGCCTCATTCCTCACTGCGCCAGCACCAGTGTCTGTCTCAGCCCCAGTGTGTCGGCCTCATTCTTCCCAGCACCAGTGTGTGTCTCAGCCCCATTCCCCCCAGACCCAGTGTATGTCTCAGCCCCAGTGTGCTCTAGCCCCAGTGTGTGTCTCAGCCCCAGTGTGTGTCTCAGTCCCAGTGTGTCGGCCTCATTCCTCCAAGCGCCAGTGTGTGTCTCAGCCCCAGTGTGTCGGCCTCATTCCTCCCAGCGCCAGTGTGTGTCTAAGCCCCAGTGTGTCGGCCTAATTCCTCCCAGCACCAGTGTGTGTCTCAGCCCCATTCCCCTCAGACCCAGTGTATGTCTCAGCCCCAGTGTGCCCTAGCCCCAGTGTGTGTCTCTGACCCAGTGTGTGTCTCAGCCCCAGTGTGTCGGCCTCATTCCTCCAAGCGCCAGTGTGTGTCTCAGCCCCAGTGTGTCGGCCTCATTCCTCCCAGCGCGAGTGTGTAACTCAGCCCCAGTGTGTCGGCCTCATTCCTCCCAGTGCCAGTGTGTGTTTCAGCCCCAGTGTGTCGGCCTCATTCCTCCCATCGCCAGTGTGTGTCCCAGCCCCAGTGTGTCGGCCTTATTCCTCACAGCAGCTGTGTGTATCTCAGCCCCAGTGTTTCGGCCTCATTCCTCCCAGTGCCAGTGTGTGTCTCAGCCCCATTGTGTTGACCTAATTCCTCCCAGCTCCAGTGTGTGTCTCAGCCCCAGTGTTTCGGCATCATTCCTCCCACCTCCAGTGTGTGCCTCAGCTCCAGTGTGTCGGCCTCATTCCTCCCAGTGTCAGTGTGTGCCCCAGCCCCAGTGTGTTGGCCTAATTCCTCCCAGCTCCAGTGTGTGTCTCAGCCCGTGTTTCGGGCTCATTCCTCCCAGTGCCAGTGTGTGTTTCAGCCCCAGTGTGTCGGCGTCATTCCTCCCAGAGTCAGTGTGTGTCTCAGCCCCAGTGTGTCGGCCTCATTCCACCCAGCGCCAGTGTGTGTCTCAGGCCCAGTGTGTCGGCCTCATTCCTCCCAGCACCAGTGTGTGTCTCAGCCTGAGTGTGTCAGCCTCATTCCTCCCAGTGCCAGTGTGTGTCTCCGCCCCAGTGTGTTGACCTAATTCCTCCCAGCGCCAGTGTGTGTCTCAGCCCCAGTGTGTCGGCCTCATTCCTCACCGCGCCAGCACCAGTGTCTGTCTCAGCCCCAGTGTGTCGGCCTCATTCTTCCCAGCACCAGTGTGTGTCTCAGCCCCATTCCCCCCAGACCCAGTGTATGTCTCAGCCCCTGTGTGCCCTAGCCCCAGTGTGTGTCTCAGCCCCAGTGTGTGTCTCAGTCCCATTGTGTCGGCCTCATTCCTCCAAGCGCCAGTGTGTGTCTCAGCCCCAGTGTGTCGGCCTCATTCCTCCCAGCGCGAGTGTGTAACTCAGCCCCAGTGTGTCGGCCTCATTCCTCCCAGTGCCAGTGTGTGTCTCAGCCCCAGTGTGTCGGCCTAATTCCTCCCAGCACCAGTGTGTGTCTCAGCCCCATTCCCCTCAGACCCAGTGTATGTCTCAGCCCCAGTGTGCCCTAGCCCCAGTGTGTGTCTCTGCCCCAGTGTGTGTCTCAGCCCCAGTGTGTCGGCCTCATTCCTCCAAGCGCCAGTGTGTGTCTCAGCCCCAGTGTGTCGGCCTCATTCCTCACCGCGCCAGCACCAGTGTCTGTCTCAGCCCCAGTGTGTCGGCCTAATTCCTCCCAGCACCAGTGTGTGTCTCAGCCCCATTCCCCTCAGACCCAGTGTATGTCTCAGCCCCAGTGTGCCCTAGCCCCAGTGTGTGTCTCTGCCCCAGTGTGTGTCTCAGCCCCAGTGTGTCGGCATCATTCCTCCCACCTCCAGTGTGTGCCTCAGCTCCAGTGTGTCGGCCTCATTCCTCCCAGTGTCAGTGTGTGCCCCAGCCCCAGTGTGTTGGCCTAATTCCTCCCAGCTCCAGTGTGTGTCTCAGCCCATGTTTCGGGCTCATTCCTCCCAGTGCCAGTGTGTGTTTCAGCCCCAGTGTGTCGGCGTCATTCCTCCCAGAGTCAGTGTGTGTCTCAGCCCCAGTGTGTCGGCCTCATTCCACCCAGCGCCAGTGTGTGTCTCAGGCCCAGTGTGTCGGCCTCATTCCTCCCAGCACCAGTGTGTGTCTCAGCCTGAGTGTGTCAGCCTCATTCCTCCCAGTGCCAGTGTGTGTCTCCGCCCCAGTGTGTTGACCTAATTCCTCCCAGCGCCAGTGTGTGTCTCAGCCCCAGTGTGTCGGCCTCATTCCTCACCGCGCCAGCACCAGTGTCTGTCTCAGCCCCAGTGTGTCGGCCTCATTCTTCCCAGCACCAGTGTGTGTCTCAGCCCCATTCCCCCCAGACCCAGTGTATGTCTCAGCCCCTGTGTGCCCTAGCCCCCAGTGTGTGTCTCAGCCCCAGTGTGTGTCTCAGTCCCATTGTGTCGGCCTCATTCCTCCAAGCGCCAGTGTGTGTCTCAGCCCCAGTGTGTCGGCCTCATTCCTCCCAGCGCGAGTGTGTAACTCAGCCCCAGTGTGTCGGCCTCATTCCTCCCAGTGCCAGTGTGTGTCTCAGCCCCAGTGTGTCGGCCTAATTCCTCCCAGCACCAGTGTGTGTCTCAGCCCCATTCCCCTCAGACCCAGTGTATGTCTCAGCCCCAGTGTGCCCTAGCCCCAGTGTGTGTCTCTGCCCCAGTGTGTGTCTCAGCCCCAGTGTGTCGGCCTCATTCCTCCAAGCGCCAGTGTGTGTCTCAGCCCCAGTGTGTCGGCCTCATTCCTCACCGCGCCAGCACCAGTGTCTGTCTCAGCCCCAGTGTGTCGGCCTCATTCTTCCCAGCACCAGTGTGTGTCTCAGCCCCATTCCCCCCAGACCCAGTGTATGTCTCAGCCCCAGTGTGCCCTAGCCCCAGTGTGTGTCTCAGCCCCAGTGTGTGTCTCAGTCCCAGTGTGTCGGCCTCATTCCTCCAAGCGCCAGTGTGTGTCTCAGCCCCAGTGTGTCGGCCTCATTCCTCCCAGCGCCAGTGTGTGTCTCAGCCCCAGTGTGTCGGCCTAATTCCTCCCAGCACCAGTGTGTGTCTCAGCCCCATTCCCCTCAGACCCAGTGTATGTCTCAGCCCCAGTGTGCCCTAGCCCCAGTGTGTGTCTCTGCCCCAGTGTGTGTCTCAGCCCCAGTGTGTCGGCCTCATTCCTCCAAGCGCCAGTGTGTGTCTCAGCCCCAGTGTGTCGGCCTCATTCCTCACCGCGCCAGCACCAGTGTCTGTCTCAGCCCCAGTGTGTCGGCCTCATTCTTCCCAGCACCAGTGTGTGTCTCAGCCCCATTCCCCCCAGACCCAGTGTATTTCTCAGCCCCAGTGTGCCCTAGCCCCAGTGTGTGTCTCAGCCCCAGTGTGTGTCTCAGTCCCAGTGTGTCGGCCTCATTCCTCCAAGCGCCAGTGTGTGTCTCAGCCCCAGTGTGTCGGCCTCATTCCTCCCAGCGCCAGTGTGTGTCTAAGCCCCAGTGTGTCGGCCTAATTCCTCCCAGCACCAGTGTGTGTCTCAGCCCCATTCCCCTCAGACCCAGTGTATGTCTCAGCCCCAGTGTGCCCTAGCCCCAGTGTGTGTCTCTGACCCAGTGTGTGTCTCAGCCCCAGTGTGTCGGCCTCATTCCTCCAAGCGCCAGTGTGTGTCTCAGCCCCAGTGTGTCGGCCTCATTCCTCCCAGTGCGAGTGTGTAACTCAGCCCCAGTGTGTCGGCCTCATTCCTCCCAGTGCCAGTGTGTGTTTCAGCCCCAGTGTGTCGGCCTCATTCCTCCCATCGCCAGTGTGTGTCCCAGCCCCAGTGTGTCGGCCTTATTCCTCACAGCAGCTGTGTGTATCTCAGCCCCAGTGTTTCGGCCTCATTCCTCCCAGTGCCAGTGTGTGTCTCAGCCCCATTGTGTTGACCTAATTCCTCCCAGCTCCAGTGTGTGTCTCAGCCCCAGTGTTTCGGCATCATTCCTCCCACCTCCAGTGTGTGCCTCAGCTCCAGTGTGTCGGCCTCATTCCTCCCAGTGTCAGTGTGTGCCCCAGCCCCAGTGTGTTGGCCTAATTCCTCCCAGCTCCAGTGTGTGTCTCAGCCCGTGTTTCGGGCTCATTCCTCCCAGTGCCAGTGTGTGTTTCAGCCCCAGTGTGTCGGCGTCATTCCTCCCAGAGTCAGTGTGTGTCTCAGCCCCAGTGTGTCGGCCTCATTCCACCCAGCGCCAGTGTGTGTCTCAGGCCCAGTGTGTCGGCCTCATTCCTCCCAGCACCAGTGTGTGTCTCAGCCTGAGTGTGTCAGCCTCATTCCTCCCAGTGCCAGTGTGTGTCTCCGCCCCAGTGTGTTGACCTAATTCCTCCCAGCGCCAGTGTGTGTCTCAGCCCCAGTGTGTCGGCCTCATTCCTCACCGCGCCAGCACCAGTGTCTGTCTCAGCCCCAGTGTGTCGGCCTCATTCTTCCCAGCACCAGTGTGTGTCTCAGCCCCATTCCCCCCAGACCCAGTGTATGTCTCAGCCCCTGTGTGCCCTAGCCCCAGTGTGTGTCTCAGCCCCAGTGTGTGTCTCAGTCCCATTGTGTCGGCCTCATTCCTCCAAGCGCCAGTGTGTGTCTCAGCCCCAGTGTGTCGGCCTCATTCCTCCCAGCGCGAGTGTGTAACTCAGCCCCAGTGTGTCGGCCTCATTCCTCCCAGTGCCAGTGTGTGTCTCAGCCCCAGTGTGTCGGCCTAATTCCTCCCAGCACCAGTGTGTGTCTCAGCCCCATTCCCCTCAGACCCAGTGTATGTCTCAGCCCCAGTGTGCCCTAGCCCCAGTGTGTGTCTCTGCCCCAGTGTGTGTCTCAGCCCCAGTGTGTCGGCCTCATTCCTCCAAGCGCCAGTGTGTGTCTCAGCCCCAGTGTGTCGGCCTCATTCCTCACCGCGCCAGCACCAGTGTCTGTCTCAGCCCCAGTGTGTCGGCCTCATTCTTCCCAGCACCAGTGTGTGTCTCAGCCCCATTCCCCCCAGACCCAGTGTATGTCTCAGCCCCAGTGTGCCCTAGCCCCAGTGTGTGTCTCAGCCCCAGTGTGTGTCTCAGTCCCAGTGTGTCGGCCTCATTCCTCCAAGCGCCAGTGTGTGTCTCAGCCCCAGTGTGTCGGCCTCATTCCTCCCAGCGCCAGTGTGTGTCTCAGCCCCAGTGTGTCGGCCTAATTCCTCCCAGCACCAGTGTGTGTCTCAGCCCCATTCCCCTCAGACCCAGTGTATGTCTCAGCCCCAGTGTGCCCTAGCCCCAGTGTGTGTCTCTGCCCCAGTGTGTGTCTCAGCCCCAGTGTGTCGGCCTCATTCCTCCAAGCGCCAGTGTGTGTCTCAGCCCCAGTGTGTCGGCCTCATTCCTCCCAGCGCGAGTGTGTAACTCAGCCCAAGTTTTTCGGCCTCATTCCTCCCAGTGACAGTGTGTGTTTCAGCCCCAGTGTGTCGGCCTCATTCCTCCCATCGCCAGTGTGTGTCTCAGCCCCAGTGTGTTGGCCTCATTCCTCCAAGAGTCAGTGTGTGTCCCAGCCCTAGTGTGTCAGCCTTTTTCCTCACAGCAGCTGTGTGTATCTCAGCCCCAGTGTTTCGGCCTCATTCCTCCCAGTGCCAGTGTGTGTCTCCGCCCCATTGTGTTGACCTAATTCCTCCCAGCTCCAGTGTGTGTCTCAGCCCCAGTGTTTCGGCATCATTCCTCCCAGCTCCAGTGTGTGCCTCAGCTCCAGTGTGTCGGCCTCATTCCTCCCAGTGTCAGTGTGTGCCCCAGCCCCAGTGTGTTGGCCTAATTCCTCCCAGCTCCAGTGTGTGTCTCAGCCCCAGTGTTTCGGCCTCATTCCTCCCAGTGCCAGTGTGTGTTTCAGCCCCAGTGTGTCGGCGTCATTCCTCCCAGAGTCAGTGTGTGTCTCAGCCCCAGTGTGTCGGCCTCATTCCACCCAGCGCCAGTGTGTGTCTCAGGCCCAGTGTGTCGGCCTCATTCCTCCCAGCACCAGTGTGTGTCTCAGCCTGAGTGTGTCAGCCTCATTCCTCCCAGTGCCAGTGTGTGTCTCCGCCCCAGTGTGTTGACCTAATTCCTCCCAGCTCCACTGTGTGTCTCAGCCCCAGTGTGTCAGCATCATTTCTCCCAGTGCCAGTGTGTGTCTCATCCAAAGTGTGTCGGCCTAATTCCTCCAAGCTCCAGGGTGTGTCTCATCCCCAGGGTGTCAACCTCATTCCTCCCAGCACCAGTGTGTGTCTCAGCCCCAGTGTGTCAGCCTCATTCCTCCCAGTGCCAGTGTGTGTCTCAGCCCCAGTGTGTCGGCCTATTTCCTCCCAGTGCAAGCACCAGTGTGTGTCTCAGCCCCAGTGTGTCGGCCTCATTCCACCCATCGCCAGTGTGTGTCTCAGCCCCAGTGTGTCGGCCTCATTCCTCCCAGTGTCAGTGTGTGTCCCAGCCCCAGTGTTTCGGCCTTATTCCTCCCAGCTTCAGTGTGTATCTCAGCCCCAGTGTTTCGGCCTCATTCCTCCCAGCGCCAGTGTGTGTCTCAGCCCCATTGTGTTGACCTAATTCCTCCCAGCTCCAGTGTGTGCCTCAGCTCCAGTGTGTCGGCCTCATTCCTCCCAGTGTCAGTGTGTGTCTCAGCCCCAGTGTGTCGGCCTAATTCTTCCCATCTCCAGTGTGTGTCTCATACCCAGTGTGTCAGCCTCAATCCTCCCAGCACCAGTGTGTGTCTCAGCCCCAGTGTGTCTGCCTCATTCCTCCCAGCGCCAGTGTGTGTCTCAGCCCCATTCCCCCCAGACCCAGTGTATGTCTCAGCCCCAGTGTGCCCTAGCCCCAGTGTGTGTCTCAGCCCCAGTGTGTCGGCCTCATTCCTCCAAGCGCCAGTGTGTGTCTCAGCCCCAGTGTGTCGGCCTCATTCCTCCCAGCGCGAGTGTGTAACTCAGCCCCAGTGTGTCGGCCTCATTCATCCCAGTGCCAGTGTGTGTCTCAGCCCCAGTGTGTCGGCCTAATTCCTCCCAGCACCAGTGTGTGTCTCAGCCCCAGTGTGTCGGCCTCATTCTTCCCAGCACCAGTGTTTGTCTCAGCCCCATTCCCCTCAGACCCAGTGTATGTCTCAGCCCCAGTGTGCCCTAGCCCTAGTGTGTGTCTCAGCCCCAGTGTGTGTCTCAGCCTCAGTGTTTCGGCCTCATTCCTCCCAGTGCCAGTGTGTGTCTCAGCCCCATTGTGTTGACCTAATTCCTCCCAGCTCCAGTGTGTGTCTCAGCCCCAGTGTGTCGGCATCATTCCTCCCAGCTCCAGTGTGTGCCTCAGCTCCAGTGTGTCGGCCTCATTCCTCCCAGTGTCAGTGTGTGTCTCAGCCCCAGTGTGTCGGCCTAATTCCTCCCATCTCCAGTGTGTGTCTCATACCCAGTGTGTCAGCCTCATTCCTCCCAGCACCAGTGTGTGTCTCAGCCCCAGTGTGTTGGCCTCATTCCTCCCAGCGCCAGTGTGTGTCTCAGCCCCAGTGTGTCGGCCTCATTCCTCACCGCGCCAGCACCAGTGTCTGTCTCAGCCCCAGTGTGTCGGCCTCATTCTTCCCAGCACCAGTGTGTGTCTCAGCCCCATTCCCCCCAGACCCAGTGTATGTCTCAGCCCCAGTGTGCCCTAGCCCCAGTGTGTGTCTCAGCCCCAGTGTGTGTCTCAGTCCCATTGTGTCGGCCTTATTCCTCCAAGCGCCAGTGTGTGTCTCAGCCCCAGTGTGTCGGCCTCATTCCTCCCAGCGCGAGTGTGTAACTCAGCCCCAGTGTGTCGGCCTCATTCCTCCCAGTGCCAGTGTGTGTCTCAGCCCCAGTGTGTCGGCCTAATTCCTCCCAGCACCAGTGTGTGTCTCAGCCCCATTCCCCTCAGACCCAGTGTATGTCTCAGCCCCAGTGTGCCCTAGCCCCAGTGTGTGTCTCTGCCCCAGTGTGTGTCTCAGCCCCAGTGTGTCGGCCTCATTCCTCCAAGAGCCAGTGTGTGTCTCAGCCCCAGTGTGTCGGCCTCATTCCTCACTGCGCCAGCACCAGTGTCTGTCTCAGCCCCAGTGTGTCGGCCTCATTCTTCCCAGCACCAGTGTGTGTCTCAGCCCCATTCCCCCCAGACCCAGTGTATGTCTCAGCCCCAGTGTGCTCTAGCCCCAGTGTGTGTCTCAGCCCCAGTGTGTGTCTCAGTCCCAGTGTGTCGGCCTCATTCCTCCAAGCGCCAGTGTGTGTCTCAGCCCCAGTGTGTCGGCCTCATTCCTCCCAGCGCCAGTGTGTGTCTAAGCCCCAGTGTGTCGGCCTAATTCCTCCCAGCACCAGTGTGTGTCTCAGCCCCATTCCCCTCAGACCCAGTGTATGTCTCAGCCCCAGTGTGCCCTAGCCCCAGTGTGTGTCTCTGACCCAGTGTGTGTCTCAGCCCCAGTGTGTCGGCCTCATTCCTCCAAGCGCCAGTGTGTGTCTCAGCCCCAGTGTGTCGGCCTCATTCCTCCCAGCGCGAGTGTGTAACTCAGCCCCAGTGTGTCGGCCTCATTCCTCCCAGTGCCAGTGTGTGTTTCAGCCCCAGTGTGTCGGCCTCATTCCTCCCATCGCCAGTGTGTGTCCCAGCCCCAGTGTGTCGGCCTTATTCCTCACAGCAGCTGTGTGTATCTCAGCCCCAGTGTTTCGACCTCATTCCTCCCAGTGCCAGTGTGTGTCTCAGCCCCATTGTGTTGACCTAATTCCTCCCAGCTCCAGTGTGTGTCTCAGCCCCAGTGTTTCGGCATCATTCCTCCCACCTCCAGTGTGTGCCTCAGCTCCAGTGTGTCGGCCTCATTCCTCCCAGTGTCAGTGTGTGCCCCAGCCCCAGTGTGTTGGCCTAATTCCTCCCAGCTCCAGTGTGTGTCTCAGCCCGTGTTTCGGGCTCATTCCTCCCAGTGCCAGTGTGTGTTTCAGCCCCAGTGTGTCGGCGTCATTCCTCCCAGAGTCAGTGTGTGTCTCAGCCCCAGTGTGTCGGCCTCATTCCACCCAGCGCCAGTGTGTGTCTCAGGCCCAGTGTGTCGGCCTCATTCCTCCCAGCACCAGTGTGTGTCTCAGCCTGAGTGTGTCAGCCTCATTCCTCCCAGTGCCAGTGTGTGTCTCCGCCCCAGTGTGTTGACCTAATTCCTCCCAGCGCCAGTGTGTGTCTCAGCCCCAGTGTGTCGGCCTCATTCCTCACCGCGCCAGCACCAGTGTCTGTCTCAGCCCCAGTGTGTCGGCCTCATTCTTCCCAGCACCAGTGTGTGTCTCAGCCCCATTCCCCCCAGACCCAGTGTATGTCTCAGCCCCTGTGTGCCCTAGCCCCAGTGTGTGTCTCAGCCCCAGTGTGTGTCTCAGTCCCATTGTGTCGGCCTCATTCCTCCAAGCGCCAGTGTGTGTCTCAGCCCCAGTGTGTCGGCCTCATTCCTCCCAGCGCAAGTGTGTAACTCAGCCCCAGTGTGTCGGCCTCATTCCTCCCAGTGCCAGTGTGTGTCTCAGCCCCAGTGTGTCGGCCTAATTCCTCCCAGCACCAGTGTGTGTCTCAGCCCCATTCCCCTCAGACCCAGTGTATGTCTCAGCCCCAGTGTGCCCTAGCCCCAGTGTGTGTCTCTGCCCCAGTGTGTGTCTCAGCCCCAGTGTGTCGGCCTCATTCCTCCAAGCGCCAGTGTGTGTCTCAGCCCCAGTGTGTCGGCCTCATTCCTCACCGCGCCAGCACCAGTGTCTGTCTCAGCCCCAGTGTGTCGGCCTCATTCTTCCCAGCACCAGTGTGTGTCTCAGCCCCATTCCCCCCAGACCCAGTGTATGTCTCAGCCCCAGTGTGCCCTAGCCCCAGTGTGTGTCTCAGCCCCAGTGTGTGTCTCAGTCCCAGTGTGTCGGCCTCATTCCTCCAAGCGCCAGTGTGTGTCTCAGCCCCAGTGTGTCGGCCTCATTCCTCCCAGCGCCAGTGTGTGTCTCAGCCCCAGTGTGTCGGCCTAATTCCTCCCAGCACCAGTGTGTGTCTCAGCCCCATTCCCCTCAGACCCAGTGTATGTCGCAGCCCCAGTTTGCCCTAGCCCCAGTGTGTGTCTCTGCCCCAGTGTGTGTCTCAGCCCCAGTGTGTCGGCCTCATTCCTCCAAGCGCCAGTGTGTGTCTCAGCCCCAGTGTGTCGGCCTCATTCCTCCCAGCGCTAGTGTGTAACTCAGCCCAAGTTTTTCGGCCTCATTCCTCCCAGTGACAGTGTGTGTTTCAGCCCCAGTGTGTCGGCCTCATTCCTCCCATCGCCAGTGTGTGTTTCAGCCCCAGTGTGTTGGCCTCATTCCTCCAAGAGTCAGTGTGTGTCCCAGCCCTAGTGTGTCGGCCTTTTTCCTCACAGCAGCTGTGTGTATCTCAGCCCCAGTGTTTCGGCCTCATTCCTCCCAGTGCCAGTGTGTGTCTCCGCCCCATTGTGTTGACCTAATTCCTCCCAGCTCCAGTGTGTGTCTCAGCCCCAGTGTTTCGGCATCATTCCTCCCAGCTCCAGTGTGTGCCTCAGCTCCAGTGTGTCGGCCTCATTCCTCCCAGTGTCAGTGTGTGCCCCAGCCCCAGTGTGTTGGCCTAATTCCTCCCAGCTCCAGTGTGTGTCTCAGCCCCAGTGTTTCGGCCTCATTCCTCCCAGTGCCAGTGTGTGTTTCAGCCCCAGTGTGTCGGCGTCATTCCTCCCAGAGTCAGTGTGTGTCTCAGCCCCAGTGTGTCGGCCTCATTCCACCCAGCGCCAGTGTGTGTCTCAGGCCCAGTGTGTCGGCCTCATTCCTCCCAGCACCAGTGTGTGTCTCAGCCTGAGTGTGTCAGCCTCATTCCTCCCAGTGCCAGTGTGTGTCTCCGCCCCAGTGTGTTGACCTAATTCCTCCCAGCTCCACTGTGTGTCTCAGCCCCAGTGTGTCAGCATCATTTCTCCCAGTGCCAGTGTGTGTCTCATCCAAAGTGTGTCGGCCTAATTCCTCCAAGCTCCAGGGTGTGTCTCATCCCCAGGGTGTCAACCTCATTCCTCCCAGCACCAGTGTGTGTCTCAGCCCCAGTGTGTCAGCCTCATTCCTCCCAGTGCCAGTGTGTGTCTCAGCCCCAGTGTGTCGGCCTATTTCCTCCCAGTGCAAGCACCAGTGTGTGTCTCAGCCCCAGTGTGTCGGCCTCATTCCACCCATCGCCAGTGTGTGTCTCAGCCCCAGTGTGTCGGCCTCATTCCTCCCAGTGTCAGTGTGTGTCCCAGCCCCAGTGTTTCGGCCTTATTCCTCCCAGCTTCAGTGTGTATCTCAGCCCCAGTGTTTCGGCCTCATTCCTCCCAGCGCCAGTGTGTGTCTCAGCCCCATTGTGTTGACCTAATTCCTCCCAGCTCCAGTGTGTGCCTCAGCTCCAGTGTGTCGGCCTCATTCCTCCCAGTGTCAGTGTGTGTCTCAGCCCCAGTGTGTCGGCCTAATTCTTCCCATCTCCAGTGTGTGTCTCATACCCAGTGTGTCAGCCTCAATCCTCCCAGCACCAGTGTGTGTCTCAGCCCCAGTGTGTCTGCCTCATTCCTCCCAGCGCCAGTGTGTGTCTCAGCCCCATTCCCCCCAGACCCAGTGTATGTCTCAGCCCCAGTGTGCCCTAGCCCCAGTGTGTGTCTCAGCCCCAGTGTGTCGGCCTCATTCCTCCAAGCGCCAGTGTGTGTCTCAGCCCCAGTGTGTCGGCCTCATTCCTCCCAGCACGAGTGTGTAACTCAGCCCCAGTGTGTCGGCCTCATTCATCCCAGTGCCAGTGTGTGTCTCAGCCCCAGTGTGTCGGCCTAATTCCTCCCAGCACCAGTGTGTGTCTCAGCCCCAGTGTGTCTGCCTCATTCCTCCCAGCACCAGTGTGTGTCTCAGCCTGAGTGTGTCAGCCTCATTCCTCCCAGTGCCAGTGTGTGTCTCCGCCCCAGTGTGTTGACCTAATTCCTCCCAGCACCAGTGTGTGTCTCAGCCCCATTCCCCTCAGACCCAGTGTATGTCTCAGCCCCAGTGTGTGTCTCAGCCCCAGTGTACCCTTGCCCCAGTGTGTCTCAGCCCCAGTGTGTCGGCCTCATTCCTCCCAGCGCCAGTATGTGTCTCAGCCCCACTGTGTCGGCCTCATTCCTCCCAGTGTCAGTGTGTGTCCCAGCCCCAGTGTGTCGGCCTCATTCCACCAAGCTCCAGTGTGTGTCTCAGCCCCAGTGTTTCGGCCTCATTCCTCCCAGTGCCTGTGTGTGTCTCAGCCCCAGTGTGTCAGCCTCATTCCTCCCATCGCCAGTGTGTGTCTCAGCCCCAGTGTGTTGGCCTCATTCCTCCCAGTGTCAGTGTGTGTACCAGCCCCAGTGTGTCGGCCTTATTCCTCCCAGCTTCAGTGTGTATCTCAGCCACAGTGTTTCGGCCTCATTCCTCCCAGTGCCAGTGTGTGTCTCAGCCCCATTGTGTTGACCTAATTCCTCCCAGGTCCAGTGTGTGTCTCAGCCCCAGTGTGTCGACATCATTCCTCCCAGCTCCAGTGTGTGCCTCAGCTCCAGTGTCTCGGCCTCATTCCTCCCAGTGTCAGTGTGTGTCTCAGCCCCAGTGTGTCGGCCTAATTCCTCCCATCTCCAGTGTGTGTCTCATACCCAGTGTGTCAGCCTCATTCCTCCCAGCACCAGTGTGTGTCTCAGCCCCAGTGTGTCGGCCTCATTCCTCCCAGCGCCAGTGTGTGTCTCAGCCCCAGTGTGTCGGCCTCATTCCTCCCAGCGCCATCACCAGTGTCTGTCTCAGCCCCAGTGTGTCGGCCTCATTCTTCCCAGCACCAGTGTGTGTCTCTGCCCCATTCCCCCCAGACCCAGTGTATGTCTCAGCCCCAGTGTGTTTCTCAGCCCCAGTGTGTCGGCCTCATTCCTCCAAGCGCCAGTGTGTGTCTCAGCCCCAGTGTGTCGGCCTCATTCCTCCCAGTGCCAGTGTGTGTCTCAACCCCGGTGTGTCGGCCTAATTCCTCCCAGCACCAGTGTGTGTCTCAGCCCCATTCCCCTCAGACCCAGTGTATGTCTCAGCCCCAGTGTGTGTCTCAGCCCCAGTGTACCCTTGCCCCAGTGTGTCTCAGCCCCAGTGTGTCGGCCTCATTCCTCCCAGCGCCAGTATGTGTCTCAGCCCCACTGTGTCGGCCTCATTCCTCCCAGTGTCAGTGTGTGTCCCAGCCCCAGTGTGTCGGCCTCATTCCACCAAGCTCCAGTGTGTGTCTCAGCCCCAGTGTTTCGGCCTCATTCCTCCCACTGCCTGTGTGTGTCTCAGCCCCAGTGTGTCGGCCTCATTCCTCCCATCGCCAGTGTGTGTCTCAGCCCCAGTGTGTCGGCCTAATTCCTCCCAGCACCAGTGTGTGTCTCAGCCCCATTCCCCTCAGACCCAGTGTATGTCTCAGCCCCAGTGTGCCCTAGCCCCAGTGTGTGTCTCTGCCCCAGTGTGTGTCTCAGCCCCAGTGTGTCGGCCTCATTCCTCCAAGCGCCAGTGTGTGTCTCAGCCCCAGTGTGTCGGCCTCATTCCTCCCAGCGCGAGTGTGTAACTCAGCCCCAGTGTGTCGGCCTCATTCCTCCCAGTGCCAGTGTGTGTTTCAGCCCCAGTGTGTCGGCCTCATTCCTCCCATCGCCAGTGTGTGTCTCAGCCCCAGTGTGTTGGCCTCATTCCTCCAAGAGTCAGTGTGTGTCCCAGCCCCAGTGTGTCGGCCTTATTCCTCACAGCAGCTGTGTGTATCTCAGCCCCAGTGTTTCGGCCTCATTCCTCCCAGTGCCAGTGTGTGTCTCAGCCCCATTGTGTTGACCTAATTCCTCCCAGCTCCAGTGTGTGTCTCAGCCCCAGTGTTTCGGCATCATTCCTCCCACCTCCAGTGTGTGCCTCAGCTCCAGTGTGTCGGCCTCATTCCTCCCAGTGTCAGTGTGTGCCCCAGCCCCAGTGTGTTGGCCTAATTCCTCCCAGCTCCAGTGTGTGTCTCAGCCCCAGTGTTTCGGCCTCATTCCTCCCAGTGCCAGTGTGTGTTTCAGCCCCAGTGTGTCGGCGTCATTCCTCCCAGAGTCAGTGTGTGTCTCAGCCCCAGTGTGTCGGCCTCATTCCACCCAGCGCCAGTGTGTGTCTCAGGCCCAGTGTGTCGGCCTCATTCCTCCCAGCACCAGTGTGTGTCTCAGCCCCAGTGTGTCAGCCTCATTCCTCCCAGTGCCAGTGTGTGTCTCCGCCCCAGTGTGTTGACCTAATTCCTCCCAGCTCCACTGTGTGTCTCAGCCCCAGTGTGTCAGCATCATTTCTCCCAGTGCCAGGGTGTGTCTCATCCAAAGTGTGTCGGCCTAATTCCTCCAAGCTCCAGGGTGTGTCTCATCCTCAGGGTGTCAACCTCATTCCTCCCAGCACCAGTGTGTGTCTCAGCCCCAGTGTGTCAGCCTCATTCCTCCCAGTGCCAGTGTGTGTCTCAGCCCCAGTGTGTCGGCCTATTTCCTCCCAGTGCAAGCACCAGTGTGTGTCTCAGCCCCAGTGTGTCGGCCTCATTCCACCCATCGCCAGTGTGTGTCTCAGCCCCAGTGTGTCGGCCTCATTCCTCCCAGTGTCAGTGTGTGTCCCAGCCCCAGTGTTTCGGCCTTATTCCTCCCAGCTTCAGTGTGTATCTCAGCCCCAGTGTTTCGGCCTCATTCCTCCCAGCGCCAGTGTGTGTCTCAGCCCCATTCCCCCCAGACCCAGTGTATGTCTCAGCCCCAGTGTGTTTCTCAGCCCCAGTGTGTCGGCCTCATTCCTCCAAGCGCCAGTGTGTGTCTCAGCCCCAGTGTGTCGGCCTCATTCCTCCCATTGCCAGTGTGTGTCTCAACCCCGGTGTGTCGGCCTCATTCTTCCCAGCACCAGTGTTTGTCTCAGCCCCATTCCCCTCAGACCCAGTGTATGTCTCAGCCCCAGTGTGCCCCAGCCCCAGTGTGTGTCTCAGCCCCAGTGTTTCGGCCTCATTCCTCCCAGTGCCAGTGTGTGTCTCAGCCCCATTGTGTTGACCTAATTCCTCCCAGCTCCAGTGTGTGTCTCAGCCCCAGTGCGTCGGCATCATTCCTCCCAGCTCCAGTGTGTGCCTCAGCTCCAGTGTGTCGGCCTCATTCCTCCCAGTGTCAGTGTGTGCCTCAGCCCCAGTGTGTCGGCCTAATTCCTCCCATCTCCAGTGTGTGTCTCATACCCAGTGTGTCAGCCTCATTCCTCCCAGCACCAGTGTGTGTCTCAGCCCCAGTGTGTTGGCCTCATTCCTCCCAGCGCCAGTGTGTGTCTCAGCCCCAGTGTGTCGGCCTCATTCCTCACCGCGCCAGCACCAGTGTCTGTCTCAGCCCCAGTGTGTCGGCCTCATTCTTCCCAGCACCAGTGTGTGTCTCAGCCCCATTCCCCCCAGACCCAGTGTATGTCTCAGCCCCAGTGTGCCCTAGCCCCAGTGTGTGTCTCAGCCCCAGTGTGTGTCTCAGTCCCATTGTGTCGGCCTCATTCCTCCAAGCGCCAGTGTGTGTCTCAGCCCCAGTGTGTCGGCCTCATTCCTCCCAGCGCGAGAGTGTAACTCAGCCCCAGTGTGTCGGCCTCATTCCTCCCAGTGCCAGTGTGTGTCTCAGCCCCAGTGTGTCGGCCTAATTCCTCCCAGCACCAGTGTGTGTCTCAGCCCCATTCCCCTCAGACCCAGTGTATGTCTCAGCCCCAGTGTGCCCTAGCCCCAGTGTGTGTCTCTGCCCCAGTGTGTGTCTCAGCCCCAGTGTGTTGGCCTCATTCCTCCAAGAGTCAGTGTGTGTCCCAGCCCCAGTGTGTCGGCCTTATTCCTCACAGCAGCTGTGTGTATCTCAGCCCCAGTGTTTCGGCCTCATTCCTCCCAGTGCCAGTGTGTGTCTCAGCCCCATTGTGTTGACCTAATTCCTCCCAGCTCCAGTGTGTGTCTCAGCCCCAGTGTTTCGGCATCATTCCTCCCAGCTCCAGTGTGTGCCTCAGCTCCAGTGTGTCGGCCTCATTCCTCCCAGTGTCAGTGTGTGCCCCAGCCCCAGTGTGTTGGCCTAATTCCTCCCAGCTCCAGTGTGTGTCTCAGCCCCAGTGTTTCGGCCTCATTCCTCCCAGTGCCAGTGTGTGTTTCAGCCCCAGTGTGTCGGCGTCATTCCTCCCAGAGTCAGTGTGTGTCTCAGCCCCAGTGTGTCGGCCTCATTCCACCCAGCGCCAGTGTGTGTCTCAGGCCCAGTGTGTCGGCCTCATTCCTCCCAGCACCAGTGTGTGTCTCAGCCTGAGTGTGTCAGCCTCATTCCTCCCAGTGCCAGTGTGTGTCTCCGCCCCAGTGTGTTGACCTAATTCCTCCCAGCTCCACTGTGTGTCTCAGCCCCAGTGTGTCAGCATCATTTCTCCCAGTGCCAGTGTGTGTCTCATCCAAAGTGTGTCGGCCTAATTCCTCCAAGCTCCAGGGTGTGTCTCATCCCCAGGGTGTCAACCTCATTCCTCCCAGCACCAGTGTGTGTCTCAGCCCCAGTGTGTCAGCCTCATTCCTCCCAGTGCCAGTGTGTGTCTCAGCCCCAGTGTGTCGGCCTATTTCCTCCCAGTGCAAGCACCAGTGTGTGTCTCAGCCCCAGTGTGTCGGCCTCATTCCACCCATCGCCAGTGTGTGTCTCAGCCCCAGTGTGTCGGCCTCATTCCTCCCAGTGTCAGTGTGTGTCCCAGCCCCAGTGTTTCGGCCTTATTCCTCCCAGCTTCAGTGTGTATCTCAGCCCCAGTGTTTCGGCCTCATTCCTCCCAGCGCCAGTGTGTGTCTCAGCCCCATTGTGTTGACCTAATTCCTCCCAGCTCCAGTGTGTGCCTCAGCTCCAGTGTGTCGGCCTCATTCCTCCCAGTGTCAGTGTGTGTCTCAGCCCCAGTGTGTCGGCCTAATTCTTCCCATCTCCAGTGTGTGTCTCATACCCAGTGTGTCAGCCTCAATCCTCCCAGCACCAGTGTGTGTCTCAGCCCCAGTGTGTCTGCCTCATTCCTCCCAGCGCCAGTGTGTGTCTCAGCCCCATTCCCCCCAGACCCAGTGTATGTCTCAGCCCCAGTGTGCCCTAGCCCCAGTGTGTGTCTCAGCCCCAGTGTGTCGGCCTCATTCCTCCAAGCGCCAGTGTGTGTCTCAGCCCCAGTGTGTCGGCCTCATTCCTCCCAGCACGAGTGTGTAACTCAGCCCCAGTGTGTCGGCCTCATTCATCCCAGTGCCAGTGTGTGTCTCAGCCCCAGTGTGTCGGCCTAATTCCTCCCAGCACCAGTGTGTGTCTCAGCCCCAGTGTGTCTGCCTCATTCCTCCCAGCACCAGTGTGTGTCTCAGCCTCAGTGTGTCAGCCTCATTCCTCCCAGTGCCAGTGTGTGTCTCCGCCCCAGTGTGTTGACCTAATTCCTCCCAGCACCAGTGTGTGTCTCAGCCCCATTCCCCTCAGACCCAGTGTATGTCTCAGCCCCAGTGTGTGTCTCAGCCCCAGTGTACCCTTGCCCCAGTGTGTCTCAGCCCCAGTGTGTCGGCCTCATTCCTCCCAGCGCCAGTATGTGTCTCAGCCCCACTGTGTCGGCCTCATTCCTCCCAGTGTCAGTGTGTGTCCCAGCCCCAGTGTGTCGGCCTCATTCCACCAAGCTCCAGTGTGTGTCTCAGCCCCAGTGTTTCGGCCTCATTCCTCCCAGTGCCTGTGTGTGTCTCAGCCCCAGTGTGTCAGCCTCATTCCTCCCATCGCCAGTGTGTGTCTCAGCTCCAGTGTCTCGGCCTCATTCCTCCCAGTGTCAGTGTGTGTCTCAGCCCCAGTGTGTCGGCCTAATTCCTCCCATCTCCAGTGTGTGTCTCATACCCAGTGTGTCAGCCTCATTCCTCCCAGCACCAGTGTGTGTCTCAGCCCCAGTGTGTCGGCCTCATTCCTCCCAGCGCCAGTGTGTGTCTCAGCCCCAGTGTGTCGGCCTCATTCCTCCCAGCGCCATCACCAGTGTCTGTCTCAGCCCCAGTGTGTTGACCTAATTCCTCCCAGCACCAGTGTGTGTCTCAGCCCCATTCCCCTCAGACCCAGTGTATGTCTCAGCCCCAGTGTGTGTCTCAGCCCCAGTGTACCCTTGCCCCAGTGTGTCTCAGCCCCAGTGTGTTGGCCTCATTCCTCCCAGTGTCAGTGTGTGTACCAGCCCCAGTGTGTCGGCCTTATTCCTCCCAGCTTCAGTGTGTATCTCAGCCACAGTGTTTCGGCCTCATTCCTCCCAGTGCCAGTGTGTGTCTCAGCCCCATTGTGTTGACCTAATTCCTCCCAGGTCCAGTGTGTGTCTCAGCCCCAGTGTGTCGACATCATTCCTCCCAGCTCCAGTGTGTGCCTCAGCTCCAGTGTCTCGGCCTCATTCCTCCCAGTGTCAGTGTGTGTCTCAGCCCCAGTGTGTCGGCCTAATTCCTCCCATCTCCAGTGTGTGTCTCATACCCAGTGTGTCAGCCTCATTCCTCCCAGCACCAGTGTGTGTCTCAGCCCCAGTGTGTCGGCCTCATTCCTCCCAGCGCCAGTGTGTGTCTCAGCCCCAGTGTGTTGGCCTCATTCCTCCCAGCGCCATCACCAGTGTCTGTCTCAGCCCCAGTGTGTCGGCCTCATTCTTCCCAGCACCAGTGTGTGTCTCTGCCCCATTCCCCCCAGACCCAGTGTATGTCTCAGCCCCAGTGTGTTTCTCAGCCCCAGTGTGTCGGCCTCATTCCTCCAAGCGCCAGTGTGTGTCTCAGCCCCAGTGTGTCGGCCTCATTCCTCCCAGTGCCAGTGTGTGTCTCAACCCCGGTGTGTCGGCCTAATTCCTCCCAGCACCAGTGTGTGTCTCAGCCCCATTCCCCTCAGACCCAGTGTATGTCTCAGCCCCAGTGTGTGTCTCAGCCCCAGTGTACCCTTGCCCCAGTGTGTCTCAGCCCCAGTGTGTCGGCCTCATTCCTCCCAGCGCCAGTATGTGTCTCAGCCCCACTGTGTCGGCCTCATTCCTCCCAGTGTCAGTGTGTGTCCCAGCCCCAGTGTGTCGGCCTCATTCCACCAAGCTCCAGTGTGTGTCTCAGCCCCAGTGTTTCGGCCTCATTCCTCCCAGTGCCTGTTTGTGTCTCAGCCCCAGTGTGTCGGCCTCATTCCTCCCATCGCCAGTGTGTGTCTCAGCCCCAGTGTGTCGGCCTAATTCCTCCCAGCACCAGTGTGTGTCTCAGCCCCATTCCCCTCAGACCCAGTGTATGTCTCAGCCCCAGTGTGCCCTAGCCCCAGTGTGTGTCTCTGCCCCAGTGTGTGTCTCAGCCCCAGTGTGTCGGCCTCATTCCTCCAAGCGCCAGTGTGTGTCTCAGCCCCAGTGTGTCGGCCTCATTCCTCCCAGCGCGAGTGTGTAACTCAGCCCCAGTGTGTCGGCCTCATTCCTCCCAGTGCCAGTGTGTGTTTCAGCCCCAGTGTGTCGGCCTCATTCCTCCCATCGCCAGTGTGTGTCTCAGCCCCAGTGTGTTGGCCTCATTCCTCCAAGAGTCAGTGTGTGTCCCAGCCCCAGTGTGTCGGCCTTATTCCTCACAGCAGCTGTGTGTATCTCAGCCCCAGTGTTTCGGCCTCATTCCTCCCAGTGCCAGTGTGTGTCTCAGCCCCATTGTGTTGACCTAATTCCTCCCAGCTCCAGTGTGTGTCTCAGCCCCAGTGTTTCGGCATCATTCCTCCCACCTCCAGTGTGTGCCTCAGCTCCAGTGTGTCGGCCTCATTCCTCCCAGTGTCAGTGTGTGCCCCAGCCCCAGTGTGTTGGCCTAATTCCTCCCAGCTCCAGTGTGTGTCTCAGCCCCAGTGTTTCGGCCTCATTCCTCCCAGTGCCAGTGTGTGTTTCAGCCCCAGTGTGTCGGCGTCATTCCTCCCAGAGTCAGTGTGTGTCTCAGCCCCAGTGTGTCGGCCTCATTCCACCCAGCGCCAGTGTGTGTCTCAGGCCCAGTGTGTCGGCCTCATTCCTCCCAGCACCAGTGTGTGTCTCAGCCCCAGTGTGTCAGCCTCATTCCTCCCAGTGCCAGTGTGTGTCTCCGCCCCAGTGTGTTGACCTAATTCCTCCCAGCTCCACTGTGTGTCTCAGCCCCAGTGTGTCAGCATCATTTCTCCCAGTGCCAGGGTGTGTCTCATCCAAAGTGTGTCGGCCTAATTCCTCCAAGCTCCAGGGTGTGTCTCATCCTCAGGGTGTCAACCTCATTCCTCCCAGCACCAGTGTGTGTCTCAGCCCCAGTGTGTCAGCCTCATTCCTCCCAGTGCCAGTGTGTGTCTCAGCCCCAGTGTGTCGGCCTATTTCCTCCCAGTGCAAGCACCAGTGTGTGTCTCAGCCCCAGTGTGTCGGCCTCATTCCACCCATCGCCAGTGTGTGTCTCAGCCCCAGTGTGTCGGCCTCATTCCTCCCAGTGTCAGTGTGTGTCCCAGCCCCAGTGTTTCGGCCTTATTCCTCCCAGCTTCAGTGTGTATCTCAGCCCCAGTGTTTCGGCCTCATTCCTCCCAGCGCCAGTGTGTGTCTCAGCCCCATTCCCCCCAGACCCAGTGTATGTCTCAGCCCCAGTGTGTTTCTCAGCCCCAGTGTGTCGGCCTCATTCCTCCAAGCGCCAGTGTGTGTCTCAGCCCCAGTGTGTCGGCCTCATTCCTCCCATTGCCAGTGTGTGTCTCAACCCCGGTGTGTCGGCCTCATTCTTCCCAGCACCAGTGTTTGTCTCAGCCCCATTCCCCTCAGACCCAGTGTATGTCTCAGCCCCAGTGTGCCCCAGCCCCAGTGTGTGTCTCAGCCCCAGTGTTTCGGCCTCATTCCTCCCAGTGCCAGTGTGTGTCTCAGCCCCATTGTGTTGACCTAATTCCTCCCAGCTCCAGTGTGTGTCTCAGCCCCAGTGCGTCGGCATCATTCCTCCCAGCTCCAGTGTGTGCCTCAGCTCCAGTGTGTCGGCCTCATTCCTCCCAGTGTCAGTGTGTGCCTCAGCCCCAGTGTGTCGGCCTAATTCCTCCCATCTCCAGTGTGTGTCTCATACCCAGTGTGTCAGCCTCATTCCTCCCAGCACCAGTGTGTGTCTCAGCCCCAGTGTGTTGGCCTCATTCCTCCCAGCGCCAGTGTGTGTCTCAGCCCCAGTGTGTCGGCCTCATTCCTCACCGCGCCAGCACCAGTGTCTGTCTCAGCCCCAGTGTGTCGGCCTCATTCTTCCCAGCACCAGTGTGTGTCTCAGCCCCATTCCCCCCAGACCCAGTGTATGTCTCAGCCCCAGTGTGCCCTAGCCCCAGTGTGTGTCTCAGCCCCAGTGTGTGTCTCAGTCCCATTGTGTCGGCCTCATTCCTCCAAGCGCCAGTGTGTGTCTCAGCCCCAGTGTGTCAGCCTCATTCCTCCCAGCGCGAGAGTGTAACTCAGCCCCAGTGTGTCGGCCTCATTCCTCCCAGTGCCAGTGTGTGTCTCAGCCCCAGTGTGTCGGCCTAATTCCTCCCAGCACCAGTGTGTGTCTCAGCCCCATTCCCCTCAGACCCAGTGTATGTCTCAGCCCCAGTGTGCCCTAGCCCCAGTGTGTGTCTCTGCCCCAGTGTGTGTCTCAGCCCCAGTGTGTTGGCCTCATTCCTCCAAGAGTCAGTGTGTGTCCCAGCCCCAGTGTGTCGGCCTTATTCCTCACAGCAGCTGTGTGTATCTCAGCCCCAGTGTTTCGGCCTCATTCCTCCCAGTGCCAGTGTGTGTCTCAGCCCCATTGTGTTGACCTAATTCCTCCCAGCTCCAGTGTGTGTCTCAGCCCCAGTGTTTCGGCATCATTCCTCCCAGCTCCAGTGTGTGCCTCAGCTCCAGTGTGTCGGCCTCATTCCTCCCAGTGTCAGTGTGTGCCCCAGCCCCAGTGTGTTGGCCTAATTCCTCCCAGCTCCAGTGTGTGTCTCAGCCCCAGTGTTTCGGCCTCATTCCTCCCAGTGCCAGTGTGTGTTTCAGCCCCAGTGTGTCGGCGTCATTCCTCCCAGAGTCAGTGTGTGTCTCAGCCCCAGTGTGTCGGCCTCATTCCACCCAGCGCCAGTGTGTGTCTCAGGCCCAGTGTGTCGGCCTCATTCCTCCCAGCACCAGTGTGTGTCTCAGCCCCAGTGTGTCAGCCTCATTCCTCCCAGTGCCAGTGTGTGTCTCCGCCCCAGTGTGTTGACCTAATTCCTCCCAGCTCCACTGTGTGTCTCAGCCCCAGTGTGTCAGCATCATTTCTCCCAGTGCCAGAGTGTGTCTCATCCAAAGTGTGTCGGCCTAATTCCTCCAAGCTCCAGGGTGTGTCTCATCCTCAGGGTGTCAACCTCATTCCTCCCAGCACCAGTGTGTGTCTCAGCCCCAGTGTGTCAGCCTCATTCCTCCCAGTGCCAGTGTGTGTCTCAGCCCCAGTGTGTCGGCCTATTTCCTCCCAGTGCAAGCACCAGTGTGTGTCTCAGCCCCAGTGTGTCGGCCTCATTCCACCCATCGCCAGTGTGTGTCTCAGTCCCAGTGTGTCGGCCTCATTCCTCCCAGTGTCAGTGTGTGTCCCAGCCCCAGTGTTTCGGCCTTATTCCTCCCAGCTTCAGTGTGTATCTCAGCCCCAGTGTTTCGGCTTCATTCCTCCCAGCGCCAGTGTGTGTCTCAGCCCCATTGTGTTGACCTAATTCCTCCCAGCTCCAGTGTGTGCCTCAGCTCCAGTGTGTCGGCCTCATTACTCGCAGTGTCAGTGTGTGTCTCAGCCCCAGTGTGTCGGCCTAATTCTTCCCATCTCCAGTGTGTGTCTCATACCCAGTGTGTTAGCCTCAATCCTCCCAGCACCAGTGTGTGTCTCAGCCCCAGTGTATCTGCCTCATTCCTCCCAGCGCCAGTGTGTGTCTCAGCCCCAGTGTGTCGGCCTCATTCCTCCCAGCGCCAGCACAAGTGTCTGTCTCAGCCCCAGTGTGTCGAACTCATTCTTCTCAGCACCAGTGTGTGTCTCAGCCCCATTCCCCCCAGACCCAGTGTATGTCTCAGCCCCAGTGTGCCCTAGCCCCAGTGTGTGTCTCAGCCCCAGTGTGTCGGCCTCATTCCTCCAAGCGCCAGTGTGTGTCTCAGCCCCAGTGTGTCGGCCTCATTCTTCCCAGCACCAGTGTGTGTCTCAGCCCCATTCCCCCCAGACCCAGTGTATGTCTCAGCCCCAGTGTGCCCTAGCCCCAGTGTGTGTCTCAGCCCCAGTGTGTGTCTCAGTCCCAGTGTGTCGGCCTCATTCCTCCAAGCGCCAGTGTGTGTTTCAGCCCCAGTGTGTCGGCCTCATTCCTCCCAGCGCGAGTGTGTAACTCAGCCCCAGTGTGTCGGCCTCATTCCTCCCAGTGCCAGTGTGTGTCTCAGCCCCAGTGTGTCGGCCTAATTCCTCCCAGCACCAGTGTGTGTCTCAGCCCCATTCCCCTCAGACCCAGTGTATGTCTCAGCCCCAGTGTGTGTCTCAGCCCCAGTGTACCCTTGCCCCAGTGTGTCTCAGCCCCAGTGTGTCGGCCTCATTCCTCCCAGCGCCAGTATGTGTCTCAGCCCCACTGTGTCGGCCTCATTCCTCCCAGTGTCAGTGTGTGTCCCAGCCCCAGTGTGTCGGCCTCATTCCACCAAGCTCCAGTGTGTGTCTCAGCCCCAGTGTTTCGGCCTCATTCCTCCCAGTGCCTGTGTGTGTCTCTGCCCCAGTGTGTCGGCCTCATTCCTCCCATCGCCAGTGTGTGTCTCAGCCCCAGTGTGTTGGCCTCATTCCTCCCAGTGTCAGTGTGTGTACCAGCCCCAGTGTGTCGGCCTTATTCCTCCCAGCTTCAGTGTGTATCTCAGCCACAGTGTTTCGGCCTCATTCCTCCCAGTGCCAGTGTGTGTCTCAGCCCCATTGTGTTGACCTAATTCCTCCCAGGTCCAGTGTGTGTCTCAGCCCCAGTGTGTCGACATCATTCCTCCCAGCTCCAGTGTGTGCCTCAGCTCCAGTGTCTCGGCCTCATTCCTCCCAGTGTCAGTGTGTGTCTCAGCCCCAGTGTGTCGGCCTAATTCCTCCCATCTCCAGTGTGTGTCTCATACCCAGTGTGTCAGCCTCATTCCTCCCAGCACCAGTGTGTGTCTCAGCCCCAGTGTGTCGGCCTCATTCCTCCCAGCGCCAGTGTGTGTCTCAGCCCCAGTGTGTCGGCCTCATTCCTCCCAGCGCCATCACCAGTGTCTGTCTCAGCCCCAGTGTGTCGGCCTCATTCTTCCCAGCACCAGTGTGTGCCTCTGCCCCATTCCCCCCAGACCCAGTGTATGTCTCAGCCCCAGTGTGTTTCTCAGCCCCAGTGTGTCGGCCTCATTCCTCCAAGCGCCAGTGTGTGTCTCAGCCCCAGTGTGTCGGCCTCATTCCTCCCAGTGCCAGTGTGTGTCTCAACCCCGGTGTGTCGGCCTAATTCCTCCCAGCACCAGTGTGTGTCTCAGCCCCATTCCCCTCAGACCCAGTGTATGTCTCAGCCCCAGTGTGTGTCTCAGCCCCAGTGTACCCTTGCCCCAGTGTGTCTCAGCCCCAGTGTGTCGGCCTCATTCCTCCCAGCGCCAGTATGTGTCTCAGCCCCACTGTGTCGGCCTCATTCCTCCCAGTGTCAGTGTGTGTCCCAGCCCCAGTGTGTCGGCCTCATTCCACCAAGCTCCAGTGTGTGTCTCAGCCCCAGTGTTTCGGCCTCATTCCTCCCAGTGCCTGTGTGTGTCTCAGCCCCAGTGTGTCGGCCTCATTCCTCCCATCGCCAGTGTGTGTCTCAGCCCCAGTGTGTTGGCCTCATTCCTCCCAGTGTCAGTGAGTGTACCAGCCCCAGTGTGTCGGCCTTATTCCTCCCAGCTTCAGTGTGTATCTCAGCCACAGTGTTTCGGCCTCATTCCTCCCAGTGCCAGTGTGTGTCTCAGCCCCATTGTGTTGACCTAATTCCTCCCAGGTCCAGTGTGTGTCTCAGCCCCAGTGTGTCGACATCATTCCTCCCAGCTCCAGTGTGTGCCTCAGCTCCAGTGTCTCGGCCTCATTCCTCCCATCTCCAGTGTGTGTCTCATACCCAGTGTGTCAGCCTCATTCCTCCCAGCACCAGTGTGTGTCTCAGCCCCAGTGTGTCGGCCTCATTCCTCCCAGCGCCAGTGTGTGTCTCAGCCCCAGTGTGTCGGCCTCATTCCTCCCAGCGCCATCACCAGTGTCTGTCTCAGCCCCAGTGTGTCGGCCTCATTCTTCCCAGCACCAGTGTGTGTCTCTGCCCCATTCCCCCCAGACCCAGTGTATGTCTCAGCCCCAGTGTGTTTCTCAGCCCCAGTGTGTCGGCCTCATTCCTCCAAGCGCCAGTGTGTGTCTCAGCCCCAGTGTGTCGGCCTCATTCCTCCCAGTGCCAGTGTGTGTCTCAACCCCGGTGTGTCGGCCTCATTCTTCCCAGCACCAGTGTTTGTCTCAGCCCCATTCCCCTCAGACCCAGTGTATGTCTCAGCCCCAGTGTGCCCTAGCCCCAGTGTGTGTCTCAGCCCCAGTGTGTGTCTCAGCCCCAGTGTTTCGGCCTCATTCCTCCCAGTGCCAGTGTGTGTCTCAGCCCCATTGTGTTGACCTAATTCCTCCCAGCTCCAGTGTGTGTCTCAGCCCCAGTGTGTCGGCTTCATTCCTCCCAGCGCCATCACCAGTGTCTGTCTCAGCCCCAGTGTGTCGGCCTCATTCTTCCAAGCACCAGTGTGTGTCTCAGCCCCATTCCCCCCAGACCCAGTGTATGTCTCAGCCCCAGTGTGTTTCTCAGCCCCAGTGTGTCGGCCTCATTCCTCCAAGCGCCAGTGTGTGTCTCAGCCCCAGTGTGTCGGCCTCATTCCTCCCAGTGCCAGTGTGTGTCTCAACCCCGGTGTGTCGGCCTCATTCTTCCCAGCACCAGTGTTTGTCTCAGCCCCATTCCCCTCAGACCCAGTGTATGTCTCAGCCCCAGTGTGCCCTAGCCCCAGTGTGTGTCTCAGCCCCAGTGTGTGTCTCAGCCCCAGTGTTTCGGCCTCATTCCTCCCAGTGCCAGTGTGTGTCTCAGCCCCATTGTGTTGACCTAATTCCTCCCAGCTCCAGTGTGTGTCTCAGCCCCAGTGCGTCGGCATCATTCCTCCCAGCTCCAGTGTTTGCCTCAGCTCCAGTGTGTCGGCCTCATTCCTCCCAGTGTCAGTGTGTGCCTCAGCCCCAGTGTGTCGGCCTAATTCCTCCCATCTCCAGTGTGTGTCTCATACCCAGTGTGTCAGCCTCATTCCTCCCAGCACCAGTGTGTGTCTCAGCCCCAGTGTGTTGGCCTCATTCCTCCCAGCGCCAGTGTGTGTCTCAGCCCCAGTGTGTCGGCCTCATTCCTCACCGCGCCAGCACCAGTGTCTGTCTCAGCCTCAGTGTGTCGGCCTCATTCTTCCCAGCACCAGTGTGTGTCTCAGCCCCATTCCCCCCAGACCCAGTGTATGTCTCAGCCCCAGTGTGCCCTAGCCCCAGTGTGTGTCTCAGTCCCATTGTGTCGGCCTTATTCCTCCAAGCGCCAGTGTGTGTCTCAGCCCCAGTGTGTCGGCCTCATTCCTCCCAGCGCGAGTGTGTAACTCAGCCCCAGTGTGTCGGCCTCATTCCTCCCAGTGCCAGTGTGTGTCTCAGCCCCAGTGTGTCGGCCTAATTCCTCCCAGCACCAGTGTGTGTCTCAGCCCCATTCCCCTCAGACCCAGTGTATGTCTCAGCCCCAGTGTGCCCTAGCCCCAGTGTGTGTCTCTGCCCCAGTGTGTGTCTCAGCCCCAGTGTGTCGGCCTCATTCCTCCAAGCGCCAGTGTGTGTCTCAGCCCCAGTGTGTCGGCCTCATTCCTCACTGCGCCAGCACCAGTGTCTGTCTCAGCCCCAGTGTGTCGGCCTCATTCTTCCCAGCACCAGTGTGTGTCTCAGCCCCATTCCCCCCAGACCCAGTGTATGTCTCAGCCCCAGTGTGCTCTAGCCCCAGTGTGTGTCTCAGCCCCAGTGTGTGTCTCAGTCCCAGTGTGTCGGCCTCATTCCTCCAAGCGCCAGTGTGTGTCTCAGCCCCAGTGTGTCGGCCTCATTCCTCCCAGCGCCAGTGTGTGTCTAAGCCCCAGTGTGTCGGCCTAATTCCTCCCAGCACCAGTGTGTGTCTCAGCCCCATTCCCCTCAGACCCAGTGTATGTCTCAGCCCCAGTGTGCCCTAGCCCCAGTGTGTGTCTCTGACCCAGTGTGTGTCTCAGCCCCAGTGTGTCGGCCTCATTCCTCCAAGCGCCAGTGTGTGTCTCAGCCCCAGTGTGTCGGCCTCATTCCTCCCAGCGCGAGTGTGTAACTCAGCCCCAGTGTGTCGGCCTCATTCCTCCCAGTGCCAGTGTGTGTTTCAGCCCCAGTGTGTCGGCCTCATTCCTCCCATCGCCAGTGTGTGTCCCAGCCCCAGTGTGTCGGCCTTATTCCTCACAGCAGCTGTGTGTATCTCAGCCCCAGTGTTTCGGCCTCATTCCTCCCAGTGCCAGTGTGTGTCTCAGCCCCATTGTGTTGACCTAATTCCTCCCAGCTCCAGTGTGTGTCTCAGCCCCAGTGTTTCGGCATCATTCCTCCCACCTCCAGTGTGTGCCTCAGCTCCAGTGTGTCGGCCTCATTCCTCCCAGTGTCAGTGTGTGCCCCAGCCCCAGTGTGTTGGCCTAATTCCTCCCAGCTCCAGTGTGTGTCTCAGCCCGTGTTTCGGGCTCATTCCTCCCAGTGCCAGTGTGTGTTTCAGCCCCAGTGTGTCGGCGTCATTCCTCCCAGAGTCAGTGTGTGTCTCAGCCCCAGTGTGTCGGCCTCATTCCACCCAGCGCCAGTGTGTGTCTCAGGCCCAGTGTGTCGGCCTCATTCCTCCCAGCACCAGTGTGTGTCTCAGCCTGAGTGTGTCAGCCTCATTCCTCCCAGTGCCAGTGTGTCTCTCCGCCCCAGTGTGTTGACCTAATTCCTCCCAGCGCCAGTGTGTGTCTCAGCCCCAGTGTGTCGGCCTCATTCCTCACCGCGCCAGCACCAGTGTCTGTCTCAGCCCCAGTGTGTCGGCCTCATTCTTCCCAGCACCAGTGTGTGTCTCAGCCCCATTCCCCCCAGACCCAGTGTATGTCTCAGCCCCTGTGTGCCCTAGCCCCAGTGTGTGTCTCAGCCCCAGTGTGTGTCTCAGTCCCATTGTGTCGGCCTCATTCCTCCAAGCGCCAGTGTGTGTCTCAGCCCCAGTGTGTCGGCCTCATTCCTCCCAGCGCGAGTGTGTAACTCAGCCCCAGTGTGTCGGCCTCATTCCTCCCAGTGCCAGTGTGTGTCTCAGCCCCAGTGTGTCGGCCTAATTCCTCCCAGCACCAGTGTGTGTCTCAGCCCCATTCCCCTCAGACCCAGTGTATGTCTCAGCCCCAGTGTGCCCTAGCCCCAGTGTGTGTCTCTGCCCCAGTGTGTGTCTCAGCCCCAGTGTGTCGGCCTCATTCCTCCAAGCGCCAGTGTGTGTCTCAGCCCCAGTGTGTCGGCCTCATTCCTCACCGCGCCAGCACCAGTGTCTGTCTCAGCCCCAGTGTGTCGGCCTCATTCTTCCCAGCACCAGTGTGTGTCTCAGCCCCATTCCCCCCAGACCCAGTGTATGTCTCAGCCCCAGTGTGCCCTAGCCCCAGTGTGTGTCTCAGCCCCAGTGTGTGTCTCAGTCCCAGTGTGTCGGCCTCATTCCTCCAAGCGCCAGTGTGTGTCTCAGCCCCAGTGTGTCGGCCTCATTCCTCCCAGCGCCAGTGTGTGTCTCAGCCCCAGTGTGTCGGCCTAATTCCTCCCAGCACCAGTGTGTGTCTCAGCCCCATTCCCCTCAGACCCAGTGTATGTCTCAGCCCCAGTGTGCCCTAGCCCCAGTGTGTGTCTCTGCCCCAGTGTGTGTCTCAGCCCCAGTGTGTCGGCCTCATTCCTCCAAGCGCCAGTGTGTGTCTCAGCCCCAGTGTGTCGGCCTCATTCCTCCCAGCGCGAGTGTGTAACTCAGCCCAAGTTTTTCGGCCTCATTCCTCCCATCGCCAGTGTGTGTCTCAGCCCCAGTGTGTTGGCCTCATTCCTCCAAGAGTCAGTGTGTGTCCCAGCCCTAGTGTGTCGGCCTTTTTCCTCACAGCAGCTGTGTGTATCTCAGCCCCAGTGTTTCGGCCTCATTCCTCCCAGTGCCAGTGTGTGTCTCCGCCCCATTGTGTTGACCTAATTCCTCCCAGCTCCAGTGTGTGTCTCAGCCCCAGTGTTTCGGCATCATTCCTCCCAGCTCCAGTGTGTGCCTCAGCTCCAGTGTGTCGGCCTCATTCCTCCCAGTGTCAGTGTGTGCCCCAGCCCCAGTGTGTTGGCCTAATTCCTCCCAGCTCCAGTGTGTGTCTCAGCCCCAGTGTTTCGGCCTCATTCCTCCCAGTGCCAGTGTGTGTTTCAGCCCCAGTGTGTCGGCGTCATTCCTCCCAGAGTCAGTGTGTGTCTCAGCCCCAGTGTGTCGGCCTCATTCCACCCAGCGCCAGTGTGTGTCTCAGGCCCAGTGTGTCGGCCTCATTCCTCCCAGCACCAGTGTGTGTCTCAGCCTGAGTGTGTCAGCCTCATTCCTCCCAGTGCCAGTGTGTGTCTCCGCCCCAGTGTGTTGACCTAATTCCTCCCAGCTCCACTGTGTGTCTCAGCCCCAGTGTGTCAGCATCATTTCTCCCAGTGCCAGTGTGTGTCTCATCCAAAGTGTGTCGGCCTAATTCCTCCAAGCTCCAGGGTGTGTCTCATCCCCAGGGTGTCAACCTCATTCCTCCCAGCACCAGTGTGTGTCTCAGCCCCAGTGTGTCAGCCTCATTCCTCCCAGTGCCAGTGTGTGTCTCAGCCCCAGTGTGTCGGCCTATTTCCTCCCAGTGCAAGCACCAGTGTGTGTCTCAGCCCCAGTGTGTCGGCCTCATTCCACCCATCGCCAGTGTGTGTCTCAGCCCCAGTGTGTCGGCCTCATTCCTCCCAGTGTCAGTGTGTGTCCCAGCCCCAGTGTTTCGGCCTTATTCCTCCCAGCTTCAGTGTGTATCTCAGCCCCAGTGTTTCGGCCTCATTCCTCCCAGCGCCAGTGTGTGTCTCAGCCCCATTGTGTTGACCTAATTCCTCCCAGCTCCAGTGTGTGCCTCAGCTCCAGTGTGTCGGCCTCATTCCTCCCAGTGTCAGTGTGTGTCTCAGCCCCAGTGTGTCGGCCTAATTCTTCCCATCTCCAGTGTGTGTCTCATACCCAGTGTGTCAGCCTCAATCCTCCCAGCACCAGTGTGTGTCTCAGCCCCAGTGTGTCTGCCTCATTCCTCCCAGCGCCAGTGTGTGTCTCAGCCCCATTCCCCCCAGACCCAGTGTATGTCTCAGCCCCAGTGTGCCCTAGCCCCAGTGTGTGTCTCAGCCCCAGTGTGTCGGCCTCATTCCTCCAAGCGCCAGTGTGTGTCTCAGCCCCAGTGTGTCGGCCTCATTCCTCCCAGCGCGAGTGTGTAACTCAGCCCCAGTGTGTCGGCCTCATTCATCCCAGTGCCAGTGTGTGTCTCAGCCCCAGTGTGTCGGCCTAATTCCTCCCAGCACCAGTGTGTGTCTCAGCCCCAGTGTGTCGGCCTCATTCTTCCCAGCACCAGTGTTTGTCTCAGCCCCATTCCCCTCAGACCCAGTGTATGTCTCAGCCCCAGTGTGCCCTAGCCCTAGTGTGTGTCTCAGCCCCAGTGTGTGTCTCAGCCTCAGTGTTTCGGCCTCATTCCTCCCAGTGCCAGTGTGTGTCTCAGCCCCATTGTGTTGACCTAATTCCTCCCAGCTCCAGTGTGTGTCTCAGGCCCAGTGTGTCGGCATCATTCCTCCCAGCTCCAGTGTGTGCCTCAGCTCCAGTGTGTCGGCCTCATTCCTCCCAGTGTCAGTGTGTGTCTCAGCCCCAGTGTGTCGGCCTAATTCCTCCCATCTCCAGTGTGTGTCTCATACCCAGTGTGTCAGCCTCATTCCTCCCAGCACCAGTGTGTGTCTCAGCCCCAGTGTGTTGGCCTCATTCCTCCCAGCGCCAGTGTGTGTCTCAGCCCCAGTGTGTCGGCCTCATTCCTCACCGCGCCAGCACCAGTGTCTGTCTCAGCCCCAGTGTGTCGGCCTCATTCTTCCCAGCACCAGTGTGTGTCTCAGCCCCATTCCCCCCAGACCCAGTGTATGTCTCAGCCCCAGTGTGCCCTAGCCCCAGTGTGTGTCTCAGCCCCAGTGTGTGTCTCAGTCCCATTGTGTCGGCCTTATTCCTCCAAGCGCCAGTGTGTGTCTCAGCCCCAGTGTGTCGGCCTCATTCCTCCCAGCGCGAGTGTGTAACTCAGCCCCAGTGTGTCGGCCTCATTCCTCCCAGTGCCAGTGTGTGTCTCAGCCCCAGTGTGTCGGCCTAATTCCTCCCAGCACCAGTGTGTGTCTCAGCCCCATTCCCCTCAGACCCAGTGTATGTCTCAGCCCCAGTGTGCCCTAGCCCCAGTGTGTGTCTCTGCCCCAGTGTGTGTCTCAGCCCCAGTGTGTCGGCCTCATTCCTCCAAGCGCCAGTGTGTGTCTCAGCCCCAGTGTGTCGGCCTCATTCCTCACTGCGCCAGCACCAGTGTCTGTCTCAGCCCCAGTGTGTCGGCCTCATTCTTCCCAGCACCAGTGTGTGTCTCAGCCCCATTCCCCCCAGACCCAGTGTATGTCTCAGCCCCAGTGTGCTCTAGCCCCAGTGTGTGTCTCAGCCCCAGTGTGTGTCTCAGTCCCAGTGTGTCGGCCTCATTCCTCCAAGCGCCAGTGTGTGTCTCAGCCCCAGTGTGTCGGCCTCATTCCTCCCAGCGCCAGTGTGTGTCTAAGCCCCAGTGTGTCGGCCTAATTCCTCCCAGCACCAGTGTGTGTCTCAGCCCCATTCCCCTCAGACCCAGTGTATGTCTCAGCCCCAGTGTGCCCTAGCCCCAGTGTGTGTCTCTGACCCAGTGTGTGTCTCAGCCCCAGTGTGTCGGCCTCATTCCTCCAAGCGCCAGTGTGTGTCTCAGCCCCAGTGTGTCGGCCTCATTCCTCCCAGCGCGAGTGTGTAACTCAGCCCCAGTGTGTCGGCCTCATTCCTCCCAGTGCCAGTGTGTGTTTCAGCCCCAGTGTGTCGGCCTCATTCCTCCCATCGCCAGTGTGTGTCCCAGCCCCAGTGTGTCGGCCTTATTCCTCACAGCAGCTGTGTGTATCTCAGCCCCAGTGTTTCGGCCTCATTCCTCCCAGTGCCAGTGTGTGTCTCAGCCCCATTGTGTTGACCTAATTCCTCCCAGCTCCAGTGTGTGTCTCAGCCCCAGTGTTTCGGCATCATTCCTCCCACCTCCAGTGTGTGCCTCAGCTCCAGTGTGTCGGCCTCATTCCTCCCAGTGTCAGTGTGTGCCCCAGCCCCAGTGTGTTGGCCTAATTCCTCCCAGCTCCAGTGTGTGTCTCAGCCCGTGTTTCGGGCTCATTCCTCCCAGTGCCAGTGTGTGTTTCAGCCCCAGTGTGTCGGCGTCATTCCTCCCAGAGTCAGTGTGTGTCTCAGCCCCAGTGTGTCGGCCTCATTCCACCCAGCGCCAGTGTGTGTCTCAGGCCCAGTGTGTCGGCCTCATTCCTCCCAGCACCAGTGTGTGTCTCAGCCTGAGTGTGTCAGCCTCATTCCTCCCAGTGCCAGTGTGTGTCTCCGCCCCAGTGTGTTGACCTAATTCCTCCCAGCGCCAGTGTGTGTCTCAGCCCCAGTGTGTCGGCCTCATTCCTCACCGCGCCAGCACCAGTGTCTGTCTCAGCCCCAGTGTGTCGGCCTCATTCTTCCCAGCACCAGTGTGTGTCTCAGCCCCATTCCCCCCAGACCCAGTGTATGTCTCAGCCCCTGTGTGCCCTAGCCCCAGTGTGTGTCTCAGCCCCAGTGTGTGTCTCAGTCCCATTGTGTCGGCCTCATTCCTCCAAGCGCCAGTGTGTGTCTCAGCCCCAGTGTGTCGGCCTCATTCCTCCCAGCGCGAGTGTGTAACTCAGCCCCAGTGTGTCGGCCTCATTCCTCCCAGTGCCAGTGTGTGTCTCAGCCCCAGTGTGTCGGCCTAATTCCTCCCAGCACCAGTGTGTGTCTCAGCCCCATTCCCCTCAGACCCAGTGTATGTCTCAGCCCCAGTGTGCCCTAGCCCCAGTGTGTGTCTCTGCCCCAGTGTGTGTCTCAGCCCCAGTGTGTCGGCCTCATTCCTCCAAGCGCCAGTGTGTGTCTCAGCCCCAGTGTGTCGGCCTCATTCCTCACCGCGCCAGCACCAGTGTCTGTCTCAGCCCCAGTGTGTCGGCCTCATTCTTCCCAGCACCAGTGTGTGTCTCAGCCCCATTCCCCCCAGACCCAGTGTATTTCTCAGCCCCAGTGTGCCCTAGCCCCAGTGTGTGTCTCAGCCCCAGTGTGTGTCTCAGTCCCAGTGTGTCGGCCTCATTCCTCCAAGCGCCAGTGTGTGTCTCAGCCCCAGTGTGTCGGCCTCATTCCTCCCAGCGCCAGTGTGTGTCTCAGCCCCAGTGTGTCGGCCTAATTCCTCCCAGCACCAGTGTGTGTCTCAGCCCCATTCCCCTCAGACCCAGTGTATGTCTCAGCCCCAGTGTGCCCTAGCCCCAGTGTGTGTCTCTGCCCCAGTGTGTGTCTCAGCCCCAGTGTGTCGGCCTCATTCCTCCAAGCGCCAGTGTGTGTCTCAGCCCCAGTGTGTCGGCCTCATTCCTCCCAGCGCGAGTGTGTAACTCAGCCCAAGTTTTTCGGCCTCATTCCTCCCAGTGACAGTGTGTGTTTCAGCCCCAGTGTGTCGGCCTCATTCCTCCCATCGCCAGTGTGTGTCTCAGCCCCAGTGTGTTGGCCTCATTCCTCCAAGAGTCAGTGTGTGTCCCAGCCCTAGTGTGTCGGCCTTTTTCCTCACAGCAGCTGTGTGTATCTCAGCCCCAGTGTTTCGGCCTCATTCCTCCCTGTGCCAGTGTGTGTCTCCGCCCCATTGTGTTGACCTAATTCCTCCCAGCTCCAGTGTGTGTCTCAGCCCCAGTGTTTCGGCATCATTCCTCCCAGCTCCAGTGTGTGCCTCAGCTCCAGTGTGTCGGCCTCATTCCTCCCAGTGTCAGTGTGTGCCCCAGCCCCAGTGTGTTGGCCTAATTCCTCCCAGCTCCAGTGTGTGTCTCAGCCCCAGTGTTTCGGCCTCATTCCTCCCAGTGCCAGTGTGTGTTTCAGCCCCAGTGTGTCGGCGTCATTCCTCCCAGAGTCAGTGTGTGTCTCAGCCCCAGTGTGTCGGCCTCATTCCACCCAGCGCCAGTGTGTGTCTCAGGCCCAGTGTGTCGGCCTCATTCCTCCCAGCACCAGTGTGTGTCTCAGCCTGAGTGTGTCAGCCTCATTCCTCCCAGTGCCAGTGTGTGTCTCCGCCCCAGTGTGTTGACCTAATTCCTCCCAGCTCCACTGTGTGTCTCAGCCCCAGTGTGTCAGCATCATTTCTCCCAGTGCCAGTGTGTGTCTCATCCAAAGTGTGTCGGCCTAATTCCTCCAAGCTCCAGGGTGTGTCTCATCCCCAGGGTGTCAACCTCATTCCTCCCAGCACCAGTGTGTGTCTCAGCCCCAGTGTGTCAGCCTCATTCCTCCCAGTGCCAGTGTGTGTCTCAGCCCCAGTGTGTCGGCCTATTTCCTCCCAGTGCAAGCACCAGTGTGTGTCTCAGCCCCAGTGTGTCGGCCTCATTCCACCCATCGCCAGTGTGTGTCTCAGCCCCAGTGTGTCGGCCTCATTCCTCCCAGTGTCAGTGTGTGTCCCAGCCCCAGTGTTTCGGCCTTATTCCTCCCAGCCTCAGTGTGTATCTCAGCCCCAGTGTTTCGGCCTCATTCCTCCCAGCGCCAGTGTGTGTCTCAGCCCCATTGTGTTGACCTAATTCCTCCCAGCTCCAGTGTGTGCCTCAGCTCCAGTGTGTCGGCCTCATTCCTCCCAGTGTCAGTGTGTGTCTCAGCCCCAGTGTGTCGGCCTAATTCTTCCCATCTCCAGTGTGTGTCTCATACCCAGTGTGTCAGCCTCAATCCTCCCAGCACCAGTGTGTGTCTCAGCCCCAGTGTGTCTGCCTCATTCCTCCCAGCGCCAGTGTGTGTCTCAGCCCCATTCCCCCCAGACCCAGTGTATGTCTCAGCCCCAGTGTGCCCTAGCCCCAGTGTGTGTCTCAGCCCCAGTGTGTCGGCCTCATTCCTCCAAGCGCCAGTGTGTGTCTCAGCCCCAGTGTGTCGGCCTCATTCCTCCCAGCGCGAGTGTGTAACTCAGCCCCAGTGTGTCGGCCTCATTCATCCCAGTGCCAGTGTGTGTCTCAGCCCCAGTGTGTCGGCCTAATTCCTCCCAGCACCAGTGTGTGTCTCAGCCCCAGTGTGTCGGCCTCATTCTTCCCAGCACCAGTGTTTGTCTCAGCCCCATTCCCCTCAGACCCAGTGTATGTCTCAGCCCCAGTGTGCCCTAGCCCTAGTGTGTGTCTCAGCCCCAGTGTGTGTCTCAGCCTCAGTGTTTCGGCCTCATTCCTCCCAGTGCCAGTGTGTGTCTCAGCCCCATTGTGTTGACCTAATTCCTCCCAGCTCCAGTGTGTGTCTCAGCCCCAGTGTGTCGGCATCATTCCTCCCAGCTCCAGTGTGTGCCTCAGCTCCAGTGTGTCGGCCTCATTCCTCCCAGTGTCAGTGTGTGTCTCAGCCCCAGTGTGTCGGCCTAATTCCTCCCATCTCCAGTGTGTGTCTCATACCCAGTGTGTCAGCCTCTTTCCTCCCAGCACCAGTGTGTGTCTCAGCCCCAGTGTGTTGGCCTCATTCCTCCCAGCGCCAGTGTGTGTCTCAGCCCCAGTGTGTCGGCCTCATTCCTCACCGCGCCAGCACCAGTGTGTGTCTCAGCCCCAGTGTGTCGGCCTCATTCTTCCCAGCACCAGTGTTTGTCTCAGCCCCATTCCCCTCAGACCCAGTGTATGTCTCAGCCCCAGTGTGCCCTAGCCCTAGTGTGTGTCTCAGCCCCAGTGTGTGTCTCAGCCTCAGTGTTTCGGCCTCATTCCTCCCAGTGTCAGTGTGTGTCTCAGCCCCATTGTGTTGACCTAATTCCTCCCAGCTCCAGTGTGTGTCTCAGCCCCAGTGTGTCGGCATCATTCCTCCCAGCTCCAGTGTGTGCCTCAGCTCCAGTGTGTCGGCCTCATTCCTCCCAGTGTCAGTGTGTGTCTCAGCCCCAGTGTGTCGGCCTAATTCCTCCCATCTCCAGTGTGTGTCTCATACCCAGTGTGTCAGCCTCTTTCCTCCCAGCACCAGTGTGTGTCTCAGCCCCAGTGTGTTGGCCTCATTCCTCCCAGCGCCAGTGTGTGTCTCAGCCCCAGTGTGTCGGCCTCATTCCTTACCGCGCCAGCACCAGTGTCTGTCTCAGCCCCAGTGTGTCGGCCTCATTCTTCCCAGCACCAGTGTGTGTCTCAGCCCCATTCCCCCCAGACCCAGTGTATGTCTCAGCCCCAGTGTGCCCTAGCCCCAGTGTGTGTCTCAGCCCCAGTGTGCGTCTCAGTCCCAGTGTGTCGGCCTCATTCCTCCAAGCGCCAGTGTGTGTCTCAGCCCCAGTGTGTCGGCCTCATTCCTCCCAGTGCCAGTGTGTGTCTCAGCCCCAGTGTGTCGGCCTAATTCCTCCCAGCACCAGTGTGTGTCTCAGCCCCATTCCCCTCAGACCCAGTGTATGTCTCAGCCCCAGTGTGTGTCTCAGCCACAGTGTACCCTAGCCCCAGTGTGTCTCAGCCCCAGTGTGTCGGCCTCATTCCTCCCAGCGCCAGTATGTGTCTCAGCCCCACTGTGTCGGCCTCATTCCTCCCAGTGTCAGTGTGTGTCCCAGCCCCAGTGTGTCGGCCTCATTCCACCAAGCTCCAGTGTGTGTCTCAGCCCCAGTGTTTCGGCCTCATTTCTCCCAGTGCCTGTGTGTGTCTCAGCCCCAGTGTGTCGGCCTCATTCCTCCCATCGCCAGTGTGTGTCTCAGCCCCAGTGTGTTGGCCTCATTCCTCCCAGTGTCAGTGTGTGTACCAGCCCCAGTGTGTCGGCCTTATTCCTCCCAGCTTCAGTGTGTATCTCAGCCACAGTGTTTCGGCCTCATTCCTCCCAGTGCCAGTGTGTGTCTCTGCCCCATTGTGTTGACCTAATTCCTCCCAGGTCCAGTGTGTGTCTCAGCCCCAGTGTGTCGACATCATTCCTCCCAGCTCCAGTGTGTGCCTCAGCTCCAGTGTTTCGGCCTCATTCCTCCCAGCGCCAGTGTGTGTCTCAGCCCCATTGTGTTGACCTAATTCCTCCCAGCTCCAGTGTGTGCCTCAGCTCCAGTGTGTCGGCCTCATTCCTCCCAGTGTCAGTGTGTGTCTCAGCCCCAGTGTGTCGGCCTAATTCTTCCCATCTCCAGTGTGTGTCTCATACCCAGTGTGTCAGCCTCAATCCTCCCAGCTCCAGTGTGTGTCTCAGCCCCAGTGTGTCTGCCTCATTCCTCCCAGCGCCAGTGTGTGTCTCAGCCCCAGTGTGTCGGCCTCATTCCTCCCAGCGCCAGCACAAGTGTCTGTCTCAGCCCCAGTGTGTCGGCCTCATTCTTCTCAGCACCAGTGTGTGTCTCAGCCCCATTCCCCCCAGACCCAGTGTATTTCTCAGCCCCAGTGTGCCCTAGCCCCAGTGTGTGTCTCAGCCCCAGTGTGTCGGCCTCATTCCTCCAAGCGCCAGTGTGTGTCTCAGCCCCAGTGTGTCGGCCTCATTCCTCCCAGCGCGAGTGTGTAACTCAGCCCCAGTGTGTAGGCCTCATTCATCCCAGTGCCAGTGTGTGTCTCAGCCCCAGTGTGTCGGCCTAATTCCTCCCAGCACCAGTGTGTGTCTCAGCCCCAGTGTGTCGGCCTCATTCTTCCCAGCACCAGTGTTTGTCTCAGCCCCATTCCCCTCAGACCCAGTGTATGTCTCAGCCCCAGTGTGCCCTAGCCCTAGTGTGTGTCTCAGCCCCAGTGTGTGTCTCAGCCTCAGTGTTTCGGCCTCATTCCTCCCAGTGCCAGTGTGTGTCTCAGCCCCATTGTGTTGACCTTATTCCTCCCAGCTTCAGTGTGTATCTAAGCCACAGTGTTTCGGCCTCATTCCTTCCAGTGCCAGTGTGTGTCTCTGCCCCATTGTGTTGACCTAATTCCTCCGAGGTCCAGTGTGTGTCTCAGCCCCACTGTGTCGACATTATTCCTCCCAGCTCCAGTGTGTGCCTCAGCTCCAGTGTCTCGGCCTCATTCCTCCCAGTGTCAGTGTGTGTCTCAGCCCCAGTGTGTCGGCCTAATTCCTCCCATCTCCAGTGTGTGTCTCATACCCAGTGTGTCAGCCTCATTCCTCCCAGCACCAGTGTGTGTCTCAGCCCCAGTGTGTCGGCCTCATTCCTCCCATCGCCAGTGTGTGTCTCAGCCCCAGTGTGTTGGCCTCATTCCTCCCAGTGTCAGTGTGTGTACCAGCCCCAGTGTGTCGGCCTTATTCCTCCCAGCTTCAGTGTGTATCTCAGCCCCAGTGTTTCGGCCTCATTCCTCCCAGTGCCAGTGTGTGTCTCTGCCCCATTGTGTTGACCTAATTCCTCCCAGGTCCAGTGTGTGTCTCAGACCCAGTGTGTCGACATCATTCCTCCCAGCTCCAGTGTGTGCCTCAGCTCCAGTGTTTCGGCCTCATTCCTCCCAGCGCCAGTGTGTGTCTCAGCCCCATTGTGTTGACCTAATTCCTCCCAGCTCCAGTGTGTGCCTCAGCTCCAGTGTGTCGGCCTCATTCCTCCCAGTGTCAGTGTGTGTCTCAGCCCCAGTGTGTCGGCCTAATTCTTCCCATCTCCAGTGTGTGTCTCATACCCAGTGTGTCAGCCTCAATCCTCCCAGCTCCAGTGTGTGTCTCAGCCCCAGTGTGTCTGCCTCATTCCTCCCAGCGCCAGTGTGTGTCTCAGCCCCAGTGTGTCGGCCTCATTCCTCCCAGTGCCAGCACAAGTGTCTGTCTCAGCCCCAGTGTGTCGGCCTCATTCTTCTCAGCACCAGTGTGTGTCTCAGCCCCATTCCCCCCAGACCCAGTGTATTTCTCAGCCCCAGTGTGCCCTAGCCCCAGTGTGTGTCTCAGCCCCAGTGTGTCGGCCTCATTCCTCCAAGCGCCAGTGTGTGTCTCAGCCCCAGTGTGTCGGCCTCATTCCTCCCAGCGCGAGTGTGTAACTCAGCCCCAGTGTGTCGGCCTCATTCATCCCAGTGCCAGTGTGTGTCTCAGCCCCAGTGTGTCGGCCTAATTCCTCCCAGCACCAGTGTGTGTCTCAGCCCCAGTGTGTCGGCCTCATTCTTCCCAGCACCAGTGTTTGTCTCAGCCCCATTCCCCTCAGACCCAGTGTATGTCTCAGCCCCAGTGTGCCCTAGCCCTAGTGTGTGTCTCAGCCCCAGTGTGTGTCTCAGCCTCAGTGTTTCGGCCTCATTCCTCCCAGTGCCAGTGTGTGTCTCAGCCCCATTGTGTTGACCTAATTCCTCCCAGCTCCAGTGTGTGTCTCAGCCCCAGTGTGTCGGCATCATTCCTCCCAGCTCCAGTGTGTGCCTCAGCTCCAGTGTGTCGGCCTCATTCCTCCCAGTGTCAGTGTGTGTCTCAGCCCCAGTGTGTCGGCCTAATTCCTCCCATCTCCAGTGTGTGTCTCATACCCAGTGTGTCAGCCTCTTTCCTCCCAGCACCAGTGTGTGTCTCAGCCCCAGTGTGTTGGCCTCATTCCTCCCAGCGCCAGTGTGTGTCTCAGCCCCAGTGTGTCGGCCTCATTCCTCACCGCGCCAGCACCAGTGTCTGTCTCAGCCCCAGTGTGTCGGCCTCATTCTTCCCAGCACCAGTGTGTGTCTCAGCCCCATTCCCCCCAGACCCAGTGTATGTCTCAGCCCCAGTGTGCCCTAGCCCCAGTGTGTGTCTCAGCCCCAGTGTGCGTCTCAGTCCCAGTGTGTCGGCCTCATTCCTCCAAGCGCCAGTGTGTGTCTCAGCCCCAGTGTGTCGGCCTCATTCCTCCCAGCGCGAGTTTGTAACTCAGCCCCAGTGTGTCGGCCTCATTCCTCCCAGTGCCAGTGTGTGTCTCAGCCCCAGTGTGTCGGCCTAATTCCTCCCAGCACCAGTGTGTGTCTCAGCCCCATTCCCCTCAGACCCAGTGTATGTCTCAGCCCCAGTGTGTGTCTCAGCCACAGTGTACCCTAGCCCCAGTGTGTCTCAGCCCCAGTGTGTCGGCCTCATTCCTCCCAGCGCCAGTATGTGTCTCAGCCCCACTGTGTCGGCCTCATTCCTCCCAGTGTCAGTGTGTGTCCCAGCCCCAATGTGTCGGCCTCATTCCACCAAGCTCCAGTGTGTGTCTCAGCCCCAGTGTTTCGGCCTCATTCCTCCCAGTGCCTGTGTGTGTCTCAGCCCCAGTGTGTCGGCCTCATTCCTCCCATCGCCAGTGTGTGTCTCAGCCCCAGTGTGTCGGCCTCATTCCTCCCAGTGTCAGTGTGTGTACCAGCCCCAGTGTGTCGGCCTTATTCCTCCCAGCTTCAGTGTGTATCTCAGCCACAGTGTTTCGGCCTCATTCCTTCCAGTGCCAGTGTGTGTCTCTGCCCCATTGTGTTGACCTAATTCCTCCGAGGTCCAGTGTGTGTCTCAGCCCCACTGTGTCGACATTATTCCTCCCAGCTCCAGTGTGTGCCTCAGCTCCAGTGTCTCGGCCTCATTCCTCCCAGTGTCAGTGTGTGTCTCAGCCCCAGTGTGTCGGCCTAATTCCTCCCATCTCCAGTGTGTGTCTCATACCCAGTGTGTCAGCCTCATTCCTCCCAGCACCAGTGTGTGTCTCAGCCCCAGTGTGTCGGCCTCATTCCTCCCAGCGCCAGTGTGTGTCTCAGCCCCAGTGTGTCGGCCTCATTCCTCCCAGCGCCAGCACCAGTGTCTGTCTCAGCCCCAGTGTGTCGGCCTCATTCTTCTCAGCACCAGTGTGTGTCTCTGCCCCATTCCCCCCAGACCCAGTGTATGTCTCAGCCCCAGTGTGTTTCTCAGCCCCAGTGTGTCGGCTTCATTCCTCCAAGCGCCAGTGTGTGTCTCAGCCCCAGTGTGTCGGCCTCATTCCTCCCAGTGCCAGTGGGTTTCTCAACCCCGGTGTGTCGGCCTCATTCTTCCCAGCACCAGTGTTTGTCTCAGCCCCATTCCCCTCAGACCCAGTGTATGTCTCAGCCCCAGTGTGCCCTAGCCCCAGTGTGTGTCTCAGCCCCAGTGTGTGTCTCAGCCCCAGTGTTTCGGCCTCATTCCTCCCAGTGGCAGTGTGTGTCTCAGCCCCATTGTGTTGACCTAATTCCTCCCAGCTCCAGTGTGTGTCTCAGCCCCAGTGTGTCGGCATCATTCCTCCCAGCTCCAGTGTGTGTCTCAGCCCCAGTGTTTCGGCCTCATTCCTCCCAGTGCCTGTGTGTGTCTCAGCCCCAGTGTGTCGGCCTCATTCCTCCCATCGCCAGTGTGAGTCTCAGCCCCAGTGTGTCGGCCTCATTCCTCCCAGTGTCAGTGTGTGTACCAGCCCCAGTGTGTCGGCCTTATTCCTCCCAGCTTCAGTGTGTATCTCAGCCACACTGTTTCGGCCTCATTCCTCCCAGTGCCAGTGTGTGTCTCTGCCCCATTGTGTTGACCTAATTCCTCCCAGGTCCAGTGTGTGTCTCAGCCCCAGTGTGTCGACATCATTCCTCCCAGCTCCAGTGTGTGCCTCAGCTCCAGTGTCTCGGCCTCATTCCTCCCAGTGTCAGTGTGTGTCTCAGCCCCAGTGTGTCGGCCTAATTCCTCCCATCTCCAGTGTGTGTCTCATACCCAGTGTGTCAGCCTCATTCCTCCCAGCACCAGTGTGTGTCTCAGCCCCAGTGTGTCGGCCTCATTCCTCCCAGCGCCAGTGTGTGTCTCAGCCCCAGTGTGTCGGCCTCATTCCTCCCAGCGCCAGCACCAGTGTCTGTCTCAGCCCCAGTGTGTCGGCCTCATTCTTCCCAGCACCAGTGTGTGTCTCTGCCCCATTCCCCCCAGACCCAGTGTATGTCTCAGCCCCAGTGTGTTTCTCAGCCCCAGTGTGTCGGCTTCATTCCTCCAAGCGCCAGTGTGTGTCTCAGCCCCAGTGTGTCGGCCTCATTCCTCCCAGTGCCAGTGGGTGTCTCAACCCCGGTGTGTCGGCCTCATTCTTCCCAGCACCAGTGTTTGTCTCAGCCCCATTCCCCTCAGACCCAGTGTATGTCTCAGCCCCAGTGTGCCCTAGCCCCAGTGTGTGTCTCAGCCCCAGTGTGTGTCTCAGCCCCAGTGTTTCGGCCTCATTCCTCCCAGTGCCAGTGTGTGTCTCAGCCCCATTGTGTTGACCTAATTCCTCCCAGCTCCAGTGTGTGTCTCAGCCCCAGTGTGTCGGCATCATTCCTCCCAGCTCCAGTGTGTGTCTCAGCCCCATTCCCCTCAGACCCAGTGTATGTCTCAGCCCCAGTGTGTGTCTCAGCCCCAGTGTACCCTAGCCCCAGTGTGTCTCAGCCCCAGTGTGTCAGCCTCATTCCTCCCAGCGCCAGTATGTGTCTCAGCCCCACTGTGTCGGCCTCATTCCTCCCAGTGTCAGTGTGTGTCCCAGCCCCAGTGTGTCGGCCTCATTTCACCAAGCTCCAGTGTGTGTCTCAGCCCCAGTGTTCCGGCCTCATTCCTCCTAGTGCCTGTGTGTGTCTCAGCCCCAGTGTGTCGGCCTCATTCCTCCCATCGCCAGTGTGTGTCTCAGCCCCAGTGTGTCGGCCTCATTCCTCCCAGTGTCAGTGTGTGTACCAGCCCCAGTGTGTCGGCCTTATTCCTCCCAGCTTCAGTGTGTGTCTCAGCCCCAGTGTTTCGGCCTCATTCCTCCCATCGCCAGTGTGTGTCTCAGCCCCAGTGTGTCGGCCTCATTCCTCCCAGTGTCAGTGTGTGTACCAGCCCCAGTGTGTCGGCCTTATTCCTCCCAGCTTCAGTGTGTATCTCAGCCACAGTGTCTCTGCCCCATTCCCCCCAGACCCAGTGTATGTCTCAGCCCCAGTGTGTTTCTCAGCCCCAGTGTGTCGGCCTCATTCCTCCAAGCGCCAGTGTGTGTCTCAGCCCCAGTGTGTCGGCCTCATTCCTCCCAGTGCCAGTGTGTGTCTCAGCCCCAGTGTGTCGGCCTAATTCCTCCCAGCACCAGTGTGTGTCTCAACCCCAGTGTGTCGGCCTCATTCTTCCCAGCACCAGTGTTTGTCTCAGCCCCATTCCCCTCAGACCCAGTGTATGTCTCAGCCCCAGTGTGCCCTAGCCCCAGTGTGTGTCTCAGCCCCAGTGTGTGTCTCAGCCCCAGTGTTTTGGCCTCATTCCTCCCAGTGCCAGTGTGTGTCTCAGCCCCATTGTGTTGACCTAATTCCTCCCAGCTCCAGTGTGTGTCTCAGCCCCAGTGTGTCGGCATCATTCCTCCCAGCTCCAGTGTGTGCCTCAGCTCCAGTGTGTCGGCCTCATTCCTCCCAGTGTCAGTGTGTGTCTTAGCCCCAGTGTGTCGGCCTAATTCCTCCCATCTCCAGTGTGTGTCTCATACCCAGTGTGTCAGCCTCATTCCTCCCAGCACCAGTGTGTGTCTCAGCCCCAGTGTGTCGGCCTCATTCCTCCCAGCGCCAGTGTGTGTCTCAGCCCCAGTGTGTCGGCCTCATTCCTCCCTGCGCCAGCACCAGTGTCTGTCTCAGCCCCAGTGTGTCGGCCTCATTCTTCCCAGCACCAGTGTGTGTCTCAGCCCCATTCCCCCCAGACCCAGTGTATGTCTCAGCCCCAGTGTGCCCTAGCCCCAGTGTGTGTCTCTGCCCCAGTGTGTGTCTCAGCCCCAGTGTGTCGGCCTCATTCCTCCAAGTGCCAGTGTGTGTCTCAGCCCCAGTGTGTCGGCCTCATTCCTCCCAGCGCGAGTGTGTAACTCAGCCCCAGTGTGTCGGCCTCATTCCTCCCAGTGCCAGTGTGTGTCTCAGCCCCAGTGTGTCGGCCTAATTCCTCCCAGCACCAGTGTGTGTCTCAGATCCATTCCCCTCAGACCCAGTGTATGTCTCCGCCCCAGTGTGTCAGCCTAATTCCTCCCAGCACCAGTGTGTGTCTCAGCCCCAGTGTGTCGGCCTCATTCTTCCCAGCACCAGTGTGTGTCTCAGCCCCATTCCCCTCAGACCCAGTGTATTTCTCAGCCCTAGTGTGTGTCTCAGCCCCAGTGTACCCTAGCCCCAGTGTGTCTCAGCCCCAGTGTGTCGGCCTCATTCCTCCCAGCATCAGTGTGTGTCTCAGCCCCACTGTGTCGGCCTCATTCCTCCCAGTGTCAGTGTGTGTCCCAACCCCAGTGTGTCGGCCTCATTCCTCCAAGCTCCAGTGTGTGTCTCAGCCCCAGTGTTTCTGCCTCATTCCTCCCAGTGCCTGTGTGTGTCTCAGCCCCAGTGTGTCGGCCTCATTCCTCCCAGGGCCAGTGTTTTTCTCAGCCCCAGTGTCCCAGCCTCATTCCTCCCAGTGCCAGTGTGTGTCTCATCCCCAGTGTGCCAGCCTCATTCCTCCCTGCACCAGTGTGTGTCTCAGCCCCAGTGTGTCGGCCTCATTCCTCTCAGTGGCAGTGTGTGTCTCAGCCTCAGTGTGTCGGCCTCATTCCTCCCACCACCAGTGTGTTTCTCAGCCCCAGTGTGTCAGCCTAATTCCTCCCAGCACCAGTGTGTGTCTCAACCCCAGTGTGTCGGCCTCATTCTTCCCAGCACCAGTGTTTGTCTCAGCCCCATTCCCCTCAGACCCAGAGTATGTCTCAGACCCAGTGTGCCCTAGCCCCAGTGTGTGTCTCAGCCCCAGTGTGTGTCTCAGCCCCAGTGTTTCGGCCTCATTCCTCCCAGTGCCAGTGTGTGTCTCAGCCCCATTGTGTTGACCTAATTCCTCCCAGCTCCAGTGTGTGTCTCAGCCCCAGTGTGTCGACATCATTCCTCCCAGCTCCAGTGTGTGCCTCAGCTCCAGTGTGTCGGCCTTATTCCTCCCAGCTTCAGTGTGTATCTCAGCCACAGTGTTTCGGCCTCATTCCTCCCAGTGCCAGTGTGTGTCTCAGCCCCATTGTGTTGACCTAATTCCTCCCAGCTCCAGTGTGTGTCTCAGCCCCAGTGTGCCCTAGCCCCAGTGTATCTCAGCCTCAGTGTGTCGGACTCATTCCTCCCAGCGCCAGTGTGTGTCTCAGCCCGTGTGTTGCCTCTTTCCTCCCAGCTCCAGTGTGTTTCTCAGCCCCAGAGTGTCGGCCTCATTCCTCCCAGTGCCAGTGTTTGTCTCAGCCCCAGTCTGTCTGCCTCATTCCTCCCAGCGCCAGTGTGTGTCTCAGCCCCAGTGTGTCGGCCTCATTCCTCCCAGCGCCAGTGTGTGTCTCAGCCCCAGTGTGTCGGCCTCATTCTTCCCAGTGTCAGTGTTTGTCTCAGCCCCAGTTTGTCAGCCTCATTCCTCCCACTGTCAGTGTGTTCCAGCCACAGTGTGTCGGCCTAATTACTCCCAGCTCCAGTGTGTGTCTCAGCCCTAGTGTGTCGGCCTCATTCCTCCCAGTGCCAGTGTGTGTTTCAGCCCCAGTGTGTTGACCTCATTCCTCCCAGCTCCAGTGTGTGTCTCAGCCCCAGTGTGTCGGCCTCATTCCTCCCAGCGCCAGTGTGTGTCTCAGCCCCAGTGTGTCGGCCTCATTCCTTCCAGTGTCAGTGTGTCTCAGCCCCAGTGTGTCGGCCTCATTCCTCCCAGCTCCAGTGTGTGTCTCAGCCCCAGTGTGTCGGCCTCATTCCTCCCAGCACCACTGTGTGTCTCAGCCCCAGTGTGTCGGCCTCATTCCTCCCAGTGTCAGTGTGTCTCAGACCCAGTGTGTCGGCCTCATTCCTCCCAGCACCAGAGTGTGTCTCAGCCCCAGTGTGTCGGCCTCATTCCTCCCAGCGGCAGTGTGTGTCTCAGCCTCAGTGTGTCGGCCTCATTCCTCTCAGCGCCAGTGTGTGTCTCAGCCCCAGTGTGTCAGCCTCATTCCTCCCACCGCCAGTGTGTGTCTCAGCCCCAGTGTGTCAGCCTCATTCTTCCCAGCACCAGTGTGTGTCTCAGCCCCATTCCCCCCAGACCCAGTGCATGTCTCAGCCCCAGTGTGTCTCTCAGCCCCCGTGTACCCTAGCCCCAGTGTATCTCAGCCTCAGTGTGTCGGCCTCGTTCCTCCCAGCGCCAGTGTGTGTCTCAGCCCCAGTGTGTTGCCTCATTCCTCCCAGCTCCAGTGTGTTTCTCAGCCCCAGAGTGTCGGCCTCATTCCTCCCAGTGCCAGTGTTTGTCTCAGCCCCTGTCTGTCGGCCTCATTCCTCCCAGCTCCAATGTGTTTCTCAGCCCCAGAGTGTCGGCCTCATTCCTCCCAGTGCCAGTGTGTGTCTCAGCCCCAGTGTGTCGGCCTCATTCCTCCCAGCGCTAGTGTGTGTCTCAGCCCCAGTGTGTCAGCCTCATTCCTCCCAGTTTCAGTGTGTGTCCCAGCCCCATTCCCCCCAGACCCAGTGTATGTCTCATCCCCAGGGTGCCCTAGCCCCAGTGTCTCTCAAACCCAGTGTGTCGGCCTCATTCCTCCCAGCGTCAGTGTGTTTCTCAGCCCCGGTGTGTCAGCCACATTCCTCCCAGCACCAGTGTATGTCTCAGCCACAGTGTGTCGGCTTCATTCCCCCCAGCGCCAGTGTGTATCTCAGCCCCAGTGTGTCGGCCTCATTCCTCCCTGCGCCAGTGTGTGTCTCAGCCCTAGTGTGTCGGCCTCATTCCTCCCAGCACCAGTGTGTGTCTCGGCCCCATTCACCCCAGACCCAGTGTATGTCTCAGCCCCAGTGTGCTCTATGCCCAGAGTGTGTCTCAGCCCCAGTGTGTGTCTCAGTCCCAGTGTGTCAGCCACATTCCTCCCAGCGCCAGTGTGTGTCTCGGCCCCAGTGTGTCGGCATCAATCCTCACAGCGCAAGTGTGTCTCTGTCCCAGTGTGTCGGCCTCATTCTGCCCAGCGCCAGTGTGTGTCTCAGCCCCAGTGTGTCGGCCTCATTCCTCCCAGCGCCAGTGTGTGTCTCAGCCCCAGTGTGTCAGCCTCATTCTTCCCAGTGTCAGTGTGTGTCTCAGCCCCAGTTTGTCAGCCTCATTCCTCCCACTGTCAGTGTGTTCCAGCCACAGTGTGTCGGCCTAATTCCTCCCAGCTCCAGTGTGTGTCTCAGCCCTAGTGTGTCGGCCTCATTCCTCCAGTGCCAGTGTGTGTCTCAGCCCCAGTGTGTCGGTCTCATTCCTCCCAGCTCCAGTGTGTGTCTCAGCCCCAGTGTGTCGGCCTCATTCCTCCCAGCACCACTGTGTGTCTCAGCCCCAGTGTGTCGGCCTCATTCCTCCCAGTGTCAGTGTGTCTCAGACCCAGTGTGTCGGCCTCATTCCTCCCAGCGGCAGGGTGTGTCTCAGCCTCAGTGTGTATGCCTCATTCCTCTCAGCGCCAGTGTGTGTCTCAGCCCCAGTGTGTCAGACTCATTCCTCCCAACACCAGTGTGTGTCTCAGCCCCAGTGTTTCGGCCTCATTCTTCCCAGCACCAGTGTGTGTCTCAGCCCCATTCCACCCAGACCCAGTGCATGTCTCAGCCCCAGTGTGTCTCTCAGCCCCAGGGTACCTTAGCCCCAGTGTGTCTCAGCCTCAGTGTGTCGGCCTCATTCCTCCCATCACCAGTGTGTGTCTCAGCCCCAGTGTGTTGCCTCATTCCTCCCAGCTCCAGTGTGTTTCTCAGCCCCAGCGTGTCGGCCTCATTCCTCCCAGTGCCAGTGTTTGTCTCAGCCCCAGTGTGTCGGCCTCATTCCTCCCAGCGCCAGTGTGTGTCTCAGCCCCAGTGTGTCGGCCTCATTCCTCCCAGCGCCAGTGTGTATCTCAGCCCCAGTGTGTCAGCCTCATTCTTCCCAGCACCAGTGTGTGTCTCAGCCCCATTCCCCCCAGACCCAGTGCATGTCTCAGCCCCAGTGTGTCTCTCAGCCCCAGTGTACCCTAGCCCCAGTGTGTCTCAGCCTCAGTGTGTCGGCCTCATTCCTCCCATCACCAGTGTGTGTCTCAGCCCCAGTGTGTTGCCTCATTCCTCCCAGCTCCAGTGTGTTTCTCAGCCCCAGCGTGTCGGCCTCATTCCTCCCAGTGCCAGTGTTTGTCTCAGCCCCAGTGTGTCGGCCTCATTCCTCCCAGCGCCAGTGTGTGTCTCAGCCCCAGTGTGTCGGCCTCATTCCTCCCAGTGTCAGTGTGTGTCCCGGCCCCATTCCCCCCAGACCCAGTGTATGTCTCAGCCCCAGTGTGCCCTAGCCCCAGTGTGTCTCAGACCCAGTGAGCCGGCCTCATTCCTCCCAGCGATAGTGTGTGTCTCAGCCCCGGTGTGTCAGCCACATTCCTCCCAGCGCCAGTGTGTGTCTCAGCCACAGTGTGTCGGCTTCATTCCCCCCAGCGCCAGTGTGTATCTCAGCTCCAGTGTGTCAGCCTCATTCCTCCCAATGCCAGTGTGTGTCTCAGCCCCAGTGTGTCGGCCTCATTCCTCCCAGCGCCAGTGTGTGTCTCAGCCCCAGTGTGTCGGCCTCATTCCTCTCTGCACCGGTGTGTGTCTCGGCCCCATTCCCCCAGACCCAGTGTATGTCTCAGCCCCAGTGTGCCCTATCCCCATAGTGTGTCTCAGCCCCAGTGTGTGTCTCAGCCCCAGTGTGTCGGCCTCATTCCTCCCAGCGCCAGTGTGTGTCTCAGCCTCAGTGTGTCGACGTCATTCCTCCCAGCGGCAGGGTGTGTCTCAGCCTCAGTGTGTCGGCCTCATTCCTCTCAGCGCCAGTGTGTATCTCAGCCCCAGTGTGTCAGCCTCATTCCTCCCAATGCCAGTGTGTGTCTCAGCCCCAGTGTGAAGGCCTCTTTGCTCCCAGCGCCAGTGTGTGTCTCAGCCCCAGTGTGTCGGCCTCATTCCTCCCAGCACCAGTGTGTGTCTCAGCCCCAGTGTGTCGGCCTCATTCCTCCCAGCGCCAGTGTGTGTCTCAGCCACAGTGTGTCGGCCTCATTCCCCCCAGCGCCAGTGTGTGTCTCAGCCCCAGTGTGTCGGCCTCATTCCTCCCAGTATCAGTGTGTGTCTCAGCCCCAGTGTGTCGGACTAATTCCTCCCAGCTCCAGTGTGTGTCTCAGCTCCAGTGTGTCAGCCTCATTCCTCCCAATGCCAGTGTATTTCTCAGCCCCAGTGTGTCGGCCTCATTCCTCCAAGTGCCAGTGTGTGTCTCAGCCCCAGTGTGTCGGCCTCATTCCTCCCAGTGCCAGTGTGTGTCTCAGCCCCAGTGAGTCGGCCTGATTACTCCCAGCTCCAGTGTGTGATTCACGCCCCAGTGTGTCGGCCTCATTCCTCCCAGCACCAGTGTGTGTCTCAGCCCCAGTGTGTCGGCCTCAATCCTCACAGCCCCAGTGTGTCAGCCTCATTCGTCCCAATGCCAGTGTGTGTCTCAGCCCCAGTGTGAAGGCCTCTTTCCTCCCAGCGCCAGTGTGTGTCAGCCCCAGTGTGTCGGCCTCATTCCTCCCAGCGCCAGTGTGTGTCTCAGCCCCAGTGTGTCGGCCTCATTCCTCCCAGCGCCAGTGTGTGTCTCAGCCACAGTGTGTCGGCCTCATTCCCCCCAGCGCCAGTGTGTGTCTCAGCCCCAGTGTGTCGGCCTCATTCCTCCCAGCGCCAGTGTGTGTCTCAGCCCCAGTGTGTCGGCCTCATTCCTCCCAGCGCCAGTGTGTGTCTCAGCCACAGTGTGTCGGCCTCATTCCCCCCAGCACCACTGTGTGTCTCAGCCCCAGTGTGTCGGCCTCATTCCTCCCAGTGTCAGTGTGTCTCAGACCCAGTGTGTCGGCCTCATTCCTCCCAGCGGCAGGGTGTGTCTCAGCCTCAGTGTGTATGCCTCATTCCTCTCAGCGCCAGTGTGTGTCTCAGCCCCAGTGTGTCAGACTCATTCCTCCCAACACCAGTGTGTGTCTCAGCCCCAGTGTTTCGGCCTCATTCTTCCCAGCACCAGTGTGTGTCTCAGCCCCATTCCACCCAGACCCAGTGCATGTCTCAGCCCCAGTGTGTCTCTCAGCCCCAGGGTACCTTAGCCCCAGTGTGTCTCAGCCTCAGTGTGTCGGCCTCATTCCTCCCATCACCAGTGTGTGTCTCAGCCCCAGTGTGTTGCCTCATTCCTCCCAGCTCCAGTGTGTTTCTCAGCCCCAGCGTGTCGGCCTCATTCCTCCCAGTGCCAGTGTTTGTCTCAGCCCCAGTGTGTCGGCCTCATTCCTCCCAGCGCCAGTGTGTGTCTCAGCCCCAGTGTGTCGGCCTCATTCCTCCCAGCGCCAGTGTGTGTCTCAGCCCCAGTGTGTCAGCCTCATTCTTCCCAGCACCAGTGTGTGTCTCAGCCCCATTCCCCCCAGACCCAGTGCATGTCTCAGCCCCAGTGTGTCTCTCAGCCCCAGTGTACCCTAGCCCCAGTGTGTCTCAGCCTCAGTGTGTCGGCCTCATTCCTCCCATCACCAGTGTGTGTCTCAGCCCCAGTGTGTTGCCTCATTCCTCCCAGCTCCAGTGTGTTTCTCAGCCCCAGCGTGTCGGCCTCATTCCTCCCAGTGCCAGTGTTTGTCTCAGCCCCAGTGTGTCGGCCTCATTCCTCCCAGCGCCAGTGTGTGTCTCAGCCCCAGTGTGTCGGCCTCATTCCTCCCAGTGTCAGTGTGTGTCCCGGCCCCATTCCCCCCAGACCCAGTGTATGTCTCAGCCCCAGTGTGCCCTAGCCCCAGTGTGTCTCAGACCCAGTGAGCCGGCCTCATTCCTCCCAGCGATAGTGTGTGTCTCAGCCCCGGTGTGTCAGCCACATTCCTCCCAGCGCCAGTGTGTGTCTCAGCCACAGTGTGTCGGCTTCATTCCCCCCAGCGCCAGTGTGTATCTCAGCTCCAGTGTGTCAGCCTCATTCCTCCCAATGCCAGTGTGTGTCTCAGCCCCAGTGTGTCGGCCTCATTCCTCCCAGCGCCAGTGTGTGTCTCAGCCCCAGTGTGTCGGCCTCATTCCTCTCTGCACCGGTGTGTGTCTCGGCCCCATTCCCCCAGACCCAGTGTATGTCTCAGCCCCAGTGTGCCCTATCCCCATAGTGTGTCTCAGCCCCAGTGTGTGTCTCAGCCCCAGTGTGTCGGCCTCATTCCTCCCAGCGCCAGTGTGTGTCTCAGCCTCAGTGTGTCGACGTCATTCCTCCCAGCGGCAGGGTGTGTCTCAGCCTCAGTGTGTCGGCCTCATTCCTCTCAGCGCCAGTGTGTATCTCAGCCCCAGTGTGTCAGCCTCATTCCTCCCAATGCCAGTGTGTGTCTCAGCCCCAGTGTGAAGGCCTCTTTGCTCCCAGCGCCAGTGTGTGTCTCAGCCCCAGTGTGTCGGCCTCATTCCTCCCAGCACCAGTGTGTGTCTCAGCCCCAGTGTGTCGGCCTCATTCCTCCCAGCGCCAGTGTGTGTCTCAGCCACAGTGTGTCGGCCTCATTCCCCCCAGCGCCAGTGTGTGTCTCAGCCCCAGTGTGTCGGCCTCATTCCTCCCAGTATCAGTGTGTGTCTCAGCCCCAGTGTGTCGGACTAATTCCTCCCAGCTCCAGTGTGTGTCTCAGCTCCAGTGTGTCAGCCTCATTCCTCCCAATGCCAGTGTATTTCTCAGCCCCAGTGTGTCGGCCTCATTCCTCCAAGTGCCAGTGTGTGTCTCAGCCCCAGTGTGTCGGCCTCATTCCTCCCAGTGCCAGTGTGTGTCTCAGCCCCAGTGAGTCGGCCTGATTACTCCCAGCTCCAGTGTGTGATTCACGCCCCAGTGTGTCGGCCTCATTCCTCCCAGCACCAGTGTGTGTCTCAGCCCCAGTGTGTCGGCCTCAATCCTCACAGCCCCAGTGTGTCAGCCTCATTCGTCCCAATGCCAGTGTGTGTCTCAGCCCCAGTGTGAAGGCCTCTTTCCTCCCAGCGCCAGTGTGTGTCAGCCCCAGTGTGTCGGCCTCATTCCTCCCAGCGCCAGTGTGTGTCTCAGCCCCAGTGTGTCGGCCTCATTCCTCCCAGCGCCAGTGTGTGTCTCAGCCACAGTGTGTCGGCCTCATTCCCCCCAGCGCCAGTGTGTGTCTCAGCCCCAGTGTGTCGGCCTCATTCCTCCCAGTGTCAGTGTGTGTCTCAGCCCCAGTGTGTCGGACTAATTCCTCCCAGCTTCAGTGTGTGTCTCAGCTCCAGTGTGTCAGCCTCATTCCTCCCAATGCCAGTGTATTTCTCAGCCCCAGTGTGTCGGCCTCATTCCTCCCAGTGGCAGTGTATGTCTCAGCCCCAGTGTGCCCTATCCCCATAGTGTGTCTCAGCCCCAGTGTGTGTCTCAGCCCCAGTGTGTCGGCCTCATTCCTCCCAGCGCCAGTGTGTGTCTCAGCCTCAGTGTGTCGACCTCATTCCTCCCATCGGCAGGGTGTGTCTCAGCCTCAGTGTGTCGGCCTCATTCCTCTCAGCGCCAGTGTGTATCTCAGCCCCAGTGTGTCAGCCTCATTTCTCCCAATGCCAGTGTGTGTCTCAGCCCCAGTGTGAAGGCCTCTTTCCTCCCAGCGCCAGTGTGTGTCTCAGCCCCAGTGTGTCGGCCTCATTCCTCCCAGCACCAGTGTGTGTCTCAGCCCCAGTGTGTCGGCCTCATTCCTCCCAGTGCCAGTGTGTGTCTCAGCCACAGTGTGTCGGCCTCATTCCCCCCAGCGCCAGTGTGTGTCTCAGCCCCAGTGTGTCGGCCTCATTCCTCCCAGTGTCAGTGTGTGTCTCAGCCCAAGTGTGTCGGACTAATTCCTCCCAGCTCCAGTGTGTGTCTCAGCTCCAGTGTGTCAGCCTCATTCCTCCCAATGCCAGTGTATTTCTCAGCCCCAGTGTGTCGGCCTCATTCCTCCCAGTGCCAGTGTGTGTCTCAGCCCCAGTGTGTCGGCCTCATTCCTCCCAGTGCCAGTGTGTGTCTCAGCCCCAGTGAGTCGGCCTGATTCCTCCCAGCTCCAGTGTGTGTCTCAGCCCCAGTGTGTCGGCCTCATTCCTCCCAGCACCAGTGTGTGTCTCAGCCCCAGTGTGTCAGCATCATTCCTAGGACACAAGTGTTTGTGTCTCAGCCCCAGTGTGTCGGCCTCAATCCTCACAGCCCCAGTGTGTCAGCCTCATTCCTCCCAATGCCAGTGTGTGTCTCAGCCCCAGTGTGAAGGCCTCCTTCCTCCCAGCGCCAGTGTGTGTCTCAGCCCCAGTGTGTCGGCCTCATTCCTCCCAGCGCCAGTGTGTGTCTCAGCCACAGTGTGTCGGCCTCATTCCCCCCAGCGCCAGTGTGTGTCTCAGCCCCAGTGTGTCAGCCTCATTCCTCCCTCCACCAGTGTGTGTCTCAGCCCCAGTGTGTCGGCCTCATTCTTCCCAGCACCAGTGTGTGTCTTAGCCCCATTCCCCCCAGACCCAGTGCATGTCTCAGCCCCAGTGTGTCTCTCAGCCCCAGTGTACCCTAGCCCCAGTGTGTCTCAGCCCCAGTGTACCCTAGCCCCAGTGTGTCTCAGCCCCAGTGTGCCCTAGCCCCAGTGTGTCTGAGAACCAGTGTGTCGGCCTCATTCCTCCCAGCGCCAGTGTGTGTCTCAGCCCCAGTGTGTCAGCCACATTCCTCCCAGCGCCAGTGTGTGTCTCAGCCACAGTGTGTTGGCTTCATTCTCCCCAGCGCCAGTGTGTATCTCAGCCCCAGTGTGTCGGCCTCATTCCTCCCACCACCAGTGTGTGTCTCAGCCCCAGTGTGTCTCTCAGCCCCAGTGTACCCTAGCCCCAGTGTGTCTCAGCCCCAGTGTGCCCTAGCCCCAGTGTGTCTGAGAACCAGTGTGTCGGCCTCATTCCTCCCAGCGCCAGTGTGTGTCTCAGCCCCGGTGTGTCAGCCACATTCCTCCCAGCGCCAGTGTGTGTCTCAGCCACAGTGTGTCGGCTTCATTCCCCCCAGCGCCAGTGTGTATCTCAGCCCCAGTGTGTCAGCCTCATTCCTCCCAATGCCAGTGTGTGTCTCAGCCCCAGTGTGAAGGCCTCTTTCCTCCCAGCGCCAGTGTGTGTCTCAGCCCCAGTGTGTCGGCCTCATTCCTCCCAGCGCCAGTGTGTGTCTCAGCCCCAGTGTGTCGGCCTCATTCCTCCCAGCGCCAGTGTGTGTCTCAGCCACAGTGTGTCGGCCTCATTCCCCCCAGCGCCAGTGTGTGTCTCAGCCCCAGTGTGTCGGCCTCATTCCTCCCAGTGTCAGTGTGTGTCTCAGCCCCAGTGTGTCGGATTAATTCCTCCCAGCTCCAGTGTGTGTCTCAGCTCCAGTGTGTCAGCCTCATTCCTCCCAATGCTAGTGTATTTCTCAGCCCCAGTGTGTCGGCCTCATTCCTCAAAGTGCCAGTGTTTGTCTCAGCCCCATTCCCCCCAGACCCAGTGCATGTCTCAGCCCCAGTGTGTCTCTCAGCCCCAGTGTACCCTAGCCCCAGTGTGTCTCAGCCTCAGTGTGTCGGCCTCATTCCTCCCATCTCCAGTGTGTGTCTCAGCCCCAGTGTGTTGCCTCATTCCTCCCAGCTCCAGTGTGTTTCTCAGCCCCAGCGTGTCGGCCTCATTCCTCCCAGTGCCAGTGTTTGTCTCAGCCCCAGTGTGTCGGCCTCATTCCTCCCAGCGCCAGTGTGTGTCTCAGCCCCATTGTGTCGGCCTCATTCCTCCCAGTGGTAGTGTTTGTCTCAGCCCCAGTGTGTCGGCCTCATTCCTCCCAGCGCCAGTGTGTGTCTCAGCCCCAGTGTGTCGGCCTCATTCCTCCCAGTGGTAGTGTTTGTCTCAGCCCCAGTGTGTCGGCCTCATTCCTCCCAGCGCCAGTGTGTGTCTCAGCCCCAGTGTGTCGGCCTCATTCCTCCCAGCGCCAGTGTGTGTCTCAGCCCCAGTGTGTCGGCCTCATTCCTCCCAGCGCCAGTGTGTGCCTCAGCCTCAGTGTGTCGACCTCATTCCTCCCAGCGGCAGGGTGTGTCTCAGCCTCAGTGTGTCGGCCTCATTCCTCTCAGCGCCAGTGTGTGTCTCAGCCCCAGTGTGTCAGACTCATTCCTCCCACCACCAGTGTGTGTCTCAGCCCCAGTGTGTCGGCCTCATTCTTCCCAGCACCAGTGTGTGTCTCAGCCCCATTCCCCCCAGACCCAGTGCATGTCTCAGCCCCAGTGTGTCTCTCAGCCCCAGTGTACCCTAGCCCCAGTGTGTCTCAGCCTCAGTGTGTCGGCCTCATTCCTCCCAGCGCCAGTGTGTGTCTCAGCCCCAGTGTGTTGCCTCATTCCTCTCATCTCCAGTGTGTTTCTCAGCCCCAGCGTGTCGGCCTCATTCCTCCCAGTGCCAGTGTTTGTCTCAGCCCCAGTGTGTCGGCCTCATTCCTCAAAGCGCCAGTGTGTGTCTCAGCCCCAGTGTGTCGGCCTCATTCCTCCCGGCGCCAGTGTGTGTCTCAGCCCCAGTGTGCCAGCCTTATTCCTCCCAGTGCCAGTGTGTGTCTCATCCCCAGTTTGCCAGCCTCATTCCTCCCAGCACCAGGGTGTGTCTCAGCCCCAGTGTGTCGGCCTCATTCCTCCCAGCACCAGTGTGTGTCTCAGCCTCAGTGTGTCGACCTCATTCCTCCCAGCGGCAGGGTGTGTCTCAGCCTCAGTGTGTCGGCCTCATTCCTCCCACCACCAGTGTGTGTCTCAGCCCCAGTGTGTCGGCCTCATTCTTCCCAGCACCAGTGTGTGTCTCAGCCCCATTCCCCCCAGACCCAGTGCATGTCTCAGCCCCAGTGTGTCTCTCAGCCCCAGTGTACCCTAGCCCCAGTGTGTCTCAGCCTCAGTGTGTCGGCCTCATTCCTCCCAGCGCCAGTGTGTGTCTCAGCCCCAGTGTGTTGCCTCATTCCTCCCATCTCCAGTGTGTTTCTCAGCCCCAGCGTGTCGGCGTCATTCCTCCCAGTGCCAGTGTTTGTTTCAGCCCCAGTGTGTCGGCCTCATTCCTCCCAGCGCCAGTGTGTGTCTCAGCCCCAGTGTGTCGGCCTCATTCCTCCCAGCGCCAGTGTGTGTCTCAGCCCCAGTGTGTCGGCCTCATTCCTCCCAGTGTCAGTGTGTGTCCCGGCCCCATTCCCCCCAGACCCAGTGTATGTCTCAGCCCCAGTGTGCCCTAGCCCCAGTGTGTCTCAGACCCAGTGAGTCGGCCTCATTCCTCCCAGCGATAGTGTGTGTCTCAGCCCCGGTGTGTCAGCCACATTCCTCCCAGCGCCAGTGTGTGTCTCAGCCACAGTGTGTCGGCTTCATTCTCCCCAGCGCCAGTGTGTATCTCAGCCCCAGTGTGTCGGCCTCATTCCTCCCAGCGCCAGTGTGTGTCTCAGCCCCAGTGTGTCGGCCTCATTCCTCCCAGCACCAGTGTGTGTCTCGGCCCCATTCCCCCCCGACTCAGTGTATGTCTCAGCCCCAGTGTGCCCTATCCCCATAGTGTGTCTCAGCCCCAGTGTGTGTCTCAGCCCCCGTGTGTCAGCCACATTCCTCCCAGCGCCAGTGTGTGTCTCAGCTAGGGGTGAGCGGGTTCGGATTTCTGAAATCCGAACCCCCCCGAGCCCCCCCGATCCGAGTCCAATCCGAGTCAGGCTCGACTTTTCCCGCCTGACTCGGATCTGAAATCGAGGCAAAACGTCATCATCCCGCCTTCCGAGTCTCGCGGGTTTTGGATCCTATATAAGGTACCCGCGTCGGCGCCATTTTCTCACTCGGCTGTGGACAGTGAAGAGGGAGGGTGGGAGTTAGGGCTGTGTAGTGTAGTGTAGTGCTGCTGTTGTCCACTACTTCAATGTCCATAGGGGCTGGCTGTGTTGTGCTGTGCTGCTGTTGTTAATAGGGGCTGTGTCCACTACTTCAAAGTCCATAGGGGCTGGCTGGACTGTGTTGTGCAGTCAGTTCTCCATAGGGGCTGTGTCCACTCCAAAGTCCTGTGCAGTGTCCCAGTCCTAAAGGAGTGCTGTAGTGTTGTCCAGGGGGTGCTCTGTCCATCAGGGGTGCTCCCCCCAAGTGCTAAAAAAATAATATATTTTCTGTGTTTGTGAATTGTGTGCGCAGTAGCCGCACGTGCATCAACAAAGTAGTGCCAAGCGTGCGCCTGTGTCACAAGTAAAGGGCCGGCTGGCTTGACCGTTAAAGGGTGCTGTAACCCCCGAAAGTACACTCCAGTCCAAACCAAAAAAAAATTATTTTCTGTGTTTGTGAATTGTGTGCGCAGTAGCCGCACGTGCATCAACAAAGTAGTGCCAAGCGTGCGCCTGTGTCATAAGTAAAGGGCCGGCTGGCTTGACCGTTAAGGGTGCTGTAACCCCCGAAAGTACACTCCAGTCCAAACCAAAAAAAAAATTATTTTCTGTGTTTGTGAATTGTGTGCGCAGTAGCCGCACGTGCATCAACAAAGTAGTGCCAAGCGTGCACCTGTGTCATAAGTAAAGGGCCGGCTGGCTTGACCGTTAAGGGTGCTGTAACCCCCGAAAGTACACTCCAGTCCAAACCAAAAAAAAAATTATTTTCTGTGTTTGTGAATTGTGTGCGCAGTAGCCGCACGTGCATCAACAAAGTAGTGCCAAGCGTGCGCCTGTGTCATAAGTAAAGGGCCGGCTGGCTTGACCATTAAAGGGTGCTGTAACCCCCAAAGTACACTCCAGTCCAAACCAAAAAAAAAATTATTTTCTGTGTTTGTGAATTGTGTGCGCAGTAGCCGCACGTGCATCAACAAAGTAGTGCCAAGCGTGCGCCTGTGTCATAAGTAAAGGGCCGGCTGGCTTGACCGTTAAAGGGTGCTGTAACCCCCGAAAGTACACTCCAGTCCAAACCAAAAAAAAATTATTTTCTGTGTTTGTGAATTGTGTGCGCAGTAGCCGCACGTGCATCAACAAAGTAGTGCCAAGCGTGCGCCTGTGTCATAAGTAAAGGGCCGGCTGGCTTGACCGTTAAGGGTGCTGTAACCCCCGAGAGTACACTCCAGTCCAAACCAAAAAAAAAATTATTTTCTGTGTTTGTGAATTGTGTGCGCAGTAGCCGCACGTGCATCAACAAAGTAGTGCCAAGAGTGCGCCTGTGTCATAAGGGCCGGCTGGCTTGACCGTTAAAGGGTGCTGTAACCCCCAAAGTACACTCCAGTCCAAACCAAAAAAATATATATTTTCTGTGTTTAGCCGCACGTATATATCAAATCGATATAACATAAATGGAGGACCAAACTTTCTCCGATAAAAATAAAATAGAGAAAGATCAAGAACCACTTCCTCCTAGTGCTGAAGCTGCTGCCACTAGTCATGACATAGACGATAACATGCCATCAACGTCGTCTGCCAAGGCCGATGCCCAATGTCATAGTAGAGGGCACATACAATCCCAAATGGCAAAGTTCAGGAAAATGACCTTGAAAAAGACATTTAAATCAGCTGAAGAGAAACGTAAACTTGCCAATATGCCATTTACGACACGGAGTGGCAAGGAACGGCTAAGGTCGATCCCTAGTATGTTCATGACTAGTGGTTCAGCTTCACATGACGATGGAAGCCCTCCTCCCACTAAAAAAATCAAAAGAGTTAAGCTGGCAAAAGCACAGCGAAGAACTGTGCTTTCTAAGAAGATATCACAAATCCCCAAGGAGAGTCCAAGTGTGGTGGTGGTTGCGATGCCTGACCTTCCCAGCACTGGACGGGAAGAGGTGGCTCTTTCCACCATTTGCACGCCCCCTGCAAGTGCTGAAAGGAGCACCCACAGTCCACTTGCTGATATGCAAATTGAAGATGTCACTGTTGAAGTACAACAGGATGAGGATACTGGTGTAGCTGGCGCTGAGGAGGATGTTGGCGAGGAGGATTCTGATGGTGATGTGGTTTGTTTAAATCAGGCTCCGGGGGAGACAGTTGTTGTCCGTGGGATGAAAAAGCCCATCACGGTCATGCCTGGGCAGAAGACCAAACATTCCACCTCTTTGGTCTGGCAGTATTTCTATCCAAATCCGGACAACAACTGTCTTGCCATATGTACCATATGTAAAGGTGAAATAAGTAGGGGTAGGGACGTCAACCACCTAGGAACATCCTCCCTTATACGGCACCTGCAGCGCGTTCATAAAAAGTTACTGTCAAGTTCAGAAACTTTGGCTAAGACCGTAAGCAGTCCAGGGACACCTAAATCCCGTTGTCCTGTTGTATCCAAGCGCCTGCAAACCACACCGTCAACTCCCTCCTCGTCAATTTCCTCCTTAGTCAGGATCGGAAGTAGTCCTGCAGGCCATGTCACTGGCATGACTGACTCTCCTATCCGGGATTCCTCCGGAGGATCCTGCATTGCTACGCCTACTGCTGCCGCTGCTGCTGTTGCTGCTGCTGGGAGTCGTTCATCATCCCAGAGAGGAAGTAGGAACACCACTACTTTTACTAAACAATTGACCCTCCAACAGTCCTTAGCGAGGAGGATGAAGTACGACAGCAGTCATCCTGAAGCAAAACGTATAACTGAGGCCTTGACTGCTATGTTGGTGTTAGACGTGTGTCCGGTATCCGCCATTAGTGCAGTGGGATTTAGACAATTGATGGAGGTAGTGTGTCCCCGGTTCCAAATCCCGTCTAGATTCCACTTCACTAGGCAGGCGATACCGAGACTGTACAGAAACGTCAGAAAAAGTGTCCTCAGTGTCCTGAAAAATGCCGTTGTACACAATGTCCACTTAACCACGGACATGTGGACAAGTGGAACAGGGCAGACTAAGGACTATATGACTGTGACAGCCCACTGGGTAGATGTATCACCTTACGCAGCAACAGCAGCAGCGTCACCAGTAGCAGCATCTCAGAAACGCCAGCTCGTTACAAGGCAGGCTACGCTGTGTATCACCGGTTTCAGTAAGAGGCACACCGCCGACAACCTCTTAGAGAAACTGAGGGAAATCATCGCCCAGTGGCTTACCCCACTTAGACTCTCCTGGGGATTTGTGATATCTGACAACGCCACCAATATTGTGCGGGCATTACATCTGGGCAAATTCCAGCACGTCCCATGTTTTGCTCACACAATAAACTTGGTGGTGCAGAATTTTCTGAAAAGCGACAGGGGCGTGCAGGAGACGCTTTGGGTGGCCCGAAAAATTTCTGGCCACTTTCGCCATTCAGCGACTGCGTGCCGAAGACTGGAGCACCAGCAAACACTCTTGAACCTGCCCCGCCATCACCTGAAGCAAGAGGTTGTGACGCGGTGGAACTCAACCCTCTATATGCTTCAGAGGATGGAGGAGCAGCAAAAGGCCATACAAGCCTATACATCCACCTATGACATAGGCAAAGGAGGGGGTATGCACCTGACTCAAGTGCAGTGGAGAATGATTTCCGTGTTGTGCAAGGTTCTCCAGCCCTTCGAACTTGCCACACGTGAAGTCAGTTCAGACACAGCCAGCTTGAGTCAGGTCATTCCCCTCATCAGGCTTTTGCAGAAGCAGCTGGAGAAAGTGAAGGAGGAGCTAAGACGGAGCGATTCCGCTCGGCATGTGGGACTTGTGGATGAAGCCCTTCATTCGCTTTGCCAGGATTCCAGGGTGGTCAATCTGTTGAAATCAGACCACTACATTTTGGCCACCGTGCTTGATCCTAGGTTTAAAGCCTATGTGGTGTCTCTCTTTCCGGCCGACACAAGCCTGCAGAGGTGCAAAGACCTGCTGGTGAACACACTGTCAGCTGAAGCGGAACGTGACACGTCAACGGCTCCTTCTTCATTTTCTCCCGCAACTGGGGCTGCCAGGAAAAAACTTAGGTATCCTAAGCAACCCGCTGGCGGTGATGCAGGGCAGGCAGGACCAAGTTTGGACATCTGGTCCGGACTGAAGGACCTGGCAACAATTTCTGACATGTCTACTGTCACTGCATTTGATACTGTCACCATTGACAGAATGGTGGAGGATTACATCGGTGACAGCATCCAAGTAGGCATGTCAGACAGTCCATACCTGTACTGGCAGGAAAAAGAGGCAATTTGGAGGCCCCTGTACAAGCTGGCTCTATTTTACCTGAGTTGCCCCCCCTCCAGTGTGTACTCCGAAAGAGTGTTTAGTGCAGCCGGGAACCTTGTCAGCGAAAGGCGTAGGAGGTTGCTTCCACAGAATGTGGAGAAGATTATGTTCATCAAAATGAATTATCAGCTCTTCCAGGGAGACCAGCCTCCAGAAGGTACAGAGGGACCTGTGGTGGTGGATTCAAGTGGGGACGAGTTAATACTTTGTGAGGATGAGGATGTACACACTGAAGAGGGTGAGGAATCGGTGGATGAGGAGGATGAGGATGACATCTTGCCTCCGTAGAGCCAGTTTGTGCAGGGACACATTAATTGCCAGCTTGTTTTGTGGGGGCCCAAACGAACCAATCATTTCAGCCACAGTTGTGTGGCAGACCCTGGCGCTGAAATGATTGATTTGTTAAAGTGTGCATGTCCTGTTTATACAACATAAGGGTGGGTGGGAGGGCCCAAGGACAATTCCATCTTGCACTTCTTTTTTTTCTTTGCATTATGTACAGTTTGGGGCCTAGTTTTTCTAACTGCCATCCTGTCTGCCACTGCAGTGTCACTCCTAGATGGGTCACGTGTTTGTGCCGCCCACTCGTGTCGCTTAGCATAGTCATCCAGCTACCTCGGTGCAACCTTTTGGACATGAAAACACTATTGTGAGGTGTGAGGTGTTCAGAATAGACTGGAAATGAGTGGAAATTAAGATTATTGAGGTTAATAATAGCATAGGAGCAGAGAAACCAACAAATTCTGTGATTTTAGCTGTTTTTATGCTTTTTAAAAAAAAAATACAGATCCAAAACACAAAACCCAGAACCCAAAACACGGAAGGGTGGTTTTGGCAAAACCAATCCAGATCCAAAACACGAAGAAAGATCCAGATCCAAAACCAAAACACAAAACACGAAAAGTGGCCGGTGCACACCCCTAGTCTCAGCCCCAGTGAGTTGGCCTGATTCCTCCCAGCTCCAGTGTGTGTCTCAGCCCCAGTGTGTCGGCCTCATTCCTCCCAGCACCAGTGTGTGTCTCAGCCCCAATGTGTCAGCCTCATTCTTCCCAGTGTCAGTGTGTGTCTCAGCCCCAGTTTGTCAGCCTCATTCCTCCCACTGTCAGTGTGTTCCAGCCACAGTGTGTCGGCCTAATTCCTCCCAGCTCCAGTGTGTGTCTCAGCCCCAGTGTGTCGGCCTCATTCCTCCCAGTGCCAGTGTGTGTCTCCGCCCCAGTGTGTTGACCTCATTTCTCCCAGCTCCAGTGTGTGTCTCAGCCCCAGTGTGTCGGCCTCATTTCTCCCAGCGCCAGTGTGTCTCTCAGCCCCAGTGTGTCGGCCTCATTCCTTCCAGTGTCAGTGTGCCTCAGCCCCAGTGTGTCGGCCTCATTCCTCCCAGCTCCAGTGTGTGTCTCAGCCCCAGTGTGTCGGCCTCATTCCTCCCAGCACCAGTGTGTGTCTCAGCCCCAGTGTGTCGGCCTCATTCCTCCCAGTGTCAGTGTGTCTCAGACCCAGTGTGTCGGCCTTATTCCTCCCAGCTCCAGTGTGTGTCTCAGCCCCAGTGTGTCGGCCTCATTCCTCCCAGCACCAGTGTGTGTCTCAGCCCCAGTGTGTCGGCCTCATTCCTCACAGCGCCAGTGTGTGTCTCATCCCCAGTTTGCCAGCCTCATTCCTCCCAGCACCAGGGTGTGTCTCAGCCCCAGTGTGTCGGCCTCATTCCTCCCAGCGCCAGTGTGTGTCTCAGCCTCAGTGTGTCGGCCTCATTCCTCCCAGCGGCAGTGTGTGTCTCAGCCTCAGTGTGTCGGCCTCATTCCTCTCAGCGCCAGTGTGTGTCTCAGCCCCAGTGTGTCAGCCTCCTTCCTCCCACCGCCAGTGTGTGTCTCAGCCCCAGTGTGTCGGCCTCATTATTCCCAGCACCAGTGTGTGTCTCAGCCCCATTCCCCCCAGACCCAGGGCATGTCTCAGCCCCAGTGTGTCTCTCAGCCCCCGTGTACCCTAGCCCCAGTGTATCTCAGCCTCAGTGTGTCGGCCTCATTCCTCCCAGCGCCAGTGTGTGTCTCAGCCCCAGTGTGTTGCCTCTTTCCTCCCAGCTCCAGTGTGTTTCTCAGCCCCAGAGTGTCGGCCTCATTCCTCCCAGTGCCAGTGTTTGTCTCAGCCCCAGTCTGTCGGCCTCATTCCTCCCAGCGCCAGTGTGTGTCTCAGCCCCAGTGTGTCGGCCTCATTCCTCCCAGCGCCAGTGTGTGTCTCAGCCCCAGTGTGTCGGCCTCATTCTTCCCAGTGTCAGTGTTTGTCTCAGCCCCAGTTTGTCAGCCTCATTCCTCCCACTGTCAGTGTGTTCCAGCCACAGTGTGTCGGCCTAATTACTCCCAGCTCCAGTGTGTGTCTCAGCCCTAGTGTGTCGGCCTCATTCCTCCCAGTGCCAGTGTGTGTCTCAGCCCCAGTGTGTTGACCTCATTCCTCCCAGCTCCAGTGTGTGTCTCAGCCCCAGTGTGTCGGCCTCATTCCTCCCAGCGCCAGTGTGTGTCTCAGCCCCAGTGTGTCGGCCTCATTCCTTCCAGTGTCAGTGTGTATCAGCCCCAGTGTGTCGGCCTCATTCCTCCCAGCTCCAGTGTGTGTCTCAGCCCCAGTGTGTCGGCCTCATTCCTCCCAGCACCACTGTGTGTCTCAGCCCCAGTGTGTCGGCCTCATTCCTCCCAGTGTCAGTGTGTCTCAGACCCAGTGTGTCGGCCTCATTCCTCCCATCAACAGTGTGTGTCTCAGCCCCAGTGTGTCGGCCTCATTCCTCCCAGCGCCAGTGTGTGTCTCAGCCTCAGTGTGTCAGCCTCATTCCTCCCAGCGGCAGTGTGTGTCTCAGCCTCAGTGTGTCGGCCTCATTCCTCTCAGCGCCAGTGTGTGTCTCAGCCCCAGTGTGTCAGCCTCATTCCTCCCACCGCCAGTGTGTGTCTCAGCCCCAGTGTGTCGGCCTCATTCTTCCCAGCACCAGTGTGTGTCTCAGCCCCATTCCCCCCAGACCCAGTGCATGTCTCAGCCCCAGTGTGTCTCTCAGCCCCCGTGTACCCTAGCCCCAGTGTATCTCAGCCTCAGTGTGTCGGCCTCGTTCCTCCCAGCGCCAGTGTGTGTCTCAGCCCCAGTGTGTTGCCTCATTCCTCCCAGCTCCAGTGTGTTTCTCAGACCCAGAGTGTCGGCCTCATTACTCCCAGTGCCAGTGTTTGTCTCAGCCCCTGTCTGTCGGCCTCATTCCTCCCAGCTCCAATGTGTTTCTCAGCCCCAGAGTGTCAGCCACATTCCTCCCAGCGCCAGTGTATGCATCATCCACAGTGTGTCGGCTTCATTCCCCCCAGCGCCAGTGTGTATCTCAGCCCCAGTGTGTCGGCCTCATTCCTCCCTGCGCCAGTGTGTGTCTCAGCCCTAGTGTGTCGGCCTCATTCCTCCCAGCACCAGTGTGTGTCTCGGCCCCATTCACCCCAGACCCAGTGTATGTCTCAGCCCCAGTGTGCTCTATGCCCAGAGTGTGTCTCAGCCCCAGTGTGTGTCTCAGCCCCAGTGTGTCAGCCACATTCCTCCCAGCGCCAGTGTGTGTCTCGGCCCCAGTGTGTCGGCATCAATCCTCACAGCGCAAGTGTGTCTCAGTCCCAGTGTGTCGGCCTCATTCTGCCCAGCGCCAGTGTGTGTCTCAGCCCCAGTGTGTCAGCCTCATTCCTCCCAGTGTCAGTGTGTGTCTCACCCCCAGTGAGTTGGCCTGATTCCTCCCAGCTCCAGTGTGTGTCTCAGCCCAGGTGAGTCGGCATCATTCCTCCCAGCACCAGTGTGTGTCTCAGCCCCAGTGTGTCAGCCTCATTCTTCCCAGTGTCAGTGTGTGTCTCAGCCCCAGTTTGTCAGCCTCATTCCTCCCCCTGTCAGTGTGTTCCAGCCACAGTGTGTCGGCCTAATTCCTCCCAGCTCCAGTGTGTGTCTCAGCCCTAGTGTGTCGGCCTCATTCCTCCCAGTGCCAGTGTGTGTCTCAGCCCCAGTGTGTTGACCTCATTCCTCCCAGCTCCAGTGTGTGTCTCAGAGCCAGTGTGTCGGCCTCATTCCTCCCAGCGCCAGTGTGTGTCTCAGCCCCAGTGTGTCGGCCTCATTCCTTCCAGTGTCAGTGTGTCTCAGCCCCAGTGTGTCGGCCTCATTCCTCCCAGCTCCAGTGTGTGTCTCAGCCCCAGTGTGTCGGCCTCATTCCTCCCAGCACCACTGTGTGTCTCAGCCCCAGTGTGTCGGCCTCATTCCTCCCAGTGTCAGTGTGTCTCAGACCCAGTGTGTCGGCCTCATTCCTCCCAGCTCCAGTGTGTGTCTCAGCCCCAGTGTGTCGGCCTCATTCCTCCCTGCACCAGTGTGTGTCTCAGCCCCAGTGTGTCGGCCTCATTCCTCACAGCGCCAGTGTGTGTCTCAGCCCCAGTGTGTTGACCTAATTCCTCTCATCTCCAGTGTGTGTCTCAGCCCCAGTGTGTCAGCCTCATTCCTCCCAGTGTAAGTGTGTGTCTCAGCCCCAGTGAGTTGGCCTGATTCCTCCCAGCTCCAGTGTGTGTCTCAGCCCCAGTGAGTCAGCCTCATTCCTCCCAGCACCAGTGTGTGTCTCAGCCCCAGTGTGTCAGCCAGATTCCTCCCAGCGGCAGTGTGTGTCTCAGCCCCAGTGTGTCGGCCTCATTCCTCTCAGCGCCAGTGTGTGTCTCAGCCCCAGTGTGTCAGCCTCATTCCTCCCACCGCCAGTGTGTGTCTCAGCCCCAGTGTGTCGGCCTCATTCTTCCCAGCACCAGTGTGTGTCTCAGCCCCATTCCCCCCAGACCCAGTGCATGTCTCAGCCCCAGTGTGTCTCTCAGCCCAAGTGTACCCTAGCCCCAGTGTATCTCAGCCTCAGTGTGTTGGCCTCATTCCTCCCAGCGCCAGTGTGTGTCTCAGCCCCAGTGTGTTGCCTCATTCCTCCCAGCTCCAGTGTGTTTCTCAGCCCCAGAGTGTCGGCCTCATTCCTCCCAGTGCCAGTGTTTGTCTCAGCCCCAGTCTGTCGTCCTCATTCCTCCCAGCTCCAGTGTGTTTCTCAGCCCCAGAGTGTCGGCCTCATTCCTCCCAGTGCCAGTGTGTGTCTCAGCCCCAGTGTGTCGGCCTCATTCCTCCCAGCGCCAGTGTGGGTCTCAGCCCCAGTGTGTCGGCCTCATTCCTCCCAGTGTCAGTGTGTGTCCCAGCCCCATTCCCCCCAGACCCAGTGTATGTCTCAGCCCCAGGGTGCCCTAGCCCCAGTGTGTCTCAGACCCAGTGTGTCGGCCTCATTCCTCCCAGCGCCAGTGTGTGTTTCAGCCCCGGTGTGTCAGCCACATTCCTCCCAGCGCCAGTGTATGTCTCAGCCACAGTGTGTCGGCTTCATTCCCCCAAGCGCCAGTGTGTATCTCAGCCCCAGTGTGTCAGCCTCAATCCTCCCAATGCCAGTGTGTGTCTCAGCCCCAGTGTGTCGGCCTCATTCCTCCCTACGCCAGTGTGTGTCTCAGCCCTAGTGTGTCGGGCTCATTCCTCCCAGTACCAGTGTGTGTCTCGGCCCCATTCCCCCCAGACCCAGTGTATGTCTCAGCCCCAGTGTGCTCTATGCCCAGAGTGTGTCTCAGCCCCAGTGTGTGTCTCAGCCCCAGTTTGTCGGCCTCATTCCTCCCACTGTCAGTGTGTCCCAGCCCCAGTGTGTCAGCCTAATTCCTCCCAGCTCCAGTGTGTGTCTCAGCCCTAGTGTGTCGGCCTCATTCCTCCCAGTGCCAGTGTGTGTCTCAGCCCCAGTGTGTTGTCGTAATTCCTCCCACCTCCAGTGTGTGTCTCAGCCCCAGTGTGTCAGCCTCATTCCCCCCAGCGCCAGTGTGTGTCTCAGCCCCTGTGTGTCGGCCTCATTCCTCCCAGCGCCAGTGTGAGTCTCAGCCCTAGTGTGTTGTCGTAATTCCTCCCAGCTCCAGTGTGTGTCTCAGCCCCAGTGTGTCGGCCTCATTCCCCCCAGCGCCAGTGTGTGTCTCAGCCCCTGTGTGTCGGCCTCATTCCTCCCAGCGCCAGTGTGAGTCTCAGCCCCAGCGTGTCGGCCTCGTTCCTCCCAGTGCCAGTGTTTGTCTCAGCCCCAGTGTGTCGGCCTCATTCCTCCCAGTGCCAGTTTGTGTCTCAGCCCCAGTGTGTCGACCTCATTCCTCCCAGTGCCAGTGTGTGTCTCAGCCCCTTTCCCCCAAGACCCAGTGTATATCTCAGCCCCAGTGTGCCCTTGCCCCAGTGTGTGTCTCAGCCCCAGTGTGTGTCTCAGCCCCAGTGAGCCTCAGCCTCAGTGTCTCGGCCTCATTCCTCCCAGCGCCAGTGTATGTCTCAGCCCCAGTGTGTTGGCCTCATTCCTCCCAGCTCCAGTGTGTGTCTCAGCCCCAGTGTGTCGGCCTCATTGCTCCCAGCACCAGTGTGTGTCTCAGCCCCAGTGTGTCAGCCTCATTCCTCCCAGCGCCAGTGTGTGTCTCAGCCCCAGTTTGTCGGCCTCAATCCTCACAGCGCCAGTGTGTCTCAGTCCCAGTGTGTCGGCCTCATTACTCCCAGCGCCAGTGTGTGTCTCAGCCCCAGTGTGTCAGCCTCATTCCTCCCAGTGTCAGTGTGTGTCTCAGTCCCAGTGTGTCGGCCTCTTTCCTCCCAGCGCGAGTGTGTGTCTCAGCCCCAGTGTGTCAGCCTCATTCTTCTCAGTGTCAGTGTGTGTCTCAGCCCCAGTTTGTCGGCCTCATTACACCCACTGTCAGTGTGTTCCAGCCCCAGTGTGTCGGCCTAATTCCTCCCAGCTCCAGTGTGTGTCTCAGCCCCAGTGTGTCGGCCTCATTCCTCCCAGTGCCAGTGTGTGTCTCAGCCCCAGTGTGTTGACCTCATTCCTCCCAGCTCCAGTGTGTGTCTCAGCCCCAGTGTGTCGGCCTCATTCCTCCCAGCGCCAGTGTGTGTCTCAGCCCCAGTGTGTCGGGCTCTTCCTTCCAGTGTCAGTGTGTCTCAGCCCCAGTGTGTTGGCCTCATTCCTCCCAGCTCCAGTGTGTGCCTCAGCCCCAGTGTGTCGGCCTCATTCCTCCCAGCACCAGTGTGTGTCTCAGCCCCAGTGTGTCGGCCTCATTCCTCCCAGTGTCAGTGTGTCTCAGCCCCCAATGTGTCGGCCTCATTCCTCCCAGCTCCAGTGTGTGTCTCAGCCCCAGTGTGTCGGACTCATCCCTCCCAGCACCAGTGTGTGTCTCAGCCCCAGTGTGTCGGCCTCATTCCTCCCAGCGCCAGTGTGTGTCTCAGCCCCAGTGTGCCAGCCTCATTTCTCCCAGTGCCAGTGTGTGTCTCATCCCCAGTTTGCCAGCCTCATTCCTCCCTGCACCAGGGTGTGTCTCAGCCCCAGTGTGTCGGCCTCATTCTTCCCAGCGCCAGTGTGTGTCTCAGCCTCAGTGTGTCGATCTCATTCCTCCCAGCGGCAGGATGTGTCTCAGCCCCAGTGTGTCAGACTCATTCCTCCCACCACCAGTGTGTGTCTCAGCCCCAGTGTGTCGGCATCATTCATCCCAGCAGCAGTGTGTGTCTCAGCCCCATTCCCCCCAGACCCAGTGCATGTCTCAGCCCCAGTGTGTCTCTCAGCCCCAGTGTACCCTAGCCCCAGTGTGTCTCAGCCTCAGTGTGTCGGCCTCATTCCTCCCAGCGCCAGTGTGTGTCTCAGCCCCAGTGTGTTGCCTCATTCCTCCCAGCTCCAGTGTGTTTCTCAGCCCCAGCGTGTCCGCCTCATTCCTCCCTGTGCCAGTGTTTGTCTCAGCCCCAGTGTGTCGGCCTCATTCCTCCCAGCGCCAGTGTATGTCTCAGCCCCTGTGTGTCGGCCTCATTCCTCCCAGCGCCAGTGTGTGTCTCAGACCCAGTGAGTCGGCCTCATTCCTCCCAGCGATAGTGTGTGTCTCAGCCCCGGTTTGTCAGCCACATTCCTCCCAGCGCCAGTGTGTGTCTCAGCCACAGTGTGTCGGCTTCATTCCACCCAGCGCCAGTGTGTATCTCAGCCCCAGTGTGTCGGCCTCATTCCTCCCAGCGCCAGTGTGTGTCTCAGCCCCAGTGTGTCGGCCTCATTCCTCCCAGCACCAGTGTATATCTCAGCCCCAGTGTGCCCTATCCCCATAGTGTGTCTCAGCCCCAGTGTGTCAGCCACATTCCTCCCAGCGCCAGTGTGTGTCTCAGCCCCAGTGTGTCGGCCTCAATCCTCACAGCGCCAGTGTGTCTCAGCCCCAGTGTGTCGGCCTCATTCCTCCCAGTGCCAGTGTGTGTCTCAGCCCCAGTGAGTTGGCGTGATTCCTCCCAGCTCCAGTGTGTGTCTCAGCCCCAGTGTGTCGGCCTCATTCCTCCCAGCACCAGTGTGTGACTCAGCCCCAGTGTGTCAGCCTCATTCTTCCCAGTGTCATTGTGTGTCTCAGCCCCAGTTTGTCAGCCTCATTCCTCCCACTGTCAGTGTGTTCCAGCCACAGTGTGTCGGCCTAATTCCTCCCAGCTCCAGTGTGTGTCTCAGCCCCAGTGTGTCGGCCTCATTCCTCCCAGTGCCAGTGAGTGTCTCAGCCCCAGAGTGTTGACCTCATTCCTCCCAGCTCCAGTGTGTGTCTCAGCCCCAGTGTGTCGGCCTCATTCCTCCCAGCGCCAGTGTGTGTCTCAGCCCCAGTGAGTCGGCCTCATTCCTTCCAGTGTCAGTGAGTCTCAGCCCCAGTGTGTCGGCCTCATTCCTCACAGCGCCAGTGTGTGTCTCAGCCCCAGTGTGCCGGCCTCATTCCTCCCAGTCCCAGTGTGAGTCTCATCCCCAGTTTGCCAGCCTCATTCCTCCCAGCACCAGGGTGTGTCTCAGCCCCAGTGTGTCGGCCTCATTCCTCCCAGCGCCAGTGTGTGTCTCAGCCTCAGTGTGTCGGCCTCATTCCTCCCAGCGGCAGTGTGTGTCTCAGCCTCAGTGTGTCGGCCTCATTCCTCTCAGCGCCAGTGTGTGTCTCAGCCCCAGTGTGTCAGCCTCCTTCCTCCCACCGCCAGTGTGTGTCTCAGCCCCAGTGTGTCGGCCTCATTCTTCCCAGCACCAGTGTCTGTCTCAGCCCCATTCCCCCCAGACCCAGGGCATGTCTCAGCCCCAGTGTGTCTCTCAGCCCCCGTGTACCCTAGCCCCAGTGTATCTCAGCCTCAGTGTGTCGGACTCATTCCTCCCAGCGCCAGTGTGTGTCTCAGCCCCAGTGTGTTGCCTCTTTCCTCCCAGCTCCAGTGTGTTTCTCAGCCCCAGAGTGTCGGCCTCATTCCTCCCAGTGCCAGTGTTTGTCTCAGCCCCAGTCTGTCGGCCTCATTCCTCCCAGCGCCAGTGTGTGTCTCAACCCCAGTGTGTCGGCCTCATTCCTCCCAGCGCCAGTGTGTGTCTCAGCCCCAGTGTGTCAGCCTCATTCTTCCCAGTGTCAGTGTTTGTCTCAGCCCCAGTTTGTCAGCCTCATTTCTCCCACTGTCAGTGTGTTCCAGCCACAGTGTGTCGGCCTAATTACTCCCAGCTCCAGTGTGTGTCTCAGCCCTAGTGTGTCGGCCTCATTCCTCCCAGTGCCAGTGTGTGTCTCAGCCCCAGTGTGTTGACCTCATTCCTCCCAGCTCCAGTGTGTGTCTCAGCCCCAGTGTGTCGGCCTCATTCCTCCCAGCGCCAGTGTGTGTCTCAGCCCCAGTGTGTCGGCCTCATTCCTTCCAGTGTCAGTGTGTCTCAGCCCCAGTGTGTCGGCCTCATTCCTCCCAGCTCCAGTGTGTGTCTCAGCCCCAGTGTGTCGGCCTCATTCCTCCCAGCACCACTGTGTGTCTCAGCCCCAGTGTGTCGGCCTCATTCCTCCCAGTGTCAGTGTGTCTCAGACCCAGTGTGTCGGCCTCATTCCTCCCAGCACCAGTGTGTGTCTCAGCCCCAGTGTGTCGGCCTCATTCCTCCCAGCGCCAGTGTGTGTCTCAGCCTCAGTGTGTCGGCCTCATTCCTCCCAGCGGCAGTGTGTGTCTCAGCCTCAGTGTGTCGGCCTCATTCCTCTCAGCGCCAGTGTGTGTCTCAGCCCCAGTGTGTCAGCCTCATTCCTCCCACCGCCAGTGTGTGTCTCAGCCCCAGTGTGTCGGCCTCATTCTTCCCAGCACCAGTGTGTGTCTCAGCCCCATTCCCCCCAGACCCAGTGCATGTCTCAGCCCCAGTGTGTCTCTCAGCCCCCGTGTACCCTAGCCCCAGTGTATCTCAGCCTCAGTGTGTCGGCCTCGTTCCTCCCAGCGCCAGTGTGTGTCTCAGCCCCAGTGTGTTGCCTCATTCCTCCCAGCTCCAGTGTGTTTCTCAGCCCCAGATTGTCGGCCTCATTCCTCCCAGTGCCAGTGTTTGTCTCAGCCCCTGTCTGTCGGCCTCATTCCTCCCAGCTCCAATGTGTTTCTCAGCCCCAGAGTGTCGGCCTCATTCCTCCCAGTGCCAGTGTGTGTCTCATCCCCAGTGTGTCGGCCTCATTCCTCCCAGCGCCAGTGTGTGTCTCATCCCCAGTGTGTCGGCCTCATTCCTCCCAGTGTCAGTGTGTGTCCCAGCCCCATTCCCCCCAGACCCAGTGTATGTCTCATCCCCAGGGTGCCCTAGCCCCAGTGTCTCTCAGACCCAGTGTGTCGGCCTCATTCCTCCCAGCGCCAGTGTGTGTCTCAGCCCCGGTGTGTCAGCCACATTCCTCCCAGCGCCAGTGTATGTCTCAGCCACAGTGTGTCGGCTTCATTCCCCCCAGCGCCAGTGTGTATCTCAGCCCCAGTGTGTCGGCCTCATTCCTCCCTGCGCCAGTGTGTGTCTCAGCCCTAGTGTGTCGGCCTCATTCCTCCCAGCACCAGTGTGTGTCTCGGCCCCATTCACCCCAGACCCAGTGTATGTCTCAGCCCCAGTGTGCTCTATGCCCAGAGTGTGTCTCAGCCCCAGTGTGTGTCTCAGCCCCAGTGTGTCAGCCACATTCCTCGCAGCGCCAGTGTGTGTCTCGGCCCCAGTGTGTCGGCATCAATCCTCACAGCGCAAGTGTGTCTCTGTCCCAGTGTGTCGGCCTCATTCTGCCCAGTGCCAGTGTGTGTCTCAGCCCCAGTGTGTCGGCCTCATTCCTCCCAGCGCCAGTGTGTGTCTCAGCCCCAGTGTGTCAGCCTCATTCCTCCCAGTGTCAGTGTGTGTCTCAGCCCCAGTGAGTTGGCCTGATTCCTCCCAGCTCCAGTGTGTGTCTCAGCCCCAGTGAGTCGGCCTCATTCCTCCCAGCACCAGTGTGTGTCTCAGCCCCAGTGTGTCAGCCTCATTCTTCCCAGTGTCAGTGTGTGTCTCAGCGCCAGTTTGTCAGCCTCATTCCTCCCACTGTCAGTGTGTTCCAGCCACAGTGTGTCGGCCTAATTCCTCCCAGCTCCAGTGTGTGTCTCAGCCCTAGTGTGTCGGCCTCATTCCTCCCAGTGCCAGTGTGTGCCTCAGCCCCAGTGTGTTGACCTCATTCCTCCAAGCTCCAGTGTGTGTCTCAGCCCCAGTGTGTCGGCCTCATTCCTCCCAGCGCCAGTGTGTGTCTCAGCCCCAGTGTGTCGGCCTCATTCCTTCCAGTGTCAGTGTGTCTCAGCCCCAGTGTGTCGGCCTCATTCCTCCCAGCTCCAGTGTGTGTCTCAGCCCCAGTGTGTCGGCCTCATTCCTCCCAGCACCACTGTGTGTCTCAGCCCCAGTGTGTCGGCCTCATTCCTCCCAGTGTCAGTGTGTCTCAGACCCAGTGTGTCGGCCTCATTCCTACCAGCGGCAGGGTGTGTCTCAGCCTCAGTGTGTCTGCCTCATTCCTCTCAGCGCCAGTGTGTGTCTCAGCCCCAGTGTGTCAGACTCATTCCTCCCAACACCAGTGTGTGTCTCAGCCCCAGTGTTTCGGCCTCATTCTTCCCAGCACCAGTGTGTCTCAGCCCCATTCCACCCAGACCCAGTGCATGTCTCAGCCCCAGTGTGTCTCTCAGCCCCAGGGTACCTTAGCCCCAGTGTGTCTCAGCCTCAGTGTGTCGGCCTCATTCCTCCCATCACCAGTGTGTGTCTCAGCCCCAGTGTGTTGCCTCATTCCTCCCAGCTCCAGTGTGTTTCTCAGCCCCAGCGTGTCGGCCTCATTCCTCCCAGTGCCAGTGTTTGTCTCAGCCCCAGTGTGTCGGCCTCATTCCTCCCAGCGCCAGTGTGTGTCTCAGCCCCAGTGTGTCGGCCTCATTCCTCTCAGCGCCAGTGTGTGTCTCAGCCCCCAGTGTGTCGGCCTCATTCTTCCCAGCACCAGTGTGTGTCTCAGCCCCATTCCCCCCAGACCCAGTGCATGTCTCAGCCCCAGTGTGTCTCTCAGCCCCAGTGTACCCTAGCCCCAGTGTGTCTCAGCCTCAGTGTGTCGGCCTCATTCCTCCCATCACCAGTGTGTGTCTCAGCCCCAGTGTGTTGCCTCATTCCTCCCAGCTCCAGTGTGTTTCTCAGCCCCAGCGTGTCGGCCTCATTCCTCCCAGTGCCAGTGTTTGTCTCAGCCCCAGTGTGTCGGCCTCATTCCTACCAGCGCCAGTGTGTGTCTCAGCCGCAGTGTGTCGGCCTCATTCCTCCCAGCGCCAGTGTGTGTCTCAGCCCCAGTGTGTCGGCCTCATTCCTCCCAGTGTCAGTGTGTGTCCCGGCCCCATTCCCCCCAGACCCAGTGTATGTCTCAGCCCCAGTGTGCCCTAGCCCCAGTGTGTCTCAGACCCAGTGTGTGTCTCAGCCCCAGTGTGTCGGCCTCATTCCTCCCAGCGCCAGTGTGTGTCTCAGCCTCAGTGTGTCGACCTCATTCCTCCCAGCGGCAGGGTGTGTCTCAGCCTCAGTGTGTCGGCCTCATTCCTCTCAGCGCCAGTGTGTATCTCAGCCCCAGAGTGTCAGCCTCATTCCTCCCAATGCCAGTGTGTGTCTCAGCCCCAGTGTGAAGGCCTCTTTGCTCCTAGCGCCAGTGTGTGTCTCAGCCCCAGTGTGTCGGCCTCATTCCTCCCAGCACCAGTGTGTATCTCAGCCCCAGTGTGTCGGCCTCATTCCTCCCAGCGCCAGTGTGTGTCTCAGCCACAGTGTGTCGGCCTCATTCCCCCCAGCGCCAGTGTGTGTCTCAGCCCCAGTGTGTCGGCCTCATTCCCCCCAGTGTCAGTGTGTGTCTCAGCCCCAGTGTGTCGGACTAATTCCTCCCAGCTCCAGTGTGTGTCTCAGCTCCAGTGTGTCAGCCTCATTCCTCCCAATGCCAGTGTATTTCTCAGCCCCAGTGTGTCGGCCTCATTCCTCCCAGTGCCAGTGTGTGTCTCAGCCCCAGTGTGTCGGCCTCATTCCTCCCAGTGCCAGTGTGTGTCTCAGCCCCAGTGAGTCGGCCTGATTCCTCCCAGCTCCAGTGTGTGTCTCAGCCCCAGTGTGTCGGCCTCATTCCTCCCAGCACAAGTGTGTGTCTCAGCCCCAGTGTGTCAGCATCATTCCTAGGACACAAGTGTTTGTGTCTCAGCCCCAGTGTGTCGGCCTCAATCCTCACAGCCCCAGTGTGTCAGCCTCATTCGTCCCAATGCCAGTGTGTGTCTCAGCCCCAGTGTGAAGGCCTCTTTCCTCCCAGCGCCAGTGTGTGTCAGTCCCAGTGTGTCGGCCTCATTCCTCCCAGCGCCAGTGTGTGTCTCAGCCCCAGTGTGTCGGCCTCATTCCTCCCAGCGCCAGTGTGTGTCTCAGCCACAGTGTGTCGGCCTCATTCCCCCCAGCGCCAGTGTGTGTCTCAGCCCCAGTGTGTCGGCCTCATTCCTCCCAGTGTCAGTGTGTGTCTCAGCCCCAGTGTGTCGGACTAATTCCTCCCAGCTCCAGTGTGTGTCTCAGCTCCAGTGTGTCAGCCTCATTCCTCCCAATGCCAGTGTATTTCTCAGCCCCAGTGTGTCGGCCTCATTCCTCCCAGTGGCAGTGTATGTCTCAGCCCCAGTGTGCCCTATCCCCATAGTGTGTCTCAGCCCCAGTGTGTGTCTCAGCCCCAGTGTGTCGGCCTCATTCCTCCCAGCGCCAGTGTGTGTCTCAGCCTCAGTGTGTCGACCTCATTCCTCCCAGCGGTAGGGTGTGTCTCAGCCTCAGTGTGTCGGCCTCATTCCTCTCAGCGCCAGTGTGTATCTCAGCCCCAGTGTGTCAGCCTCATTCCTCCCAATGCCAGTGTGTGTCTCAGCCCCAGTGTGAAGGCCTCTTTCCTCCCAGCGCCAGTGTGTGTCTCAGCCCCAGTGTGTCGGCCTCATTCCTCCCAGCACCAGTGTGTGTCTCAGCCCCAGTGTGTCGGCCTCATTCCTCCCAGCGCCAGTGTGTGTCTCAGCCACAGTGTGTCGGCCTCATTCCCCCTAGCGGCAGTGTGTGTCTCAGCCCCAGTGTGTCGGCCTCATTCCTCCCAGTGTCAGTGTGTGTCTCAGCCCCAGTGTGTCGGACTAATTCCTCCCAGCTCCAGTGTATGTCTCAGCTCCAGTGTGTCAGCCTCATTCCTCCCAATGCCAGTGTATTTCTCAGCCCCAGTGTGTCGGCCTCATTCCTCCCAGTGCCAGTGTGTGTCTCAGCCCCAGTGTGTCGGCCTCATTCCTCCCAGTGCCAGTGTGTGTCTCAGCCCCAGTGAGTCGGCCTGATTCCTCCCAGCTCCAGTGTGTGTCTCAGCCCCAGTGTGTCGGCCTCATTCCTCCCAGCACCAGTGTGTGTCTCAGCCCCAGTGTGTCAGCATCATTCCTAGGACACAAGTGTTTGTGTCTCAGCCCCAGTGTGTCGGCCTCAATCCTCACAGCCCCAGTGTGTCAGCCTCATTCCTCCCAATGCCAGTGTGTGTCTCAGCCCCAGTGTGAAGGCCTCTTTCCTCCCAGCGCCAGTGTGTGTCTCAGCCCCAGTGTGTCGGCCTCCTTCCTCCCAGCGCCAGTGTGTGTCTCAGCCCCAGTGTGTCGGCCTCATTCCTCCCAGCGCCAGTGTGTGTCTCAGCCACAGTGTGTCGGCCTCATTCCCCCCAGCGCCAGTGTGTGTCTCAGCCCCAGTGTGTCAGCCTCATTCCTCCCTCCACCAGTGTGTGTCTCAGCCCCAGTGTGTCGGCCCCATTCCCCCCAGACCCAGTGCATGTCTCAGCCCCAGTGTGTCTCTCAGCCCCAGTGTACCCTAGCCCCAGTGTGTCTCAGCCTCAGTGTGTCGGCCTCATTCCTCCCAGCGCCAGTGTGTGTCTCAGCCACAGTGTGTTCCCTCATTCCTCCCAGCTCCAGTGTGTTTCTCAGCCCCAGCGTGTCGGCGTCATTCCTCCCAGTGCCAGTGTTTGTCTCAGCCCCAGTGTGTCGGCCTCATTCCTCCCAGCGCCAGTGTGTGTCTCAGCCCCAGTGTGTCGGCCTCATTCCTCCCAGCGCCAGTGTGTGTCTCAGCCCCAGTGTGTTGCCTCATTCCTCCCAGCTCCAGTGTGTTTCTCAGCCCCAGCGTGTCGGCCTCATTCCTCCCAGTGCCAGTGTTTGTCTCAGCCCCAGTGTGTCAGCCTCATTCCTCCCAGCGCCAGTGTGTGTCTCAGCCCCAGTGTGTCGGCCTCATTCCTCCCAGTGCCAGTGTGTGTCTCAGCCCCAGTGTGTCGGCCTCATTCCTCCCAGTGTCAGTGTGTGTCCCGGCCCCATTCCCCCCAGACCCAGTGTATGTCTCAGCCCCAGTGTGCCCTAGCCCCAGTGTGTCTCAGACCCAGTGAGTCGGCCTCATTCCTCCCAGCGATAGTGTGTGTCTCAGCCCCGGTGTGTCAGCCACATTCCTCCCAGCGCCAGTGTGTGTCTCAGCCACAGTGTGTCGGCTTCATTCCCCCCAGCGCCAGTGTGTATCTCAGCTCCAGTGTGTCAGCCTCATTCCTCCCAATGCCAGTGTGTGTCTCAGCCCCAGTGTGTCGGCCTCATTCCTCCCAGCGCCAGTGTGTGTCTCAGCCCCAGTGTGTCGGCCTCATTCCTCCCTGCACCGGTGTGTGTCTCGGACCCATTCCCCCAGACCCAGTGTATGTCTCAGCCCCAGTGTGCCCTATCCCCATAGTGTGTCTCAGCCCCAGTGTGTGTCTCAGCCCCAGTGTGTCGGCCTCATTCCTCCCAGCGCCAGTGTGTGTCTCAGCCTCAGTGTGTCGACCTCATTCCTCCCAGCGGCAGGGTGTGTCTCAGCCTCAGTGTGTCGGCCTCATTCCTCTCAGCGCCAGTGTGTATCTCAGCCCCAGTGTGTCAGCCTCATTCCTCCCAATGCCAGTGTGTGTCTCAGCCCCAGTGTGAAGGCCTCTTTGCTCCCAGCGCCAGTGTGTGTCTCAGCCCCAGTGTGTCGGCCTCATTCCTCCCAGCACCAGTGTGTGTCTCAGCCCCAGTGTGTCGGCCTCATTCCTCCCAGCGCCAGTGTGTGTCTCAGCCACAGTGTGTCGGCCTCATTCCCCCCAGCGCCAGTGTGTGTCTCAGCCCCAGTGTGTCGGACTAATTCCTCCCAGCTCCAGTGTGTGTCTCAGCTCCAGTGTGTCAGCCTCATTCCTCCCAATGCCAGTGTATTTCTCAGCCCCAGTGTGTCGGCCTCATTCCTCCCAGTGCCAGTGTGTGTCTCAGCCCCAGTGTGTCGGCCTCATTCCTCCCAGTGCCAGTGTGTGTCTCAGCCCCAGTGAGTCGGCCTGATTCCTCCCAGCTCCAGTGTGTGTCTCAGCCCCAGTGTGTCGGCCTCATTCCTCCCAGCACCAGTGTGTGTCTCAGCCCCAGTGTGTCAGCATCATTCCTAGGACACAAGTGTTTGTGTCTCAGCCCCAGTGGGTCGGCCTCAATCCTCACAGCCCCAGTGTGTCAGCCTCATTCGTCCCAATGCCAGTGTGTGTCTCAGCCCCAGTGTGAAGGCCTCTTTCCTCCCAGCGCCAGTGTGTGTCAGCCCCAGTGTGTCGGCCTCATTCCTCCCAGCGCCAGTGTGTGTCTCAGCCCCAGTGTGTCGGCCTCATTCCTCCCAGCGCCAGTGTGTGTCTCAGCCACAGTGTGTCGGCCTCATTCCCCCCAGCGCCAGTGTGTGTCTCAGCCCCAGTGTGTCGGCCTCATTCCTCCCAGTGTCAGTGTGTGTCTCAGCCCCAGTGTGTCGGACTAATTCCTCCCAGCTCCAGTGTGTGTCTCAGCTCCAGTGTGTCAGCCTCATTCCTCCCAATGCCAGTGTATTTCTCAGCCCCAGTGTGTCGGCCTCATTCCTCCCAGTGGCAGTGTATGTCTCAGCCCCAGTGTGCCCTATCCCCATAGTGTGTCTCAGCCCCAGTGTGTGTCTCAGCCCCAGTGTGTCGGCCTCATTCCTCCCAGCGCCAGTGTGTGTCTCAGCCTCAGTGTGTCGACCTCATTCCTCCCAGCGGCAGGGTGTGTCTCAGCCTCAGTGTGTCGGCCTCATTCCTCTCAGCGCCAGTGTGTATCTCAGCCCCAGTGTGTCAGCCTCATTCCTCCCAATGCCAGTGTGTGTCTCAGCCCCAGTGTGAAGGCCTCTTTCCTCCCAGCGCCAGTGTGTGTCTCAGCCCCAGTGTGTCGGTCTCATTCCTCCCAGCACCAGTGTGTGTCTCAGCCCCAGTGTGTCGGCCTCATTCCTCCCAGCGCCAGTGTGTGTCTCAGCCACAGTGTGTCGGCCTCATTCCCCCCAGCGCCAGTGTGTGTCTCAGCCCCAGTGTGTCGGCCTCATTCCTCCCAGTGTCAGTGTGTGTCTCAGCCCCAGTGTGTCGGACTAATTCCTCCCAGCTCCAGTGTGTGTCTCAGCTCCAGTGTGTCAGCCTCATTCCTCCCAATGCCAGTGTATTTCTCAGCCCCAGTGTGTCGGCCTCATTCCTCCCAGTGCCAGTGTGTGTCTCAGCCCCAGTGTGTCGGCCTCATTCCTCCCAGTGCCAGTGTGTGTCTCAGCCCCAGTGAGTCGGCCTGATTCCTCCCAGCTCCAGTGTGTGTCTCAGCCCCAGTGTGTCAGCATCATTCCTAGGACACAAGTGTTTGTGTCTCAGCCCCAGTGGGTCGGCCTCAATCCTCACAGCCCCAGTGTGTCAGCCTCATTCGTCCCAATGCCAGTGTGTGTCTCAGCCCCAGTGTGAAGGCCTCTTTCCTCCCAGCGCCAGTGTGTGTCAGCCCCAGTGTGTCGGCCTCATTCCTCCCAGCGCCAGTGTGTGTCTCAGCCCCAGTGTGTCGGCCTCATTCCTCCCAGCGCCAGTGTGTGTCTCAGCCACAGTGTGTCGGCCTCATTCCCCCCAGCGCCAGTGTGTGTCTCAGCCCCAGTGTGTCGGCCTCATTCCTCACAGTGTCAGTGTGTGTCTCAGCCCCAGTGTGTCGGACTAATTCCTCCCAGCTCCAGTGTGTGTCTCAGCTCCAGTGTGTCAGCCTCATTCCTCCCAATGCCAGTGTATTTCTCAGCCCCAGTGTGTCGGCCTCATTCCTCCCAGTGGCAGTGTATGTCTCAGCCCCAGTGTGCCCTATCCCCATAGTGTGTCTCAGCCCCAGTGTGTGTCTCAGCCCCAGTGTGTCGGCCTCATTCCTCCCAGCGCCAGTGTGTGTCTCAGCCTCAGTGTGTCGACCTCATTCCTCCCAGCGGCAGGGTGTGTCTCAGCCTCAGTGTGTCGGCCTCATTCCTCTCAGCGCCAGTGTGTATCTCAGCCCCAGTGTGTCAGCCTCATTCCTCCCAATGCCAGTGTGTGTCTCAGCCCCAGTGTGAAGGCCTCTTTCCTCCCAGCGCCAGTGTGTGTCTCAGCCCCAGTGTGTCGGTCTCATTCCTCCCAGCACCAGTGTGTGTCTCAGCCCCAGTGTGTCGGCCTCATTCCTCCCAGCGCCAGTGTGTGTCTCAGCCCCAGTGTGTCGGACTAATTCCTCCCAGCTCCAGTGTGTGTCTCAGCTCCAGTGTGTCAGCCTCATTCCTCCCAATGCCAGTGTATTTCTCAGCCCCAGTGTGTCGGCCTCATTCCTCCCAGTGCCAGTGTGTGTCTCAGCCCCAGTGTGTCGGCCTCATTCCTCCCAGTGCCAGTGTGTGTCTCAGCCCCAGTGAGTCGGCCTGATTCCTCCCAGCTCCAGTGTGTGTCTCAGCCCCAGTGTGTCGGCCTCATTCCTCCAAGCACCAGTGTGTGTCTCAGCCCCAGTGTGTCAGCATCATTCCTAGGACACAAGTGTTTGTGTCTCAGCCCCAGTGTGTCGGCCTCAATCCTCACAGCCCCAGTGTGTCAGCCTCATTCCTCCCAATGCCAGTGTGTGTCTCAGCCCCAGTGTGAAGGCCTCTTTCCTCCCAGCGCCAGTGTGTGTCTCAGCCCCAGTGTGTCGGCCTCCTTCCTCCCAGCGCCAGTGTGTGTCTCAGCCCCAGTGTGTCGGCCTCATTCCTCCCAGCGCCAGTGTGTGTCTTAGCCACAGTGTGTCGGCCTCATTCCCCCCAGCGCCAGTGTGTGTCTCAGCCCCAGTGTGTCAGCCTCATTCCTCCCTCCACCAGTGTGTGTCTCAGCCCCAGTGTGTCGGCCTCATTCTTCCCAGCACCAGTGTGTGTCTTAGCCCCATTCCCCCCAGACCCAGTGCATGTCTCAGCCCCAGTGTGTCTCTCAGCCCCAGTGTACCCTAGCCCCAGAGTGTCTCAGCCTCAGTGTGTCGGCCTCATTCCTCCCAGCGCCAGTGTGTGTCTCAGCCACAGTGTGTTCCCTCATTCCTCTCATCTCCAGTGTGTTTCTCAGCCCCAGCGTGTCGGCGTCATTCCTCCCAGTGCCAGTGTTTGTCTCAGCCCCAGTCTGTCGGCCTCATTCCTCCCAGCGCCAATGTGTGTCTCAGCCCCAGTGTGTCGGCCTCATTCCTCCCAGCGCCAGTGAGTGTCTCAGCCCCAGTGTGCCGGCCGCATTCCTCCCAGTGTCAGTGTGTGTCCCAGCCCCATTCCCCCCAGACCCAGTGTATGTCTCAGCCCCAGTGTGCCCTAGCCCCAGTGTGTCTGAGAACCAGTGTGTCGGCCTCATTCCTCCCAGCGCCAGTGTGTGTCTCAGCCCCGGTGTGTCAGCAACATTCCTCCCAGCGCCAGTGTGTGTCTCAGCCACAGTGTGTCGGCTTCATTCCCCCCAGCGCCAGTGTGTATCTCAGCCCCAGTGTGTCAGCCTCATTCCTCCCAATGCCAGTGTGTGTCTCAGCCCCAGTGTGAAGGCCTCTTTCCTCCCAGCGCCAGTGTGTGTCTCAGCCCCAGTGTGTCGACCTCATTCCTCCCAGCGCCAGTGTGTGTCTCAGCCCCAGTGTGTCGGCCTCATTCCTCCCAGCGCCAGTGTGTGTCTCAGCCACAGTGTGTCGGCCTCATTCCCCCCAGCGCCAGTGTGTGTCTCAGCCCCAGTGTGTCGGCCTCATTCCTCCCAGTGTCAGTGTGTGTCTCAGCCCCAGTGTGTCGGATTAATTCCTCCCAGCTCCAGTGTGTGTCTCAGCTCCAGTGTGTCAGCCTCATTCCTCCCAATGCCAGTGTATTTCTCAGCCCCAGTGTGTCGGCCTCATTCCTCAAAGTGCCAGTGTTTGTCTCAGCCCCATTCCCCCCAGACCCAGTGCATGTCTCAGCCCCAGTGTGTCTCTCAGCCCCAGTGTACCCTAGCCCCAGTGTGTCTCAGCCTCAGTGTGTCGGCCTCATTCCTCCCATCACCAGTGTGTGTCTCAGCCCCAGTGTGTTGCCTCATTCCTCCCAGCTCCAGTGTGTTTCTCAGCCCCAGCGTGTCGGCCTCATTCCTCCCAGTGCCAGTGTTTGTCTCAGCCCCAGTGTGTCGGCCTCATTCCTCCCAGCGCCAGTGTGTGTCTCAGCCCCAGTGTGTCGGCCTCATTCCTCCCAGTGGTAGTGTTTGTCTCAGCCCCAGTGTGTCGGCCTCATTCCTCCCAGCGCCAGTGTGTGTCTCAGCCCCAGTGTGTCGGCCTCATTCCTCCCAGTGGTAGTGTTTGTCTCAGCCCCAGTGTGTCGGCCTCATTCCTCCCAGCGCCAGTGTGTGTCTCAGCCCCAGTGTGTCGGCCTCATTCCTCCCAGCTCCAGTGTGTGTCTCAGCCCCAGTGTGTCGGCCTCATTCCTCCCTGCGCCAGTGTGTGCCTCAGCCTCAGTGTGTCGTCCTCATTCCTCCCAGCGGCAGGGTGTGTCTCAGCCTCAGTGTGTCGGCCTCATTCCTCTCAGCGCCAGTGTGTGTCTCAGCCCCAGTGTGTCAGACTCATTCCTCCCACCACCAGTGTGTGTCTCAGCCCCAGTGTGTCGGCCTCATTCTTCCCAGCACCAGTGTGTGTCTCAGCCCCATTCCCCCCAGACCCAGTGCATGTCTCAGCCCCAGTGTGTCTCTCAGCCCCAGTGTACCCTAGCCCCAGTGTGTCTCAGCCTCAGTGTGTCGGCCTCATTCCTCCCAGCGCCAGTGTGTGTCTCAGCCCCAGTGTGTTGCCTCATTCCTCTCATCTCCAGTGTGTTTCTCAGCCCCAGCGTGTCGGCCTCATTCCTCCCAGTGCCAGTGTTTGTCTCAGCCCCAGTGTGTCGGCCTCATTCCTCAAAGCGCCAGTGTGTGTCTCAGCCCCAGTGTGTTGGCCTCATTCCTCCCAGCGCCAGTGTGTGTCTCAGCCCCAGTGTGCCAGCCTCATTCCTCCCAGTGCCAGTGTGTGTCTCATCCCCAGTTTGCCAGACTCATTCCTCCCAGCACCAGGGTGTGTCTCAGCCCCAGTGTGTCGGCCTCATTCCTCCCAGTGCCAGTGTGTGTCTCAGCCTCAGTGTGTCGACCTCATTCCTCCCAGCGGCAGGGTGTGTCTCAGCCTCAGTGTGTCGGCCTCATTCCTCCCACCACCAGTGTGTGTCTCAGCCCCAGTGTGTCGGCCTCATTCCTCCCAGCGCCAGTGTGTGTCTCAGCCTCAGTGTGTCGGCCTCATTCCTCCCAGCACCAGTGTGTGTCTCGGCCCCATTCCCCCCAGACCCAGTGTATGTCTCAGCCCCAGTGTGCCCTGTCCCCATAGTGTGTCTCAGCCCCAGTGTGTGTCTCAGCCCCAGTGTGTCAGCCACATTCCTCCCAGCGCCAGTGTGTGTCTCAGCCCCAGTGAGTTGGCCTGATTCCTCCCAGCTCCAGTGTGTGTCTCAGCCCCAGTGTGTCGGCCTCATTCCTCCCAGCACCAGTGTGTGTCTCAGCCCCAGTGTGTCAGCCTCATTCTTCCCAGTGTCAGTGTGTGTCTCAGCCCCAGTTTGTCAGCCTCATTCCTCCCACTGTCAGTGTGTTCCAGCCACAGTGTGTCGGCCTAATTCCTCCCAGCTCCAGTGTGTGTCTCAGCCCCAGTGTGTCGGCCTCATTCCTCCCAGTGCCAGTGTGTGTCTCAGCCCCAGTGTGTTGACCTCATTCCTCCCAGCTCCAGTGTGTGTCTCAGCCCCAGTGTGTCGGCCTCATTCCTCCCAGCGCCAGTGTGTGTCTCAGCCCCAGTGTGCCGGCCTCATTCCTCCCAGTCCCAGTGTGAGTCTCATCCCCAGTTTGCCAGCCTCATTCCTCCCAGCACCAGGGTGTGTCTCAGCCCCAGTGTGTCGGCCTCATTCCTCCCAGCGCCAGTGTGTGTCTCAGCCTCAGTGTGTCGGCCTCATTCCTCCCAGCGGCAGTGTGTGTCTCAGCCTCAGTGTGTCGGCCTCATTCCTCTCAGCGCCAGTGTGTGTCTCAGCCCCAGTGTGTCAGCCTCCTTCCTCCCACCGCCAGTGTGTGTCTCAGCCCCAGTGTGTCGGCCTCATTCTTCCCAGCACCAGTGTCTGTCTCAGCCCCATTCCCCCCAGACCCAGGGCATGTCTCAGCCCCAGTGTGTCTCTCAGCCCCCGTGTACCCTAGCCCCAGTGTATCTCAGCCTCAGTGTGTCGGACTCATTCCTCCCAGCGCCAGTGTGTGTCTCAGCCCCAGTGTGTTGCCTCTTTCCTCCCAGCTCCAGTGTGTTTCTCAGCCCCAGAGTGTCGGCCTCATTCCTCCCAGTGCCAGTGTTTGTCTCAGCCCCAGTCTGTCGGCCTCATTCCTCCCAGCGCCAGTGTGTGTCTCAACCCCAGTGTGTCGGCCTCATTCCTCCCAGCGCCAGTGTGTGTCTCAGCCCCAGTGTGTCAGCCTCATTCTTCCCAGTGTCAGTGTTTGTCTCAGCCCCAGTTTGTCAGCCTCATTTCTCCCACTGTCAGTGTGTTCCAGCCACAGTGTGTCGGCCTAATTACTCCCAGCTCCAGTGTGTGTCTCAGCCCTAGTGTGTCGGCCTCATTCCTCCCAGTGCCAGTGTGTGTCTCAGCCCCAGTGTGTTGACCTCATTCCTCCCAGCTCCAGTGTGTGTCTCAGCCCCAGTGTGTCGGCCTCATTCCTCCCAGCGCCAGTGTGTGTCTCAGCCCCAGTGTGTCGGCCTCATTCCTTCCAGTGTCAGTGTGTCTCAGCCCCAGTGTGTCGGCCTCATTCCTCCCAGCTCCAGTGTGTGTCTCAGCCCCAGTGTGTCGGCCTCATTCCTCCCAGCACCACTGTGTGTCTCAGCCCCAGTGTGTCGGCCTCATTCCTCCCAGTGTCAGTGTGTCTCAGACCCAGTGTGTCGGCCTCATTCCTCCCAGCACCAGTGTGTGTCTCAGCCCCAGTGTGTCGGCCTCATTCCTCCCAGCGCCAGTGTGTGTCTCAGCCTCAGTGTGTCGGCCTCATTCCTCCCAGCGGCAGTGTGTGTCTCAGCCTCAGTGTGTCGGCCTCATTCCTCTCAGCGCCAGTGTGTGTCTCAGCCCCAGTGTGTCAGCCTCATTCCTCCCACCGCCAGTGTGTGTCTCAGCCCCAGTGTGTCGGCCTCATGCTTCCCAGCACCAGTGTGTGTCTCAGCCCCATTCCCCCCAGACCCAGTGCATGTCTCAGCCCCAGTGTGTCTCTCAGCCCCCGTGTACCCTAGTCCCAGTGTATCTCAGCCTCAGTGTGTCGGCCTCGTTCCTCCCAGCGCCAGTGTGTGTCTCAGCCCCAGTGTGTTGCCTCATTCCTCCCAGCTCCAGTGTGTTTCTCAGCCCCAGATTGTCGGCCTCATTCCTCCCAGTGCCAGTGTTTGTCTCAGCCCCTGTCTGTCGGCCTCATTCCTCCCAGCTCCAATGTGTTTCTCAGCCCCAGAGTGTCGGCCTCATTCCTCCCAGTGCCAGTGTGTGTCTCATCCCCAGTGTGTCGGCCTCATTCCTCCCAGCGCCAGTGTGTGTCTCATCCCCAGTGTGTCGGCCTCATTCCTCCCAGTGTCAGTGTGTGTCCCAGCCCCATTCCCCCCAGACCCAGTGTATGTCTCATCCCCAGGGTGCCCTAGCCCCAGTGTCTCTCAGACCCAGTGTGTCGGCCTCATTCCTCCCAGCGCCAGTGTGTGTCTCAGCCCCGGTGTGTCAGCCACATTCCTCCCAGCGCCAGTGTATGTCTCAGCCACAGTGTGTCGGCTTCATTCCCCCCAGCGCCAGTGTGTATCTCAGCCCCAGTGTGTCGGCCTCATTCCTCCCTGCGCCAGTGTGTGTCTCAGCCCTAGTGTGTCGGCCTCATTCCTCCCAGCACCAGTGTGTGTCTCGGCCCCATTCACCCCAGACCCAGTGTATGTCTCAGCCCCAGTGTGCTCTATGCCCAGAGTGTGTCTCAGCCCCAGTGTGTGTCTCAGCCCCAGTGTGTCAGCCACATTCCTCGCAGCGCCAGTGTGTGTCTCGGCCCCAGTGTGTCGGCATCAATCCTCACAGCGCAAGTGTGTCTCTGTCCCAGTGTGTCGGCCTCATTCTGCCCAGTGCCAGTGTGTGTCTCAGCCCCAGTGTGTCGGCCTCAGTCCTCCCAGCGCCAGTGTGTGTCTCAGCCCCAGTGTGTCAGCCTCATTCCTCCCAGTGTCAGTGTGTGTCTCAGCCCCAGTGAGTTGGCCTGATTCCTCCCAGCTCCAGTGTGTGTCTCAGCCCCAGTGAGTCGGCCTCATTCCTCCCAGCACCAGTGTGTGTCTCAGCCCCAGTGTGTCAGCCTCATTCTTCCCAGTGTCAGTGTGTGTCTCAGCGCCAGTTTGTCAGCCTCATTCCTCCCACTGTCAGTGTGTTCCAGCCACAGTGTGTCGGCCTAATTCCTCCCAGCTCCAGTGTGTGTCTCAGCCCTAGTGTGTCGGCCTCATTCCTCCCAGTGCCAGTGTGTGCCTCAGCCCCAGTGTGTTGACCTCATTCCTCCAAGCTCCAGTGTGTGTCTCAGCCCCAGTGTGTCGGCCTCATTCCTCCCAGCGCCAGTGTGTGTCTCAGCCCCAGTGTGTCGGCCTCATTCCTTCCAGTGTCAGTGTGTCTCAGCCCCAGTGTGTCGGCCTCATTCCTCCCAGCTCCAGTGTGTGTCTCAGCCCCAGTGTGTCGGCCTCATTCCTCCCAGCACCACTGTGTGTCTCAGCCCCAGTGTGTCGGCCTCATTCCTCCCAGTGTCAGTGTGTCTCAGACCCAGTGTGTCGGCCTCATTCCTACCAGCGGCAGGGTGTGTCTCAGCCTCAGTGTGTCTGCCTCATTCCTCTCAGCGCCAGTGTGTGTCTCAGCCCCAGTGTGTCAGACTCATTCCTCCCAACACCAGTGTGTGTCTCAGCCCCAGTGTTTCGGCCTCATTCTTCCCAGCACCAGTGTGTCTCAGCCCCATTCCACCCAGACCCAGTGCATGTCTCAGCCCCAGTGTGTCTCTCAGCCCCAGGGTACCTTAGCCCCAGTGTGTCTCAGCCTCAGTGTGTCGGCCTCATTCCTCCCATCACCAGTGTGTGTCTCAGCCCCAGTGTGTTGCCTCATTCCTCCCAGCTCCAGTGTGTTTCTCAGCCCCAGCGTGTCGGCCTCATTCCTCCCAGTGCCAGTGTTTGTCTCAGCCCCAGTGTGTCGGCCTCATTCCTCCCAGCGCCAGTGTGTGTCTCAGCCCCAGTGTGTCGGCCTCATTCCTCTCAGCGCCAGTGTGTGTCTCAGCCCCCAGTGTGTCGGCCTCATTCTTCCCAGCACCAGTGTGTGTCTCAGCCCCATTCCCCCCAGACCCAGTGCATGTCTCAGCCCCAGTGTGTCTCTCAGCCCCAGTGTACCCTAGCCCCAGTGTGTCTCAGCCTCAGTGTGTCGGCCTCATTCCTCCCATCACCAGTGTGTGTCTCAGCCCCAGTGTGTTGCCTCATTCCTCCCAGCTCCAGTGTGTTTCTCAGCCCCAGCGTGTCGGCCTCATTCCTCCCAGTGCCAGTGTTTGTCTCAGCCCCAGTGTGTCGGCCTCATTCCTCCCAGCGCCAGTGTGTGTCTCAGCCGCAGTGTGTCGGCCTCATTCCTCCCAGCGCCAGTGTGTGTCTCAGCCCCAGTGTGTCGGCCTCATTCCTCCCAGTGTCAGTGTGTGTCCCGGCCCCATTCCCCCCAGACCCAGTGTATGTCTCAGCCCCAGTGTGCCCTAGCCCCAGTGTGTCTCAGACCCAGTGTGTGTCTCAGCCCCAGTGTGTCGGCCTCATTCCTCCCAGCGCCAGTGTGTGTCTCAGCCTCAGTGTGTCGACCTCATTCCTCCCAGCGGCAGGGTGTGTCTCAGCCTCAGTGTGTCGGCCTCATTCCTCTCAGCGCCAGTGTGTATCTCAGCCCCAGAGTGTCAGCCTCATTCCTCCCAATGCCAGTGTGTGTCTCAGCCCCAGTGTGAAGGCCTCTTTGCTCCTAGCGCCAGTGTGTGTCTCAGCCCCAGTGTGTCGGCCTCATTCCTCCCAGCACCAGTGTGTATCTCAGCCCCAGTGTGTCGGCCTCATTCCTCCCAGCGCCAGTGTGTGTCTCAGCCACAGTGTGTCGGCCTCATTCCCCCCAGCGCCAGTGTGTGTCTCAGCCCCAGTGTGTCGGCCTCATTCCCCCCAGTGTCAGTGTGTGTCTCAGCCCCAGTGTGTCGGACTAATTCCTCCCAGCTCCAGTGTGTGTCTCAGCTCCAGTGTGTCAGCCTCATTCCTCCCAATGCCAGTGTATTTCTCAGCCCCAGTGTGTCGGCCTCATTCCTCCCAGTGCCAGTGTGTGTCTCAGCCCCAGTGTGTCGGCCTCATTCCTCCCAGTGCCAGTGTGTGTCTCAGCCCCAGTGAGTCGGCCTGATTCCTCCCAGCTCCAGTGTGTGTCTCAGCCCCAGTGTGTCGGCCTCATTCCTCCCAGCACAAGTGTGTGTCTCAGCCCCAGTGTGTCAGCATCATTCCTAGGACACAAGTGTTTGTGTCTCAGCCCCAGTGTGTCGGCCTCAATCCTCACAGCCCCAGTGTGTCAGCCTCATTCGTCCCAATGCCAGTGTGTGTCTCAGCCCCAGTGTGAAGGCCTCTTTCCTCCCAGCGCCAGTGTGTGTCAGCCCCAGTGTGTCGGCCTCATTCCTCCCAGCGCCAGTGTGTGTCTCAGCCCCAGTGTGTCGGCCTCATTCCTCCCAGCGCCAGTGTGTGTCTCAGCCACAGTGTGTCGGCCTCATTCCCCCCAGCGCCAGTGTGTGTCTCAGCCCCAGTGTGTCGGCCTCATTCCTCCCAGTGTCAGTGTGTGTCTCAGCCCCAGTGTGTCGGACTAATTCCTCCCAGCTCCAGTGTGTGTCTCAGCTCCAGTGTGTCAGCCTCATTCCTCCCAATGCCAGTGTATTTCTCAGCCCCAGTGTGTCGGCCTCATTCCTCCCAGTGGCAGTGTATGTCTCAGCCCCAGTGTGCCCTATCCCCATAGTGTGTCTCAGCCCCAGTGTGTGTCTCAGCCCCAGTGTGTCGGCCTCATTCCTCCCAGCGCCAGTGTGTGTCTCAGCCTCAGTGTGTCGACCTCATTCCTCCCAGCGGTAGGGTGTGTCTCAGCCTCAGTGTGTCGGCCTCATTCCTCTCAGCGCCAGTGTGTATCTCAGCCCCAGTGTGTCAGCCTCATTCCTCCCAATGCCAGTGTGTGTCTCAGCCCCAGTGTGAAGGCCTCTTTCCTCCCAGCGCCAGTGTGTGTCTCAGCCCAGTGTGTCGGCCTCATTCCTCCCAGCACCAGTGTGTGTCTCAGCCCCAGTGTGTCGGCCTCATTCCTCCCAGCGCCAGTGTGTGTCTCAGCCACAGTGTGTCGGCCTCATTCCCCCTAGCGGCAGTGTGTGTCTCAGCCCCAGTGTGTCGGCCTCATTCCTCCCAGTGTCAGTGTGTGTCTCAGCCCCAGTGTGTCGGACTAATTCCTCCCAGCTCCAGTGTGTGTCTCAGCTCCAGTGTGTCAGCCTCATTCCTCCCAATGCCAGTGTATTTCTCAGCCCCAGTGTGTCGGCCTCATTCCTCCCAGTGCCAGTGTGTGTCTCAGCCCCAGTGTGTCGGCCTCATTCCTCCCAGTGCCAGTGTGTGTCTCAGCCCCAGTGAGTCGGCCTGATTCCTCCCAGCTCCAGTGTGTGTCTCAGCCCCAGTGTGTCGGCCTCATTCCTCCCAGCACCAGTGTGTGTCTCAGCCCCAGTGTGTCAGCATCATTCCTAGGACACAAGTGTTTGTGTCTCAGCCCCAGTGTGTCGGCCTCAATCCTCACAGCCCCAGTGTGTCAGCCTCATTCCTCCCAATGCCAGTGTGTGTCTCAGCCCCAGTGTGAAGGCCTCTTTCCTCCCAGCGCCAGTGTGTGTCTCAGCCCCAGTGTGTCGGCCTCCTTCCTCCCAGCGCCAGTGTGTGTCTCAGCCCCAGTGTGTCGGCCTCATTCCTCCCAGCGCCAGTGTGTGTCTCAGCCACAGTGTGTCGGCCTCATTCCCCCCAGCGCCAGTGTGTGTCTCAGCCCCAGTGTGTCAGCCTCATTCCTCCCTCCACCAGTGTGTGTCTCAGCCCCAGTGTGTCGGCCCCATTCCCCCCAGACCCAGTGCATGTCTCAGCCCCAGTGTGTCTCTCAGCCCCAGTGTACCCTAGCCCCAGTGTGTCTCAGCCTCAGTGTGTCGGCCTCATTCCTCCCAGCGCCAGTGTGTGTCTCAGCCACAGTGTGTTCCCTCATTCCTCCCAGCTCCAGTGTGTTTCTCAGCCCCAGCGTGTCGGCGTCATTCCTCCCAGTGCCAGTGTTTGTCTCAGCCCCAGTGTGTCGGCCTCATTCCTCCCAGCGCCAGTGTGTGTCTCAGCCCCAGTGTGTCGGCCTCATTCCTCCCAGCGCCAGTGTGTGTCTCAGCCCCAGTGTGTTGCCTCATTCCTCCCAGCTCCAGTGTGTTTCTCAGCCCCAGCGTGTCGGCCTCATTCCTCCCAGTGCCAGTGTTTGTCTCAGCCCCAGTGTGTCAGCCTCATTCCTCCCAGCGCCAGTGTGTGTCTCAGCCCCAGTGTGTCGGCCTCATTCCTCCCAGTGCCAGTGTGTGTCTCAGCCCCAGTGTGTCGGCCTCATTCCTCCCAGTGTCAGTGTGTGTCCCGGCCCCATTCCCCCCAGACCCAGTGTATGTCTCAGCCCCAGTGTGCCCTAGCCCCAGTGTGTCTCAGACCCAGTGAGTCGGCCTCATTCCTCCCAGCGATAGTGTGTGTCTCAGCCCCGGTGTGTCAGCCACATTCCTCCCAGCGCCAGTGTGTGTCTCAGCCACAGTGTGTCGGCTTCATTCCCCCCAGCGCCAGTGTGTATCTCAGCTCCAGTGTGTCAGCCTCATTCCTCCCAATGCCAGTGTGTGTCTCAGCCCCAGTGTGTCGGCCTCATTCCTCCCAGCGCCAGTGTGTGTCTCAGCCCCAGTGTGTCGGCCTCATTCCTCCCTGCACCGGTGTGTGTCTCGGCCCCATTCCCCCAGACCCAGTGTATGTCTCAGCCCCAGTGTGCCCTATCCCCATAGTGTGTCTCAGCCCCAGTGTGTGTCTCAGCCCCAGTGTGTCGGCCTCATTCCTCCCAGCGCCAGTGTGTGTCTCAGCCTCAGTGTGTCGACCTCATTCCTCCCAGCGGCAGGGTGTGTCTCAGCCTCAGTGTGTCGGCCTCATTCCTCTCAGCGCCAGTGTGTATCTCAGCCCCAGTGTGTCAGCCTCATTCCTCCCAATGCCAGTGTGTGTCTCAGCCCCAGTGTGAAGGCCTCTTTGCTCCCAGCGCCAGTGTGTGTCTCAGCCCCAGTGTGTCGGCCTCATTCCTCCCAGCACCAGTGTGTGTCTCAGCCCCAGTGTGTCGGCCTCATTCCTCCCAGCGCCAGTGTGTGTCTCAGCCACAGTGTGTCGGCCTCATTCCCCCCAGCGCCAGTGTGTGTCTCAGCCCCAGTGTGTCGGACTAATTCCTCCCAGCTCCAGTGTGTGTCTCAGCTCCAGTGTGTCAGCCTCATTCCTCCCAATGCCAGTGTATTTCTCAGCCCCAGTGTGTCGGCCTCATTCCTCCCAGTGCCAGTGTGTGTCTCAGCCCCAGTGTGTCGGCCTCATTCCTCCCAGTGCCAGTGTGTGTCTCAGCCCCAGTGAGTCGGCCTGATTCCTCCCAGCTCCAGTGTGTGTCTCAGCCCCAGTGTGTCGGCTTCATTCCTCCCAGCACCAGTGTGTGTCTCAGCCCCAGTGTGTCAGCATCATTCCTAGGACACAAGTGTTTGTGTCTCAGCCCCAGTGGGTCGGCCTCAATCCTCACAGCCCCAGTGTGTCAGCCTCATTCGTCCCAATGCCAGTGTGTGTCTCAGCCCCAGTGTGAAGGCCTCTTTCCTCCCAGCGCCAGTGTGTGTCAGCCCCAGTGTGTCGGCCTCATTCCTCCCAGCGCCAGTGTGTGTCTCAGCCCCAGTGTGTCGGCCTCATTCCTCCCAGCGCCAGTGTGTGTCTCAGCCACAGTGTGTCGGCCTCATTCCCCCCAGCGCCAGTGTGTGTCTCAGCCCCAGTGTGTCGGCCTCATTCCTCCCAGTGTCAGTGTGTGTCTCAGCCCCAGTGTGTCGGACTAATTCCTCCCAGCTCCAGTGTGTGTCTCAGCTCCAGTGTGTCAGCCTCATTCCTCCCAATGCCAGTGTATTTCTCAGCCCCAGTGTGTCGGCCTCATTCCTCCCAGTGGCAGTGTATGTCTCAGCCCCAGTGTGCCCTATCCCCATAGTGTGTCTCAGCCCCAGTGTGTGTCTCAGCCCCAGTGTGTCGGCCTCATTCCTCCCAGCGCCAGTGTGTGTCTCAGCCTCAGTGTGTCGACCTCATTCCTCCCAGCGGCAGGGTGTGTCTCAGCCTCAGTGTGTCGGCCTCATTCCTCTCAGCGCCAGTGTGTATCTCAGCCCCAGTGTGTCAGCCTCATTCCTCCCAATGCCAGTGTGTGTCTCAGCCCCAGTGTGAAGGCCTCTTTCCTCCCAGCGCCAGTGTGTGTCTCAGCCCCAGTGTGTCGGTCTCATTCCTCCCAGCACCAGTGTGTGTCTCAGCCCCAGTGTGTCGGCCTCATTCCTCCCAGCGCCAGTGTGTGTCTCAGCCACAGTGTGTCGGCCTCATTCCCCCCAGCGCCAGTGTGTGTCTCAGCCCCAGTGTGTCGGCCTCATTCCTCCCAGTGTCAGTGTGTGTCTCAGCCCCAGTGTGTCGGACTAATTCCTCCCAGCTCCAGTGTGTGTCTCAGCTCCAGTGTGTCAGCCTCATTCCTCCCAATGCCAGTGTATTTCTCAGCCCCAGTGTGTCGGCCTCATTCCTCCCAGTGCCAGTGTGTGTCTCAGCCCCAGTGTGTCGGCCTCATTCCTCCCAGTGCCAGTGTGTGTCTCAGCCCCAGTGAGTCGGCCTGATTCCTCCCAGCTCCAGTGTGTGTCTCAGCCCCAGTGTGTCAGCATCATTCCTAGGACACAAGTGTTTGTGTCTCAGCCCCAGTGGGTCGGCCTCAATCCTCACAGCCCCAGTGTGTCAGCCTCATTCGTCCCAATGCCAGTGTGTGTCTCAGCCCCAGTGTGAAGGCCTCTTTCCTCCCAGCGCCAGTGTGTGTCAGCCCCAGTGTGTCGGCCTCATTCCTCCCAGCGCCAGTGTGTGTCTCAGCCCCAGTGTGTCGGCCTCATTCCTCCCAGCGCCAGTGTGTGTCTCAGCCACAGTGTGTCGGCCTCATTCCCCCCAGCGCCAGTGTGTGTCTCAGCCCCAGTGTGTCGGCCTCATTCCTCACAGTGTCAGTGTGTGTCTCAGCCCCAGTGTGTCGGACTAATTCCTCCCAGCTCCAGTGTGTGTCTCAGCTCCAGTGTGTCAGCCTCATTCCTCCCAATGCCAGTGTATTTCTCAGCCCCAGTGTGTCGGCCTCATTCCTCCCAGTGGCAGTGTATGTCTCAGCCCCAGTGTGCCCTATCCCCATAGTGTGTCTCAGCCCCAGTGTGTGTCTCAGCCCCAGTGTGTCGGCCTCATTCCTCCCAGCGCCAGTGTGTGTCTCAGCCTCAGTGTGTCGACCTCATTCCTCCCAGCGGCAGGGTGTGTCTCAGCCTCAGTGTGTCGGCCTCATTCCTCTCAGCGCCAGTGTGTATCTCAGCCCCAGTGTGTCAGCCTCATTCCTCCCAATGCCAGTGTGTGTCTCAGCCCCAGTGTGAAGGCCTCTTTCCTCCCAGCGCCAGTGTGTGTCTCAGCCCCAGTGTGTCGGTCTCATTCCTCCCAGCACCAGTGTGTGTCTCAGCCCCAGTGTGTCGGCCTCATTCCTCCCAGCGCCAGTGTGTGTCTCAGCCCCAGTGTGTCGGACTAATTCCTCCCAGCTCCAGTGTGTGTCTCAGCTCCAGTGTGTCAGCCTCATTCCTCCCAATGCCAGTGTATTTCTCAGCCCCAGTGTGTCGGCCTCATTCCTCCCAGTGCCAGTGTGTGTCTCAGCCCCAGTGTGTCGGCCTCATTCCTCCCAGTGCCAGTGTGTGTCTCAGCCCCAGTGAGTCGGCCTGATTCCTCCCAGCTCCAGTGTGTGTCTCAGCCCCAGTGTGTCGGCCTCATTCCTCCAAGCACCAGTGTGTGTCTCAGCCCCAGTGTGTCAGCATCATTCCTAGGACACAAGTGTTTGTGTCTCAGCCCCAGTGTGTCGGCCTCAATCCTCACAGCCCCAGTGTGTCAGCCTCATTCCTCCCAATGCCAGTGTGTGTCTCAGCCCCAGTGTGAAGGCCTCTTTCCTCCCAGCGCCAGTGTGTGTCTCAGCCCCAGTGTGTCGGCCTCCTTCCTCCCAGCGCCAGTGTGTGTCTCAGCCCCAGTGTGTCGGCCTCATTCCTCCCAGCGCCAGTGTGTGTCTTAGCCACAGTGTGTCGGCCTCATTCCCCCCAGCGCCAGTGTGTGTCTCAGCCCCAGTGTGTCAGCCTCATTCCTCCCTCCACCAGTGTGTGTCTCAGCCCCAGTGTGTCGGCCTCATTCTTCCCAGCACCAGTGTGTGTCTTAGCCCCATTCCCCCCAGACCCAGTGCATGTCTCAGCCCCAGTGTGTCTCTCAGCCCCAGTGTACCCTAGCCCCAGAGTGTCTCAGCCTCAGTGTGTCGGCCTCATTCCTCCCAGCGCCAGTGTGTGTCTCAGCCACAGTGTGTTCCCTCATTCCTCTCATCTCCAGTGTGTTTCTCAGCCCCAGCGTGTCGGCGTCATTCCTCCCAGTGCCAGTGTTTGTCTCAGCCCCAGTCTGTCGGCCTCATTCCTCCCAGCGCCAATGTGTGTCTCAGCCCCAGTGTGTCGGCCTCATTCCTCCCAGCGCCAGTGAGTGTCTCAGCCCCAGTGTGCCGGCCGCATTCCTCCCAGTGTCAGTGTGTGTCCCAGCCCCATTCCCCCCAGACCCAGTGTATGTCTCAGCCCCAGTGTGCCCTAGCCCCAGTGTGTCTGAGAACCAGTGTGTCGGCCTCATTCCTCCCAGCGCCAGTGTGTGTCTCAGCCCCGGTGTGTCAGCAACATTCCTCCCAGCGCCAGTGTGTGTCTCAGCCACAGTGTGTCGGCTTCATTCCCCCCAGCGCCAGTGTGTATCTCAGCCCCAGTGTGTCAGCCTCATTCCTCCCAATGCCAGTGTGTGTCTCAGCCCCAGTGTGAAGGCCTCTTTCCTCCCAGCGCCAGTGTGTGTCTCAGCCCCAGTGTGTCGACCTCATTCCTCCCAGCGCCAGTGTGTGTCTCAGCCCCAGTGTGTCGGCCTCATTCCTCCCAGCGCCAGTGTGTGTCTCAGCCACAGTGTGTCGGCCTCATTCCCCCCAGCGCCAGTGTGTGTCTCAGCCCCAGTGTGTCGGCCTCATTCCTCCCAGTGTCAGTGTGTGTCTCAGCCCCAGTGTGTCGGATTAATTCCTCCCAGCTCCAGTGTGTGTCTCAGCTCCAGTGTGTCAGCCTCATTCCTCCCAATGCCAGTGTATTTCTCAGCCCCAGTGTGTCGGCCTCATTCCTCAAAGTGCCAGTGTTTGTCTCAGCCCCATTCCCCCCAGACCCAGTGCATGTCTCAGCCCCAGTGTGTCTCTCAGCCCCAGTGTACCCTAGCCCCAGTGTGTCTCAGCCTCAGTGTGTCGGCCTCATTCCTCCCATCACCAGTGTGTGTCTCAGCCCCAGTGTGTTGCCTCATTCCTCCCAGCTCCAGTGTGTTTCTCAGCCCCAGCGTGTCGGCCTCATTCCTCCCAGTGCCAGTGTTTGTCTCAGCCCCAGTGTGTCGGCCTCATTCCTCCCAGCGCCAGTGTGTGTCTCAGCCCCAGTGTGTCGGCCTCATTCCTCCCAGTGGTAGTGTTTGTCTCAGCCCCAGTGTGTCGGCCTCATTCCTCCCAGCGCCAGTGTGTGTCTCAGCCCCAGTGTGTCGGCCTCATTCCTCCCAGTGGTAGTGTTTGTCTCAGCCCCAGTGTGTCGGCCTCATTCCTCCCAGCGCCAGTGTGTGTCTCAGCCCCAGTGTGTCGGCCTCATTCCTCCCAGCTCCAGTGTGTGTCTCAGCCCCAGTGTGTCGGCCTCATTCCTCCCTGCGCCAGTGTGTGCCTCAGCCTCAGTGTGTCGTCCTCATTCCTCCCAGCGGCAGGGTGTGTCTCAGCCTCAGTGTGTCGGCCTCATTCCTCTCAGCGCCAGTGTGTGTCTCAGCCCCAGTGTGTCAGACTCATTCCTCCCACCACCAGTGTGTGTCTCAGCCCCAGTGTGTCGGCCTCATTCTTCCCAGCACCAGTGTGTGTCTCAGCCCCATTCCCCCCAGACCCAGTGCATGTCTCAGCCCCAGTGTGTCTCTCAGCCCCAGTGTACCCTAGCCCCAGTGTGTCTCAGCCTCAGTGTGTCGGCCTCATTCCTCCCAGCGCCAGTGTGTGTCTCAGCCCCAGTGTGTTGCCTCATTCCTCTCATCTCCAGTGTGTTTCTCAGCCCCAGCGTGTCGGCCTCATTCCTCCCAGTGCCAGTGTTTGTCTCAGCCCCAGTGTGTCGGCCTCATTCCTCAAAGCGCCAGTGTGTGTCTCAGCCCCAGTGTGTTGGCCTCATTCCTCCCAGCGCCAGTGTGTGTCTCAGCCCCAGTGTGCCAGCCTCATTCCTCCCAGTGCCAGTGTGTGTCTCATCCCCAGTTTGCCAGACTCATTCCTCCCAGCACCAGGGTGTGTCTCAGCCCCAGTGTGTCGGCCTCATTCCTCCCAGCGCCAGTGTGTGTCTCAGCCTCAGTGTGTCGACCTCATTCCTCCCAGCGGCAGGGTGTGTCTCAGCCTCAGTGTGTCGGCCTCATTCCTCCCACCACCAGTGTGTGTCTCAGCCCCAGTGTGTCGGCCTCATTCCTCCCAGCGCCAGTGTGTGTCTCAGCCCCAGTGTGTCGGCCTCATTCCTCCCAGCACCAGTGTGTGTCTCGGCCCCATTCCCCCCAGACCCAGTGTATGTCTCAGCCCCAGTGTGCCCTGTCCCCATAGTGTGTCTCAGCCCCAGTGTGTGTCTCAGCCCCAGTGTGTCAGCCACATTCCTCCCAGCGCCAGTGTGTGTCTCAGCCCCAGTGAGTTGGCCTGATTCCTCCCAGCTCCAGTGTGTGTCTCAGCCCCAGTGTGTCGGCCTCATTCCTCCCAGCACCAGTGTGTGTCTCAGCCCCAGTGTGTCAGCCTCATTCTTCCCAGTGTCAGTGTGTGTCTCAGCCCCAGTTTGTCAGCCTCATTCCTCCCACTGTCAGTGTGTTCCAGCCACAGTGTGTCGGCCTAATTCCTCCCAGCTCCAGTGTGTGTCTCAGCCCCAGTGTGTCGGCCTCATTCCTCCCAGTGCCAGTGTGTGTCTCAGCCCCAGTGTGTTGACCTCATTCCTCCCAGCTCCAGTGTGTGTCTCAGCCCCAGTGTGTCGGCCTCATTCCTCCCAGCGCCAGTGTGTGTCTCAGCCCCAGTGTGTCGGCCTCATTCCTTCCAGTGTCAGTGTGCCTCAGCCCCAGTGTGTCGGCCTCATTTCTCCCAGCTCCAGTGTGTGTCTCAGCCCCAGTGTGTCGGCCTCATTCCTCCCAGCACCAGTGTGTGTCTCAGCCCCAGTGTGTCGGCCTCATTCCTCCCAGTGTCAGTGTGTCTCAGACCCAGTGTGTCGGCCTCATTCCTCCCAGCTCCAGTGTGTGTCTCAGCCCCAGTGTGTCGGCCTCATTCCTCCCAGCACCAGTGTGTGTCTCAGCCCCAGTGTGTCGGCCTCATTCCTCACAGTGCCAGTGTGTGTCTCAGCCCCAGTGTGCCGGCCTCATTCCTCCCAGTCCCAGTGTGAGTCTCATCCCCAGTTTGCCAGCCTCATTCCTCCCAGCACCAGGGTGTGTCTCAGCCCCAGTGTGTCGGCCTCATTCCTCCCAGCGCCAGTGTGTGTCTCAGCCTCAGTGTGTCGGCCTCATTCCTCCCAGCGGCAGTGTGTGTCTCAGCCTCAGTGTGTCGGCCTCATTCCTCTCAGCGCCAGTGTGTGTCTCAGCCCCAGTGTGTCAGCCTCCTTCCTCCCACCGCCAGTGTGTGTCTCAGCCCCAGTGTGTCGGCCTCATTCTTCCCAGCACCAGTGTGTGTCTCAGCCCCATTCCCCCCAGACCCAGGGCATGTCTCAGCCCCAGTGTGTCTCTCAGCCCCCGTGTACCCTAGCCCCAGTGTATCTCAGCCTCAGTGTGTCGGCCTCATTCCTCCCAGCGCCAGTGTGTGTCTCAGCCCCAGTGTGTTGCCTCTTTCCTCCCAGCTCCAGTGTGTTTCTCAGCCCCAGAGTGTCGGCCTCATTTCTCCCAGTTCCAGTGTTTGTCTCAGCCCCAGTCTGTCGGCCTTATTCCTCCCAGCGCCAGTGTGTGTCTCAGCCCCAGTGTGTCGGCCTCATTCCTCCCAGCGCCAGTGTGTGTCTCAGCCCCAGTGTGTCGGCCTCATTCTTCCCAGTGTCAGTGTTTGTCTCAGCCCCAGTTTGTCAGCCTCATTCCTCCCACTGTCAGTGTGTTCCAGCCACAGTGTGTCGGCCTAATTACTCCCAGCTCCAGTGTGTGTCTCAGCCCTAGTGTGTCGGCCTCTTTCCTCCCAGTGCCAGTGTGTGTCTCAGCCCCAGTGTGTTGACCTCATTCCTCCCAGCTCCAGTGTGTGTCTCAGCCCCAGTGTGTCGGCCTCATTCCTCCCAGCGCCAGTGTGTGTCTCAGCCCCAGTGTGTCGGCCTCATTCCTTCCAGTGTCAGTGTGTCTCAGCCCCAGTGTGTCGGCCTCATTCCTCCCAGCTCCAGTGTGTGTCTCAGCCCCAGTGTGTCGGCCTCATTCCTCCCAGCACCACTGTGTGTCTCAGCCCCAGTGTGTCGGCCTCATTCCTCCCAGTGTCAGTGTGTCTCAGACCCAGTGTGTCGGCCTCATTCCTCCCAGCACCAGTGTGTGTCTCAGCCCCAGTGTGTCGGCCTCATTCCTCCCAGCGCCAGTGTGTGTCTCAGCCTCAGTGTGTCGGCCTCATTCCTCTCAGCGCCAGTGTGTGTCTCAGCCCAGTGTGTCAGCCTCATTCCTCCCACCGCCAGTGTGTGTCTCAGCCCCAGTGTGTCGGCCACATTCTTCCCAGCACCAGTGTGTGTCTCAGCCCCATTCCCCCCAGACCCAGTGCATGTCTCAGCCCCAGTGTGTCTCTCAGCCCCCGTGTACCCTAGCCCCAGTGTATCTCAGCCTCAGTGTGTCGGCCTCGTTCCTCCCAGCGCCAGTGTGTGTCTCAGCCCCAGTGTTTTGCCTCATTCCTCCCAGCTCCAGTGTGTTTCTCAGCCCCAGAGTGTCGGCCTCATTCCTCCCAGTGCCAGTGTTTGTCTCAGCCCCTGTCTGTCGGCCTCATTCCTCCCAGCTCCAATGTGTTTCTCAGCCCCAGAGTGTCGGCCTCATTCCTCCCAGTGCCAGTGTGTGTCTCAGCCCCAGTGTGTCGGCCTCATTCCTCCCAGCGCCAGTGTGTGTCTCAGCCCCAGTGTGTCAGCCTCATTCCTCCCAGTGTCAGTGTGTGTCCCAGCCCCATTCCCCCCAGACCCAGTGTATGTCTCATCCCCAGGGTGCTCTAGCCCCAGTGTCTCTCAGACCCAGTGTGTCGGCCTCATTCCTCCCAGCGCCAGTGTGTGTCTCAGCCTCGGTGTGTCAGCCACATTCCTCCCAGCGCCAGTGTATGTCTCAGCCACAGTGTGTCGGCTTCATTCCCCCCAGCGCCAGTGTGTATCTCAGCCCCAGTGTGTCGGCCTCATTCCTCCCTGCGCCAGTG